>CAWVOI010000008.1:600000-941203 GCA_963930915.1 Forcipomyia taiwana
TATTCCATTCATGCAGCAGGAGAGCGCCGTTCGGGGATACGTTGTTGCACTAAATTCCTGTCTGGCGAGCTGCAAAGGGGGAAGTGCAGCTCCTCACTTTCAATGGAGCGGTTTAATAGAATTTGGTCGCCGCAGCGAAAATGTATTCAATTTTCTCGTCGATGGGGGAGGCATGGTGGCTTGGGGCCTCTTGGGAGGTGGAAGCTCTTGATGCAGGAGTATTGCTCAATGGCGTGGGAATGGGGCTTGAAATAGGTCAGGAGGTTGTGTTTTGGGAGTGTTTAGGTCAGAATGCTTTCAGGACCTCGTGAAGGTCCTTGAAATAGGACAAAACACATCCCCAACAGTATGCTAGAACTTTTGAGTCCTAAATTGCGCTTCAAAACGACGTCAAAGCTTTTATATCTAAATCTTCAAACCCTTCATTCGGGATTTTTCGTTGATTTCCTGAAGACCAAGGTTTTTAGAGGGGGAAAAAAAGAAAGTTTCAGAGCTAGAATGTTCATAAGGAGAAGAAACGAGCCGATATTCAGAAGTTCTACGAAAGAAAGGTCGGAAAAGTGCCAATATTTACAAACAGAAGAGTCACAGGACACCAATATATCAGAGAGGGTATAAAAAGTGACTTGTTCCATACAAAAGTTACCACTTTGTGGCCCCGCATAAGCGATTATGATGGCACTCCCGAGCAAGGCTCCCAAGACGGCCGCCGTCACACACAAAGCACGTTTCTGTGAGCAAACTGCGACCCCTTCTCGTTGCGGCCGACCACTGTTGCTGTCATTGCCTGTGAAAAGAAAACATGTTTAAAGCATAGTCGGGGACGATTGCTTTGTTGCAAAAGTGAAAGATCAAAATTTTATCCAAAAATTCCGTTTCTGTTGTAATATAAGGTCCATCCCTTGTGGTGGTAAAATTATCTGCTAGGTTTTACAAGACCTACAAGGGTCACACTAGGATGACTCTATGCCCTATCCTAATCTTTCTGTCCATCTAACAAGACCAACAAACCTTCAGATTCCCCCCATACAAACTTTGGGGTCTCATAGCTCCGTGCCTGCAGGAGATAGGGAGCAAATGTGACTCACTACAATATACTTAATTTCAGCTCAATCGGATGAAGTTTGTAGAAGCTTCATACAATGAGAAAAACCCCCTAAGGCCCGTATTGTTCACACTTGGGTATCTTATATTAGTGCTTAGTCCAATAAAAACTATACTGGACTTATCGCTTGGGTAGGCTAACCAAGGGTGAACAATACGGCCCTAAATGTTTCCACCGGACGGACGGACAAACTCGACACATAAATGAATATTTCAATCATTTCAAAAATAAAGAAACATGAGGACCGATGTGCCGAAAAAGACGGAAACGGGTTAGGGAAATCGATGATAGTAGCAGTAGCCAGCACAATGAACTCGGGCTTGAGCCTCACAATGTTGTAATATAATAATCAATTTAGTGGCAACTCTGGCAACACACGAAACGAAAAGTCGCGAGCAACAAGTAGTTGGTGGTTGCGGCGCGGGTAGCGACTTGCGGCGAAAATGGGTTAAAGAAGGGGACTTACGTGACAGCTTTCTTCCGGTGAGAAAGGCAACATCATCTGTGTCTGCATCTGCCATCACGATGCGCTCACGCCGCCAGATTCCTGAGTTTCCGGGGCCGCCACCACCGCTCCCCACTACAGACAACTTGACGGGTCCCTCTTGTCGACGGTTTCCTTGAAATTATACGAATTAAATTCGCTTTTTTTTCGCTCACAAAATCCACTTTATCGCGCTCTTAAGGTCAAATTTGTTGTATATTTTATCAATAATAACAATTCCGGCAACGTGCACACCGAAAGTAGGTTGGTTGGTGCCGCGCCACGGTACTTTTGACTGATTTATTTGGGTTAGAGTGCAGCACTTTTGTCGTCACTTATGGTCCAAACTTTTGCTTTCCACTATAAGAGAGAGAGCCCTATGGCGAAACACACACACGCACTACACGATTGCTGGAGGGATTCCCTTTATCACTTATCTGTTGAGTATTGCTGAGTATTTTATCTCGGTCTCCCCTTTCAGGCTGCTGATATGTGCTAATTTCCAGGACACTGTTTTTCTTCTTCACCAATCCACCACGGCACTCGCAAATGTGTGCCACACCAACACTAACGCAGCTCGTATGTGGGGGTGGAAAAATGTACTCGATGAAAATTCCATCAAAGATTATCACTTTCCTCCATGATGTAAAGGAGGGCAGTATTTAGAGGCTATTTCCCCGATATTCATCGCTCGCTGGAGCACAACTCGGCCTGGCCCGCAACTAGATCACTTTCGTGGACGCTTTGCAGCATTTTCCTAATTTTCCTGGCACTGCAATTTCAATTGGCAGAATTTTCTTTCTGGACGCAAGAATCTTTGTTCGTATCGCTTCAATTCTCACGGACGGACTGAGCTGTGCGAGACACTGGAAGGATGATGATACAAGTATGCCGAGAAGGTGGTAACACTGCATGAGTTTGACATTAGACGCGCCTGCGTCCCAACCACTTTCTCCCTCATTTTCACGTACTTCACGTACCGCTATATAGCTCCTGCTGATTTGACTGATGCTATATCGCGATGCATGCAGATGAAATGGAATTCTAAATACATGGGAAGCGGCTGCTTAGAACCAATTCGTGGGGACGCCGCTCGGTCGCGTTTTCAATTTCGCGCACAAAAGAGAGCTCGGATGGGAAATTCGACCTGGACAATCCCCAACGCGATGATTCATCATCCGTCGCTTTCATAGCAATTTATCATTATTTAGATCTCACATTCCTCTACGCCACTTCAGCGCTATTCACGGGCTATTTTGTGGTCTGGAGGGCAAGCTAAAGGCTGTCTGACTAGCCTAGCTCTATATTATTTTTTTAAAAGCCTCTCTGACTTGCTCTGGGGGACTTAATTTTTTTTATTAAATTGAAAAAATAGGACTTTTTAAAGTAATTTGATTTTTGGAGATTGGCCAAAGTACGGTTGCACAAAACTCATTTTTTCTTAGAGAAAAGCTGATAAAATGTTTGTAATTTTTGTGCGTGGGTAACACTTACTCAAAGAATAATCCCACGTTGGCCATTGTAGTTAAGTTTTTCCGGTGAAAATTTCCAGCAAGAATGGACGCTAATACAGACAGACAGAACAGTGACTCAGTCATAAAAGTGAGTAAAGGGGATCAAGGAACCCTTCCCCTTTCTAACTGGCATTTTGAGGAAAACAGAATCTCCCCCTCTTAAAGGACCGTAAATTTAAAAGCGCCCGAAAACTCCGGAATCGCATTTCCGAGAAGGCAAACAAACAGATGCTGCCCCGACACTTTTCCTCACAATTTCCAGTGCGTCGACACGCACACCACGACACGACCCAACGTGAAAAAGTGCATGGAAAGCCGCGGCATCGGCATCAAAGAAAGTAAAAGCAGCATTGAACAAGTGGTTGGTTGACTTAATAACTTACCGACCCAAATATGAAATTATCTGTTCATAAAAAACAGAAACAGCGTGTACGAGGAAGGAGTATGCAAATACCACTCACGACATGCACAAATAACCCTCCTGCAAGTCGTGCTGCATCGTCATTATTGTAATAACATTCCACAATTGCATTCATGCAGTGCAGTGTGGGGGAGACAAAGAACCGAAAAGCGATGGTAGAAGAAGGATAGGAGAGACGAATGAAAGGAGTGCAGAATGTAGACATGCTCGAGTGCATGGCGGGGAAATCACGGGAAAAGCACGGAGCGTCGTGATTAAATCAAATAGCGATGGTTAATGTGTCAACGAGCTGTCCGGAAATGTGTGTCAGAGACGCGAAGCTGTTGCTTCTGGGGCTGACCCTCGCGTCGGGAGACCTCCTTCGCGCGAGGAAAAGTCGCAGTCTCCTTTCTTGGAATTGATCATGAATTTCAATTGGCAACTTTCTGTCGTCTTCGCATCCTCTAATGGCTTCCTGTCGCTCGCAATTCTCTCACGAAAATGGGCACCGACGGCTCTCACATCATAGGCGTAATCAGAAGAGGGGCAGTGGAGTCAGATTGACTGTTTTTTTTAATACTGGGAAATTCCTCCTCCTTTTTCAATTTAAGAGTAGTCAAGAATTTTATGGGGCAACTTTATGTCCATTGATCTCAGCTCCCAGGCCACAAAGAAAGGCGAATTATGGCTTGAAAGTTGGGCTATAGTTCGGACCTAGGTTCTGCAGGACCCCAGAGTTTTTGGGGTTCCCCTGGAGGCCCATTATATTCTTAACTTCTCTTAAGAGGGTTTTCTAAAAAATAAATAAGAGCATTTTGGCAGAAACGAGATAAAGCAAATCAGAGTTACGCCTCAATGGCAGACGAGAAAAATCGAACGCTGCCGAATCAACTTTCTGTTTAGTTTTTCTCGTTTTTGTTTCATGGCCACTCGATTTATTTCATTTCCAGGGATGAAGCGACTATCACGTTTCGGGAAATTAGTTTCAAGCTGGTGATGGACGGCTTGGTTTGGAGCCAAGGAGGTGGAGGAGGGGGATGGAACTCACCAAACTTGCTTATTCCATTGGTCTTCAGGTCCGTCTTGTTGTTTCCGTTCAGAGGCTCCAGTTCCAGCTCCGTTGAAACTTTATAGTCCTGTCGCCGGGCCATCGTGTTGTCGTTGAATGAAGCAATTCCAGAACAACATAGCATTTAATGGAAAATTAATGGACGCTTCGAAGCGCTGGACGTTTCACACAGAAAATAATGCAGGTAGGTCTGATGGATGGACGAGGTTCGGGGAAGGGTGTAGAGCTGCAAGAGGCACATTAATGGTGAGTGGAACAAAAAAATCAACGTGTTGCCGCACGAGTCCTCCTCCTCTTCTCACGGAGCGGTATTTCAATTTTTCAAGTGCCAGTAGGAGGTGGGAGAGTGCAGTCAATGGCACTCGTCTAGACCGAAATGCATATACTTTCGTGGAGTTGCGGAGTATCCTGGAGGACGGGACAATGGAACAGAATGTTTGAAACGCCATAAAATATTCATTTCATTTATGTGTTTTCTTTTTTGCGGCACAAAAGATCCATTTGTACTTCATTATGAACTCGTTGCAGATTGGGAGCCACAACAAGAAGTCGAGGACTCCCCCTTTCGACCCTCGAGCCAGCTATTTGCATCCGTTTGTGCATGTTGACGCAGCGTTAATTAGATTTGAATAAAGAGGGACGGATTTGAGTAAATGGGGGACGATTTGCTGTCATCTTATTATTAAATCAGTACAGTGACTCCAACATATTAAGGGATCCCCAATGCCGTTGAGCCGTTGGGGACGAGTTTTGGGCCCAGCTCGTCCATGATTGATGGAGAGCTCAACAAGGAGTCTCATGTGTCGGCCCGGAGAAGTAGAGCCGCGCCGAATTTATCATTTATCGCAATGCCGCGGTTATGGCACTCGTAAAAATTCATGTTTCCCCATAAAAGCATTTACATAATAAGCCTGCAGACAGTCACTGATTGGTTTCGTTCGCTCGCGAGCGAGAGAGGAGCGAGTTCGTGTGCTGGGGCCGTATTCAAGGACGAAGGTCAACTTACTGCTTCTGGAAACGTATTCGCCAGGATGGCTTCGCAATTCGTGTCCTTATGTAACTGATTTCGGTCGTCAGTAGTCGGTCGTCGGTGTGAGGATGCACTTGAGGTATCCTTGAACTCTGACCTCTTTGTTGTCGTCGAGTTTGTGCGCGAGGGGGCTTTGAAGATAGGCTGAAGTATAGAGTTGAGTCAAAGAGACAAAGGCACCGAATCCCTCCTAAAGTTTTCCACTTCTTTTCCTCCGCTTGTTCCTTTTTTTTAAACCGTAAACACGCATGTACACGTGAGGCAGCAAATATGTCCGTTTGTGTAGATTAAAAATTCAAAAGCATTGATCTAAATTTCTACAATATCACTGAAACGCCTTCTCCCAGCTGGACCTTCCTTCCGTCTCCCACGAGACCGAGCTGTCGTCTCCAAAAGTGGGCCTCTTCCAAGTGCCAACGGTGAAACTTAATTGCTCAATTTTACTGTTTTGCACAAATAATTGCACCTCCTCTCGTCAACACCAAACTGTTAGCTTCTTCACAGTCAAAACACCACTCTTTACTGCTCCGGCTCCGTAATTTTCCTCAACGCATAGACCCTTACTTCATATCCTGTGTGTGTGAGTATGTGTGTATGGGTAGAATTTTCCCCACAGAGACGCCACGAGAGTGCGAGAGCCACCGCGGTTTTTCTCTCGCTCGGCGGCAGTGGCAATGAAAGATAAGAGAAAATGTGATGTGCATGCGATATATGTATTGCTGGCAGCACATCAACCCTCCTTAATAAATGTTCCCTTTGCCTTGACTCGACTCGACTCGGCTCGCACGCTCCCCCGTATACACGGAGTGAAAATGCGAGCGGAAAATATATATGGCGTCGTCTCGTGATGATTTATTCCCCCGAGGAAAGCGCTGGGAATCGATTGTAGAGACATTTCGTCTGTCCATTCATCGATTCCCAGTCACTCACACAAACACCCCCCATCATAATATTATTGCTTGTCCCGCTTTCGAGGTGCCTTTCGGGGGGTGCATTAGCTTCATTAGCCGCGATGAAAGGGCGGAATATAGCACAGCTAATGCACCTCCAGTGGGATATCCTCGTTACTTTAATTTCCTCATGCACCGCCGCTACCGGCTTTTCTCTCGCGTTTTCGCCTAAAAGCCTTTTTAATGTGTGCACTCTCTCTCTTCCATCGCATCGGCATCCTCATCACGGCTCGTCTCATCCGCGTTATGTGTGTGTAAGGAGGAAGAAGCATGAAAATTTTCATTATTGCAGGGTGGTGTGTTGTGGCATTCGCTACACAGACTCGCAAGGAGACGGAGGAGGAAGTTTGTGCGATGGGGGAGATTGAGTTCGATAAAAAATGCATTTAGAACCGAGGTAATGGGCGTCCTTGCTTTTATGTCGGTTGAGGTGGACATTTGTTATCGGGGACGACGGAAAACAACGTCGCTTTCGTGGAGGCGAGCATTAGGGGCTTCCGACAGCGCGATTGTTATTGAAGACACCTCGAAGAATGGCAGAGTGTTTAATTTTTAATGTAATGGTTTTAAAGGAGGGCTGCTTGGATTCAACTCTGTTTTTGAGACGTGTATTTCAGAGCAAAAAAACCTTAATTTAGCCGGAAAAAATTAGCTACCAAGAGATGAGCCTCCGGACTGAAGTACTTAGGGAGATTTTTTTCGATTCAAGTAGGTTTCAAACTCCTACCCCAAGCAACATTTGCTGAAAATTTTGCTCTGTTTGTCCACTCCTTATAAAAGAGCGACCAAGGTGAAAATTTCCATGCTCGAAGTGATGGGCTCGATGTGAGACTGAGCTTTTCTTCATTCAACTTCAATGAAGTTATTTTTGACCAAGCACCTCAACGGGAATCCTTCGAAGCCCAAGCCTAATCACTGGCTTAGTAGCAGGCTTCTGGCAGTTGAGTTCTGAAAAATTCCGGTCCTGAAACAAAGCAGCCAAAGACGGACTTTTAGTATATGTTTACGCTATTTATTTATTTTTTTTATGTTTTATGTTTTTAATAACAAGCTCATTAATCTTCTTTTACTTTTTATACCGCTTTAAACATCTTTTGCATTCGTTTTCTGTGTATCAAATACACACTTTTATACATTTTCTTCGCTTCATTTAATTTTATTTTATATCAAGTATAGATAATATTGATGATAATTTCTCTATTAGTTCGCTTAGCTTCTTCTCTACACTCAGGAGGCCGATATCCGATAAAACTGGTACTAAAATCATGATAGTGGTTTCTGTCAATTAACGTTGCGATAGGTACTACGTTGGATGTCACTGTCTAGAGTCGCCTCATAATTATGTATGTTTTCCATTTACATGTTAATGACTGAATTGCTTAGTGCGATGAATCATACTACTATGTAACAATGTCCGAACCTTTTAACGCAAGTTTGTGCGGAGAAGAAATGAAAAAATGGTTCCGGTTTGAGCATAACTTTGAAAACGTGCGTCTTTCAATCACAACGAAACGTTAATAATGAATGATGAGGTACTAGAATCTAACATAATTTAACAAAACAAGTCAACAAGCCTTACTTGACATATACAAAAATATTTATCGTAATTTTGTTCCTTAGATACTTTAACTCAATACTACATGACCTTTGTAGACCTTACTGAACTATTTTTACACGGTTCTTTACACTTCTCTCGTTATAAGAAAGTATAGAAAGGCAGCCAATAGGTTTTCACTTCAAATTTGAGTTGGACCTTGCAAATTCACTAAATGCAGTCCTTCTTGCTATTTTAGGGGTGTGACTACTTTTACAAAATATTTCTCGTAAGTATACAGATACATGCTTTAATCAGTCCCACAGATATTAAGAGTTAGATCTACGCTTTAGAAGTACTTTACACTTATTCCTTAGTCAGCTTATACGACAATTTAGCTCTCGTCCCTAACAGTACAGTACACAAATTTGTTCACATTTATACAGATTGGGTATTACTTTTTTCAATAACTGCGAATACATATAAGAAAGGGTGAACATGCATCTCGAGACTGGATATTCCACTTCCATATCTATTGCCGAATGTAAGAGAAACGAAACTGTTTCCAGAGCCCATCTTTTATTCTACCTCCCTTAGAAGAAAACCTGAGAGAACGAAAAACAGCTGGAATAAATACCTCTTATGACCGGTTGAGGTCGAAGCGGGCGTAGAAGAGCAGGTAGGGGGTGATCATGTTCTTGCGGTTCGGCGACAGGTACTCCTCGAACTGGGCCTGAGACATCACCTTGATCTTGTCGTCGTCGCACATGTACCAGTAGTCCTGGCTGATCTGGTTGATCCGGAACACCTTCTCCTCCTCCGACACCGTCCCGTTCGTGCTCACCTCCGACGCCACCGTCAGCTCGGACGGGGAGGACTTGGTGGGCGGGGAAACGGAGTCTCCCCCGCCACCCCCATTAAGGTGCCCGTTCAGGTAGCTCACGAAGCTGTTGCCGTTGCTGCCTCCGGACCCGCTGTTGTTGCTCAGAAGCTTGCTGTTCTTCACGTGGATACCACAGCACTTGGCCCCCTGACACGCGAGCGACGGAGTTCCCGCCACCGACCCGTTCCCGGGGTTCAGGTTTAGCTTCTCGATGCCGTTCGCCACCACCTTGTTCACGAGCCCATTCATGTTGGCCTTGATGTGCTTCGATATGTCACCGCTGCTGTTCGCCTTGCGACTGCTAAAGAAGAGCCTCTTGAAGCTCTTGGGGTTCTTGTCGCCCCCACCACTCCCGTTCGTTGTCTGACTAGAGCTCTTATCACCGTTGGTGCTCCCGTTAGCGGCCCCCAGCTGGACCGACATCTTGTCCCGCTGGTTCGGACACAGACCGGCCTCGTTGAGGATGTCGAGGGAGCACGTGTAGGCGACGTAGTGGCCCACCGACATCGTCGCCCCAACGTGCGTGATGACGCTGTAGAGCTTGTAGATGTGGTGTCTCTCCCCCTCCGGCAGTCCTATGCACCGGTTGCAGAAGCAGTGCAGCGTAAAGGGCGTCGGAATGTAGCTGTTGATCTTCTCCATGCCACCCGAGAAGCGCTTGAGGTGGATGACAAGGAGGCGTGGGAGGCAGGCGTACGAGATGGACCGGATGGCCTCAGTGTAGCCGAAGCAGCTCTCGCAGCGGTACTTGTTCTCGCCCCGAAAGTACTCCTTGGTGATGAAGGAGTTCTGGAAAAAACTGCTGGGCGTTGCTCATCGCGTCCATGTTCTCGTATCCCGTGATGGGCACCGAGATGTCCACCATGGTCTCCTCGCAGTTTCGCACGCTCTCGCAGGTCAAACACTTGATGGAGGACACCGAGACCCCCTCAAAGTCCTCGCAGAAGAAATTGAGGCCCAGCTGCTTGCACACCGTTTTCTTCATCTTCTCCCGGTCCCCAGTCACGTCCTCCGCACTCCCGAGCAGAGCCTTCAGCAACAGCGTCCTCGTGTACTCCTCGGACCTCGTCTCCGTCGGTGACGTTGTTTCCGAGTCCTCTCCGCTCTTGAGGGGCTCCTTGATGGGCGAGTCGGGCGGCGCCCGCTCGTCATCCGTGCTTTTCTTCCGCTTCGACTTGCGCGAAAATAACTTTGCCACTCCACTGCTCGACTTTGGCTGCGTGGCAGCCGGCATTGGGGCCAGCTCGTCCCTCGACTCTTCAAGCATGGCCGCACTCACGCCGTACTCGGAGAGTAGCTGCTCCGGATTGTCTATTATTGCCGTTGCGAGAGTATCACAGGTTTCGCGGATGCTATCGAGGATGCACATGAGACACTCGTGAGCGTCTTGCTGCTGATTGCCTTCGAAGATGCTGCAGACCTCCTGGATGGCCTGGAGGAAGGCTCCGGCGTGTAGGGGCTCGCTGTTCAGGTTGCTCTCGTTCTTGTGCAGGTTTTGGTACAGTTCGTGCAGTTTCTCAGTCACAATCTGGAAGAGGAAGCACATACTTTAGGTTCCTGGGTTGAAGATTCGAAAATATAGGAGGGTCCATAAACGCTCTCAAGTTTCTGAGACCGATTTTACGACGACAATATTTTTCAGAAGCCTCCAGGAGGGTTCAGGCGGCTCTCAAATATCTTTCATAGACTAAATCTGAGATTTCCAGTCATTTTGTATCAACATTTTGTACTCCTGGAGGTGCCTCCTAACCGGGAGCTTACAGGAGCTCCCAAACATAAGCGTTTGGGAGACTTCTTCCAACTCTCATTCTCTCTCCAATTTCTCATTTTTGCCACGATTTTTTGGCAACAAGGTAGGAAACGAAAAAATTGGAGTTACGAAGGAAGTGGGATTTTTTTATGAGTTTCATTAAAAATAAGTCTCTGGTAAGGTCTCAGATGAGCTTGAATGAGATTTACTCACCAGTCGGTTGTTTTTTGGCAGCATGTCGTTCCCAGAGATGCCCCCCAAGGCCGCCAGTTCCCTGTTGCTCCAACTCCTCCCGCTGTGGCCGGTCCATAGCGAGACGTTGCGACCCAGAGAGGAGCTCTTGTGCTTCGTGGGGTTCAGCTTCACGTAGATCGTAGCCATGTCCTCGATCAGGTGGTGCAGCTTGTGCAAAAACAGGGGTGCAAATCTCAGAGTGTAGACCACAGAGTTGAGATAGCACGAGTTCCCGATATTGCAAAGTGTCGCAATGGTCTTGTTGCTATCAAGGTTGGGAGCATTGCTGTTGCTAGTCGTGCTGCTGGTGCTACCCTGGTGATGATGGTGGTGATGGTGAGAGGCCGTGGGAACGACATCCTCGTGTGCTGTCGTCGAGGGGAGCTTGTTGGGGTTGTAGAATCCGGTGGCTGCAACGACTCCGGCACTCTCTGCAAATTGACGGTGATCATACATTGTGGTGTCACGAGCAAGGCGTTTAGTTCGGTTTGCTAGGCTGAGTTTGGCAAAGGGGTCCCTCGTGGGGGTCTCCGCCGGCGTTTCCTCGGGCGACTCTTCGCAGCTGACGAAAAGAACTTCCGTAGATGCGACCTTGCGTTTGCGGGCCCTCGGCTTGCTAAGTGTCAAGGGGACCTTCCTCGTCCGTTTCGGCTCGACCGAGATGGGACTCTCTAGCGTCCGTTTCTTCTTAGGCTCGTCCTCTTCCTGGGTCTCAGGAGGCGCTGCGAGGCCGAAGGAACACCTGCGGTAGTCCTCAAAGGTGCCTTCCTGCTCTACGGGCGGCGGAGGATTGAGCACGAAGCAGCAGTGGAGCTCGTCTCTCCAAGTCACGTGGTAGGGCTTCACGCAGTGGCAATGGGTCTTCACGGAGTTCGGGTAGAGCCGCTCGGATCTGACGTCTCGGCAAAAACAGCCTCGGCAGGCGTCTGAGGAGACCGCCTGGACGCTTTCGATGCTCTGGTAATTGTTGTTTTCCTCGATCTCAAGGTTGTTGTTGTTCTCAAAGACTTCTTCGTGGCCTGAAATAAATTCGTGAGTGAACGAAAAACCGACGCATTCTCTCACCTTCTTCTTCGTCCTCAGAGTAGGGAATTAGCTCAAACTCGGGACTTTTGTTGTTGCTTTCGTCGTCTTCAGCGTAGTCAGGACTCACTAATACTGGGCTGTCTATCGAGTCTCTGGAGGAGTAGGCCTCGTTTTCCTCGACAGAGTCGCACTTTCGAAGGAAATGGCTAAAGCTCTCGTTCACCACTGTCTTCTCGTCATCTCCATTCGCAGTGCGCATCTTTTAGGAACCTGCAAAGCACCACCATTAGTCACTACCGCCGATTTCGATTTTAACGAGGTGTTCAGAAGCGATGATAGTGGAATAAGCGCAAGTGATGATGATTTTTGACACAAAACGACCCATTTTCGTACCGCTAGCCGACATTCGGCGTAAATCTGGGCAACGACCTTGACCGTTTGGAGGAGATTTGCCACACATCGCCAATGCATGGGACGACGGAGTTTGCAAAATGGCTCTGAGTCACCCGAACGCGGACGCCTGCCCCAAACGAGACCAGCAGAGTCCCTCACGGACCGAAATCACGGAATGTCGGGGGAAATCGGAAACAAAACAGGCACAAGATGGGATGTGAGGGCCGCAGCTTCTTCAAAATACCTTCGTGGACTGACGATGCCTCGAAACTGGGCTCGAGCCCATGCTAATCTGATTCATTTTAACCCAAGACAATTAGGTCGCAAATCCACACCGATCCGACGTCTTTTCACTCGCTTACTCCACCAGGGGCTCCAGAGGCTCCTCCATTATCATCGCCACACTTTTTTTCGACATTCACCATTTCAGAAGTCGGCTTTCCTGCAAAAATACTTCCACCACACTCTTCTCGGCTTCTTTTGGTTTCTTTCATTCACAGTCTTTTGGAGTTTTGAATCGTACAAAGCTTGCTAGATCTAATTTGTTGGATTTTGATGAATATATTCGCGAGATTTTAGCAATTTTTTCTCTCAAACTTTCGTTCAAGTTTTCGTCAAGCGTAAGGCCCCCAATACACAATACGGCGGAGTAAGTTCGGTCAATTTTGACAGTTGCTGAATAAGTTCGCTGAACAAGTCGCGCTGTTCTCCTCGTAGCGGCTGGCAATGGAACTACAATTGTTTTGGTTTCTTTTTCAGGGAAATTTCCTCATTAACTCGGAGCTTATTTATTTTAAAAAGAATCAAAGCCAAAGCGAGTCCTTTTGATCGAAAATCCCGTAGGTTTTTTCTTCAATATTAGACCATTTTCCCACCTTCCAGTCTAGGTTCTCCCAGTCTGAGAAAAGTCGCAAGTTGAAAAGTTGAGTCTGACAAAATACCTCACAAAAGTGGCTCTTGGAAACGCCGTATCTGCATGAAAAATGTTTAAATCAAAGTCCAAGCCCACGCCACCCAAACGGGACCGGAAGCGGGACCCAAACCAGGTAAATTGGGCTGATTTAGGTCCTCGGAAATTCCTTTATGACTCACCCTTTTACGCACCTGTCTGCTATTCCCCTTCAGCTCGGTATGTTCGGTTTATCGGACAATTTTGACGTCGACGAGGGAGCCGACAACGATGGAGATTCCGGCGACAGCGACTTGGAGGCTGAGCTGGCAGCGATAACCTCAGGAGGCCCAAAGCCAGCTCGGAGAGCCAAGCCCAAGGCGAATCCTGTGGCGAGTCTTGATGCCATGATAGCCGCCAGTCTGAGGGACATTCCGTCGGATGAAGAGCTTTCGGGGGACGACGACGACTTTATGGGGGAGCTGCAGGAAATTGCGGGAGAGCCAGAAGAAGAGCAACCTGTTGAGCCGCCTTCAGAGATTTTTCTCCCCACGACGGCTCAGAACAACGTGGATGTCCTGAAGTCCCGAATACAGATGTACACCGCCGGGGAGGCTGCAGCGAATGCGGCTGGGGAGACTAGCAAGGCCCGGAGACTGAACCGACAGCTGAAGACCCTCAAGGACTTGCTGAAGCAGGCGGAGAAGGGCAAGGCTATTGACCCCAAAGACGTCCCTCCCGAGATCCACGTGAAGACCGACGACACTCCCAAAGAAGAGCCTCCTCCCGTTCCTACCAGAGCGGCTCCGAGCAGTCCCCCATCGATCCCGCCCCCAGAACTCCCCAAGGAAGCGCCCCAGGACCCACGACTGGAGATGCTGAATGCACGCAAGGACGAGTTCAAGCGAGGAGCCCTCGTTGCGAAGAAAGTCGGGGACACGGCGACGGCCCTGAAGTACATAAAGATTGTGAAGCAGTTCGAGACTGTGATAGAGGCCGTAAAGAACGGGCAGGACGTGGACTTGAGCAAAATGCCGACTTTCGTCTCGGAGTCCACCCCCAAAGCCACCCCAGTCTCGCCTCCCAGGGAGGAAGCGGAGAAGCAGCGAGAAGCCCCGGCTGAGGAGGATGCCCTGAAGACTTTTGGCTCCATTGGAGAGGCACTCCAGAAGCACATGGAGAAGTGGAAGGAGACCGAGGAGGCGGCGAAGGCCGAGGGGAACTCCTCGAAGGCTCGCAGGATCGGGAGAGTGGTGAAGCAGTTCGAGACCGCCATCAAGCTTCACAAGGCCGGGAAGCCCTTCGAGGACGACCTCCCGGTCCCAGCAGGTTTCGCTCCCATCGTGACTGCCAAGAAGCCCCCTGCTCCAGCTCCAGCACCGGCTCCGGCACCGGCTCCGGCTCCTGTTCCGTCCACCTCCAAGGTCCCCACTAGTCCGGACAGAGAGCAGACTCGCGTGAGTGGAAACGCCAAGAACACGACGTTGATGGACAAGCAGGTGGCGTTCCTGCTGCAGCGACAACAGGAGTTCCGGCAGGCCGCGGTGGAGGCGAAGAAGGCGGGGGAGCTGGAGCAGGCCAAGGAGTACCTGCGGATCTGGAAGGGCATGGAGAAGCTCGTGGACACGGCGAGAGGGGGCTTCCCGGTGGACATGGCGACAGTCCCGATCCCCCCGTCCGCAAGGGCGGCCCTCGAGGACGGATTCACGGTGGTATCGAAGGAGGAGCTGGAGCCGGAGGGGGATGATACCCGGGAGATCCGAGTGAGGCTTGAGGAGCAGCTGTCGAAGCAGCTGATGATGTGTCGAAACACGAGGGACCACCACAAGGCGATAGGAGATGTGGCGGGGATGAATCGGTTCGAGAATCTGGGGCTGGCAGTGCAGAAGGACCTCGATTTCGTGAGACTGGCCCACAGGAGAGGGCTCCCGATACCAAAGTTCCACTACGAGAGCCGCAGCTTCAACATTGTCAAGTGCAACGTGGATCTCTCCGACAACGAGGTGGAGGTGCACGTCGTGAGAGGCATCAGCTACATCGTGCCCAACTCCAAGGACGTGGACACGTACGTCAAGGTTGAGTTCCCCTGGCCACAGGTGAGTGAGTCGTTTTAAAGTCTTGAAAAGGGATCTTGGGGAAAATGGGAAAAGGGAAAAATGTCCTGTAATTTAAACCCTCCAATACCCATCAGTCGTTTTGCAGTTTCTGGGCTCCAAAAGCCCTGAAAAGTTTGTACCAATTGCTGTTTTTTTTCCAGGACACCCCGTACAAGTCAAAGACATCGACGGTGAAAGACACAGACAGCCCCGAATACAACCAAAAGTTCTCCGTGGAGATCCAGCGTAACGTGAAGAACTGCCTACGGATCTTCAAGCGGCACCAAGTCAAGCTGGAGGTGTTCTCTCGCGGGTGAGGAGCCTTTTGGTGGTGGCTTTTATTCTTGCTAGTTTTCCTTCGTGACGTTTGAGCTCGGGAATTTCCTTGTTTTACTTATAGCACCTGTTGCTTTGGACTGTTTCCGTCATCTGCGTTTTCTTGTTGTTGTTTCAGCGGCTTCCTGCGCTCCGACACCCTGATAGGGACCGTCACTATCAAGCTCCAGCCCCTCGAAACAACGTGTGATATCCACGACTCTTTCCCGGTAAGCAATAAAGACATTCACCTGTAGGTCTGTTTGCTCAAAGCTGTCTTTGCAGGTGATGGATGGTCGGAGACCGAACGGCGGCAAGCTGGAGGTCAAGGTGAGGGTGAGGAACCCCATTCTGACGAAGCAAATGGAACAAATCAACGAGAAGTGGGTCGTCATCGACTCATAATTTTTGCTACACTTTACTTTCGAGTCTTTTTTGGCTGTCACAATGCTTCTTAAGCTAACCTCCTTATACTCAATTTGGGCTAAATATTCCTTATCCGTACGTACTGTGAAACATTGTAATATAGTGCCTATGATTACAATTATTACAAATAAAGTCTTATGAAATGCATAAGATGAGGTAAATATTATAATTTGGTACATTTATACGTTAATGTGCGGTACATTCGATATGGGTAACGACAAAGCACAGAGCCTTGAGCCTAGAGGTGCCACGGAATCCCAAGTGACGAAATTAATTGACGAAAATTGTTTGATAAGAAATTTCAAAAGTCTCGAATAATAATTTTCGCGACCCCTCTAGTATCTCGCCTCTGTGCGACAAAACGACGACTTCCGTCGCCGTAAAAGCTCTCATTACTTTGCCTATTTCTCTGCAAATGCGGATTTCCTATCTAAGCCAGTGTCAGCTATAGTCTTTTTTGGTGTCTTTTCCAATTGAAAATTGAAGGGCCGGTTCTGAGGGACCTGAGGTAGGGATTGGACGAGTCAGGAGACGAGTATTCTTGTAAGTCTTACATTGTTAACATCACATTATTACGCCTCACTTAGACTAACGCTCAAGCTCATGCTCACTTCGTCGAGAGAAATGTCACGCTCAAGTCTCTCCTTCGCCTCCGACGCCGCAGCCAGCACCTGCGTGACCTGCGTCGTCCACTCGTCTATCCCGAAGTCGTTGAGGGCGGGTCTCTCAAACATCAGCCAGCGCACGATGGGGTCTCGGACGTGGAACTTGAGGTGTAGCAGGAGGACTAGGAGGTAGCTGCGGGTGTAGTAGCTGATGAGACTCGAGTCGTTGGCAAAGTTTGTGGAGAAGGCGTCTCGGACGTGCTGGTAGAAATCCTCCCGGTCGGGCCACGCAATGAACTGGTACTGGCTCTTGAGTTTCTTCAGCAGATTCGTGACCGCCACCACGAGGCCGTGCTTGAAGTTCTCGTCGGGGGCGGAGAATATGGCCGGCACGAGGGCGAGCACGGCCGGGGGAATCTCCGACGAGTACTGGTGGAACTGGGCGAAGCAAACGGCTGCCAGACGACGGATTTTGTCGCTCTCGTGACCCAGGAGGTCCCAGAACTTCTTTCGGAATGCGAGAATGACGGCCGACTGGTGGCCCCGGGACATCTGTCGGACCTCAATGTTGGCCAGGAACTCGAGGTACAGGACTATGGAGGAGGCGGGCATCACGGGGTCGTCGAGGGCGTCGAGGATGTGCTCGCTGACTCGCGGCATGGCAGAGAAGAACTCGTCAAAGTGGATGAAGACGAACTGCCACTCGTCCTGGGGGCTGTCGAACTTGGAGCGCTGCTTCATGATTTTCGGGATGAGCGAGCCGAAGAGCGTTAGTGCCGCATTGCGGATGTTCCAGTGACTGGACCGGATGTAGTAGAAGCTTATGAGGATGATCTGCTCCAGGAAGGGGATCATGTCGTCCGAGAGCTCGCTGTCGCTGAAGTACTTGCTGAGGTCGTGCAGGAAGAGCGAGATCAGGAAGGGAACCATCGGCTTAGGCTCGTCCTTCTCCGACAGATTCGTCAGCCGCTCGATGAATATCTTGATGCACTGCTGCCTCATTGTCTGGAAGAGTTTTAGAGTTAGACTAGATTAGGCAGTCGACCAATTTTCACTCACCCGACCGATGGTCATGTCATTCTTCAGGACCTGCATGTGGAGAAGAATAAGCCCCCTGTTGCACCTGATGTCGAGAGTCTGAATCTTGTCCAGTGGCCGCAGCACCTTGTTCATAAAGGCGTTCGTGATGGGCTCTATTTCCTCCTCAGCGAACGACTGCAGCGGCTTTATCCAGTTCCTCGTGAACTGGTTGAACAGACGACCCATAGCTATTGCAGCCGCCTCGATGGCTCCCTTGTGGCAGCAGAACACGAGGATGTTGATGATGATGTCGGCGCAGAAGAGAAGTCTCTTGAGGGGCTTCGTGTAGTTCTGGCGCGTCTTGATGATGTAGATGCCATAGTTGGAGGCCAGCTCAGCACAGGCCTGTAAGAAATTATTCTTCCAAAAATTTCCCTCTCTAGAAAGGAACTCACCCTGAGAGTGTGCCAGAAGGAGTGCAGGAGCAGCTTTTTGTCCTTCCCAACGTTGTCGGACCGCACCTGGCTCTGCTCCACCAGCAGCTCGAGGTTCTCGTCCAGCTTGCTGAAGTCCAGACCCTGCTCTTTCGAGTTGATTAGGTCGATTATGACGTCCGAGACGCACTTGACTAGCTCTATCAACTCTCCGTCGTTCTCCAGCAGCTCCAGCCGGATCCGGTCCCTCACGAGGAACTCGTTGAGGCAGTCGAGGGGCTTGAAGAGGTTCACCTCGTTCTTGATGGTATTCAGGGGGTCGTCCTTCATGTGCTGCAGCGAGTGCTCCGTGACGTCCTGCGCGCCCTCAAAGTAGGTCCGTAGCTCGGACAGGTCATTTCGCTTGAAGGCGTTCTCGATGACCCATCGGACCTTGAATTGGGGATACGGGAGCTGGTACAAGTCAGCCGTGTCGGCTGGGACGGCAGTCTGCTCCGAGATGACCCTGCTTGCCAGCTCGTAGGCGAGGAGTCGCACGTCGTCAAAGTCAGATGTGGTCGCGAGAGTCATGAGGGCATTCACAGAGACGTCCCACTGCAGACCCCGAAGCTGCTCGGGGCTCTTGAAGAGCGTTAGCATGGTTTGGAGGAGCTTCACTGCAAAAATCTGGTGCTGGTAGATGTCGCTGGCCACTCCGGAGACGTGAATGTCCCGCAGGAAGACGAAAAAGGGATCCCCTGGGCTGGTCTTCGCGAGGTTCTGGAGCAAGTGAGGCAGCTTCTTGAAGATGTTGGCCCTGAAACAGGCGTCCTGGACGTCGAAGCGGGCCTGGATGAACTTGCGTAGGAACTGGAGGGACTCTGAGGACGTCTCGAGGTCGATGTGGACGTTGTCAACGAATATCTCGAAGATCTGGGTCTCGATGAAGGACGTCTCGGCCGAGCGGAGCCACTTGTCGCGAATGATGCCGTCTATGGCGACCATGTCGAAGCCGTGGGAGGCGAACTGGCGTCCGAAGATGTTGCGGAGGATCACGAGGTGGCCAAAGGTCTCGGCGTCGACACGAGCTGCCTGTACGAAGGCGTCAAAGTCGCTCCTTGCGTATATCGAGGCGAATATCCTCTCACGGTCCGAAGGGGTCCAGAGACACGACCAGTGCTCGACCATGACCTTCTTCTCCGCCACCGTTCCGTCGATAAAAACCTCCGCTATGGTCTCGTGCATCTGCTGGACCTCCTGCTTCAGTAGAACCTTCACGAGGGCCTGACCGGGGGAGAACAGGTGCCGGTAGGTCAGAGACATCCTGAGACCCTGGTAGAAGAGATCGAGCGGTTCGTAGGCCCGCAGGGTGTCGAAGCCCTGGACGTTAATGAGCTCGGAGAGGAGATAGTACTTGTTGCGGTCCGTCCAGGGACGTCGGAGGAGCTCGGGGAGGAGGACCTCTTGCGCGAACTGGCGGTTCTTCACGAGCTTCTCGAAGAGCCCCAGCAGCCGATCTCGGACGCCCAGCATGCTCGACTCCAGGTAGAGGTTTATCATAGCCCAGACGGAGCCGAGCTGCACGTTCTCCCCGAACCCGTAGAACTTGAAGAACGAGATCATGTTCTCGATGGAGAGCAGGAAAAGGTAGTCGGTTTCCTCCTCCTCCTTCGACTTCCTCGCGCTCTCTATGAGGAGCTTCAGACATAGCTCGAACATCTCCGGGCAGCAGGTGGAGATGGTGCGGCAGGAGTTGAAGAAGCCATGGAGCATGATGACCTTCTCGTAGCTGTCGAACTTGTCAAACTGGGACCCGAAGAGGACGGAGATGTCGGTGATCGAGACGCGGGCCTGGGCTTTTGCGAGGATCTTCAGGGTTCCCAGGTCGAGCGCGCGCCCAAAGTGCTGCAGGAGCCCACGACTCAGCTTGTTGTACTCGGCCGAGTGAAAGTCCTCCGTCTCGTAGTTGTGGTAGATGTTTTTGCAAATCTCCACCAACTCGTCCTGCGAAGTTAGATTATCCAGTTTCTGGAGCCATTCCTCCAATCTCTCGATTTTTGAAACCATTTTGTGTCGTTCGTGCACATCAACTTTCGGTGCAACAAGTCACAGAATGCCGAAATGAGGTGGGAAATTGGAAAATTAAATAAGATGCCAGAGCAGAGAGCGATGAAAATTGCGATGTTGAATGTTTTTAGCTTTTTCAGTCGACGCTCAGCTGATGGAGCTTTTAAGCTCGCAGCTGAGAACCATTTGATTTTTCACGGTTGCACGAAGAACCACGTGGTTGGAAAATTTTACAATTTTTCGGGGAAAAAATACTTTTTTTTTGTTGCAATCAGGGGTATACTTGAAAGGGGGAGGGCTCGGGGTTCCAAAACATGATTAAAGCTAATCAGTGAGGGAAATTTGAATTAAAGAAAAAATATATTTTTTCAGAAAATTCGTTTTTGTACAAATTCTCTGGTCTCTAGCTCCTAAATTCCTAAATTAGAAGGGCCTCAAATAAGTGGGAGTCAAAAAAAAAGGGGGGGGGGGTTGAGAAAAAATTAAAACCAACAAAATATTGAAGTTCAATTGAAAACATTTATTTTGACAGAAAATAAACATTATTTTTGCCAGCAAGCGATTTGTGTGGTATATCTCTAGATAGTAGGCAGGTGATGGTCTGCACGGGAGTAGCTCTTCACCATGGGGAGGCCCATCGACAATTTCGCGTCCTTCGTTGAGGGCAACTGAGGTAGCGACGTGAGTGAAATCTTTGACTTTTCCCGCACATTCCGATTCTCATTTTGCAAATCGAGTTCAATCTCCCGCTGCTTTGCAACGTAGTCATCAAAATATCCGTGCTGCTGCAGCTTCTCGCAGCTCAGACGCCGGTTTGGGTCGACGTGAAGGCACTTCTGAAATGAACGTCAGAGTTGAGAAGGAAGGAAAAAGTTTGAGCGAATATCTGACCTTCAAAAAGTCCATGAGAAGGGGGTTGGAAAGGGCTCGATTGGGTATCTTGGTCTCGAGTGGCTCAAGCGTTGGGGGAACTGGAAGCTGGATCCCCTTGAAGAAGTCATTCTGGCTGAAAATGGTGAGGTGGCGGGGCAAGAGGTCACCCAGAGTCCGACGAATCAGATAGAGCTGGTCGACGTCGCTGCGTCCGGGCCAGAGAGCCTCTCCCCTCACCAGCTCGGCGAAGACGCACCCGATGGCCCACACGTCTACGGGTGTGCCGTAGTTAGTGTCCCCGACCAGCAGCTCCGGAGCCCGGTACCACCGAGTGGCCACGTAGTCGGTGTAGTTTTCTCCGGGACTCAGCATGCGGGCGAAACCGAAGTCGCAGAGCTTCACGTGTCCCTTGGAGTTGAGCAGGATGTTCTCCGGCTTGATGTCTCGGTGGACGCAGCCCTGACGGTGACAGTAGGCGACCCCCAGGAGGGTCTGGTAAACTATTTGCTTCGTAAGATTGTCTGGACAGCCTTGGGGAAATCTCTCTAGTTCGTGCAGAACTGTATGCTCGCAGTACTCGAAGACCAGGTGGAGACGTCGCTTCCGGCGGAACACCTCCAGCAGACACACTAGGTTGGGGTGCTTCAGGTTCTGCAAGAGACCCTCTTTAGTTACGTCGTCTACGAGCAAAAAAGGACACAAGTACCTTGAGCATCCTGACCTCCCTGAGCGCGATTTTCCGAATAGCAGGGTCATCCTCGGACTCGACGAACCTCTTAACGGCCACCAACTGGTTCGTCTCTCGGTCCCGGCACTTGTAGACTACGCCGTAGGACCCCTCGCCCAGCCTGCTCAGCTTCTCGTACCGATCCATTCTGGAACTGCCACGGGACCTGAAACGATTCGAGGAAGCCTCGTTAGGACCCACAAAGGCTGGGATGCCGCTTCGGAGAAAACTCAGCAAGCCAAACATTTTCTGATGCGGAAAATATTACACTGAGGGAATTTGCTTCTGTTAACGCAGGTGCAACCGCCAATTATCGGTACGTGTGGGCTTTGTTGTGGTCAGAGGTAATGACTATGTCCTTCGACCTTCACACTTGGTTGCCAGTAAAAATCAATAAAACCCAATCCAACAATTTCTGGTGTTTTCTATGGGAAATTTTGGGAGTTTCAAAAACTTTTATTTTCTGATAAGAAGATTTTTCCAGAGAAAAGCTCTTTCAGGTGTGTTCCCAAGTCTGAAGAAAAATTGTGTTGGGGAAAGTCTTTCCCTGATGCAGCCAACTCATTATTTTATTTGATTATCGAGAATATCTCTCTTTCTAAGAGAAAAAGCAACTACGACATTTCCGTAAAAAATTTTACCCGTCCAAGGTCATAAAAAAATCAATCGATTTCAGTGAGAATTCGGCTTTGTGCTCGTATACCTTCTGGGCAACAGCGGTAAATGGTTTCCAAAGAGCCACAGACGTTTTTCACCAAACCAATCCATACAACAGGCTCCTAAACGGCACACTTCTTTATACAGTTGCTTGCCCGCTCCTCATACTGGTCAAGCTCCACTTCAGTGCATCGATTTTGTACACGAAGAGACGAAGGAAATTTGAAGGAACACCCCTTTCGGCAGCACCAAACTGTCCACTGATCCACGCTAGCTCGACTTATTTGCTATTAATTGTCATGACTATTGGCCCGTACACAATTTAATCAATGCCCTATTTGTCCTCCTTTCGATTCCCTATTTCGAGAGGGAGTTTCCAGGAGTTTTCAGCTGAGGGTGAAAATTCACTTTATTCTTATTGTGGAAAAGCCACGCTTGGACCTCTCTGGGCCCACTTTCGTCTGTAATGGAATATGAACTAAATGAAGGTTTTAAAGTATTGACTACGAAACACGAAGCCCGAAAGTCCTCTCGCCATGGAAACGCAAACATTTGTAATCATACCAGAGTTCGAGCGAAGTGGAAGCGGGGACCGAATGGGAAATTGACATGGCAAGCAAATTGAATGTGGGAGAGGGGTTGGGTTTTTTGAACTTCTTATCAAAGTCTCATAAAAAAGAGAACCTCAGATCAGCTCTCAGGCGCGGGCCGATCGATAATACTCGTGCATGTAAGCAAACATGTAATTAGGCTCCGTGCTCGTCGGCCTTGAGCCCAGACATCAGGCCATTAACAATATTAACTCACTTCCTCGCTTCGACTGGCTCCGGGTTCGCTCTCCATTCCTCCATTTTGGTCGCCACCGTTCCCATCCTTCGACAGCCTCTCTTCCAAACTTTTGACCCCTCAAAGACGCTAAGATTTTTCCATTTTCACTTTCACTCTGCCCGAGTTAACACTGCATTTGGTAGCGTGCGAGCAAATACTAAGGGAAATGGTGAAAAAACACCTCAGCGTGGCTGACTTTTCCATATATTCAGCTGTTCAGGCGCTCGTGTTTGAGGTGTATGCGAATCAAATAAGCTGTGGTTTGCGATAAGGTCGAACGTACACCTGACAGTCTAGAAATCAGCGCCCTGCGACGCGTTAGAATGGCAGAAAAATCTATAATTCAATTTGCATATTTCGTACCAAGAGCATAATGGCCCATTAATGGGTTAAGAACGTGGGTGAATCGAAAAAGCGAAAACCTGCTGATTCGTGGGAGTCCCAGTTCAGAAGTGTCCAGAGAGCAAAAATGTTGTTATTCAGCTACCGAGGTGAAAACAACATTCCTCTTGATTAAAATCCCTTCAACATGGCCCTTGAAAAAGACTTCCTGCTGCCCACTCTCCCCCTTGGAGATGGATCATATCGAGAAGAATTTTTTGCCCAAAGACTTCAGAGAAGATACAAGTGAGCACAGAGTTAAAAAAGCTAAAAATTTGGAAATGAGCGGGACTCGAACCCACACCCCTGATCATATCCCTGGATCCTACCCTACCTATCCTACCCTGGATCATATCGATGATTTCGAAAACTGACAAAACTTTGCTTCAGATACATGCACTCCAAATTATGTTATCCACGTTATGAAATTGTTGTAACCAAATTGCAAGTTTGAACTCAACACGAGATGTTCTTGAGCCTCTAAGCCACAAATAAACCTCAAAGTGAATCCACGAAAAGTTACTTCCATGTTGAAAGTTATTTAATAACCTCCAGCTCTATTTTGCCTCTTTGCAAAAACAAACTTTCAACTTATGAAAAGCAAATGAATTTTCAAGTATGTACACATTTACGCAACGTCAAAGGAGAAGAGAAGTCCATAATTTATGGAATTGAAGAGCCCTTATTCGCTTTAAACTTTTCATTACTCAAAGTCACATCAGTCTCAGACGAAAATCCCCGTCTCCATTGCCTGAGAAAGGACATCCCCTGATGATATATGAACACGCATATTATTCATAAAAGTTGATTACCTTGCTAATGATAAACGGAGGCATGATATAGCACTCTGGATAAGTGGGGGAAAATTGTTATTGTTGCAAGCCAAGGAATTACGGAGAAAAGTATCGCAGCGACGAATTGCTCAATGGTCGTATTGGTAATTGCGGAGCCCACTTCACTACGATGAGATCCATTAATAAACATTACAGACATCCTTCGACGCTCTCGCCACAGTCGTATACTACCTCATTGTGCAACAGTTTAATGTTTTATGAATGAAATTCCGTTAACAACAAACGGCTGCGCCGCCGCAATCACGATCCCGCGACTCAGAGTCGTGTACCGCCAGTTGCTTGTTCTAAAGTTGTAGAACTTGTTAGCAACAGTTTGTGAATCAGTCGGGTGGGAGCTCTCGGAGGGATCGGATGGGTCTTAAACACAAGCGTGGGCTCGCGTTTTACAGAGAATAAGAACTGTGAAGGAAAATGTGAAAAGCAGATCAATGGAATAAAGATCCCCATCGCCCAGGTAACTAAAAGCTATGGAAATAGATTTGATCGCATCAGGACATTTCCGCGAAAAATCATCTGCGTGAAATAGAAGCGTGATGATATAAATTGGAGATAATGGTTCCCCGGTACTCGGTTGAAGTATTAGGGTCATTTCAAAATAAACTGAAAATTTTTAACAGCGAATTTTTTTTTTTGGCGTTTTGAGTTTTTGAAGGTTATCAGCTAAAAATATACAAAACTCTAAAATCAAGAAATTTCAACATGGGAAAATTTCAAGTTTTGGCATATTTTTGGTCATATCTCCCAAACCAAGAGCCAAAAATTCGTAAAATTTTGTGTGCATGTTTGACACTTAATAAGAGAGGAGTTATCAAAAAGTATTTATTTTTGTTATTCAACCAATTTGTTGAAAATTTTATACAATTTCTAAAAACTGCTCCCTCATCTAAATCGGGCCCCTGGTTCAGGAGAAACAAATCAAAACGTGAGGACCCTGTTTTGCAAATCTTGAATTTTCAAGGTGACCTCTTTGGTGGATATGTTGGAATTTAAAAAAACTAAAAACGCCAAAAATTTAGTTTTAATTACTGAACAAATTTTCCCAGTTTTCATCGAAATCAAAAAAATCGCCGTCGAAAGTTTTCAGTTTATTTGGAAATGGCCCATTTGCTGATGACCTGTCTACTTATTACGCTTCCTACATTTGAGACAGAAACGTGCTGTGTTCTGAAAATTTTATGAAATGAAAATATCTGAAAATGGAAACGTTGCAATTTAGTGTTAAAATTTAATGAAATTAGTTCTGTCAGTGAAAAACAGTTCATTAAAACTTTAAATGTTCTCCCATACCATCATTGAGGTTCCGGAAGCGCCGTCCCCGAAGGTGATGGGAGTTAAATGTTTTTTGATAGATTGTGGATATTGCACGGACATCCACATATCAAAATGTCCGCTCAACCGGATGTGAAGTTTTCATAAACAGCAGGAATCCCCTTAGGTGACGCGAGCACGTCCAGGATAGTTTTTCGTGAAAACACTCATGTTTTCACCACTTTTACGGTTTGAAAAATATGCATTTCAAAATAAAAGGTTTTCAATGACTGTTTTAACAAAACAGCAGCTATTAAAAATGTTCAGTTTATAAATTTGAATTGGCTTCAGAGAATCATATAATTTTACTCGCAAGTGTCCGATGCCAAAGAAACCTTTAAAGCGATACAGCAAAGTACTGTTCAGGAAGTTATCGCCCGAGTTGTTGTTGATTGAGCTCACTCCTCAGTGCGTGACAAGGCAGTATTATAGTCATAAATCTAACGATGCCAAATAATTACAAAAGCAGTTTTAAATTATTAATGACATGAACGCATCGCGTACGGCACGCTGGATTATAGAGTAATTGCGATCAGGAGCCATCAATATTCATACTAACGAGTCTCGGCAGCGGTGTAGGGTTGCGATAAAAAATAAAGCTCTAATTGATAGCCTCAGTATTGCTTTATATTTCAATCAAGGGAATCAACCAAGCAACACTCATTATTTTAAGCCTGTCTTTCACTCAAAAGGATCATTGATTCCAATGACTGCCAACTCATAATCTCCTTTTGAACCCACACCTTCAGCGCCTCTCACATTTCCAGTTCATCAAATAGGCTTCATTTATCATGCTTCCCGAACCCATAAAGCTGTCTGGCTTTTAACAAGTTTCTGGAGGGAGCCTGCCCTGATAAAGAGCTTCAGAACGCCCAGTCTGGCGGAAAATTGGTGCAATTTTTATCGTCGCCACTTGTCTGTGATAATGGTGCTGGGTTTTAGGGCTGTTTATCGCCTCCGGGAGAGACGCAGAGTCCGTATGGGGAAACACGTTTTGGCGGAAGGGAAACATTTTATACATGAGTGCGATAAAACCAAGTTATGACGATCATTACTTTGAATTGGATGGAAGAATTGGAGGCTCGTGGATGCGGAAAACAACCGGTGGAGGAGCGTTGATGGTGACGATTATGTAGCACGTGACTTACCACGCTTACGAAGAGTGCCTCCAAAATCTCCTGATACTAATCTAGAAGGATGTGTCGGTTTTAATTCCCCTCCTTCTGGTACCCTAATCAGCTCGTTGCGCACTAAATCCTTTGACGAGGGTTCTCCAGAATTGCCACCGACAGCGATATCACATATGCAAAATCCTCTTAATTGCTAAAAGAGGCAGTACCAGAGTAGCTAGACGATAGCTGAGTGCTTGCAGCATATCACTGGTACTTTGAAGGCTGCATAGGCTCTGTTAGAGACGCAGAGGAACATCCCCTAATGGTATTTCAATCAGAGAGACTCCACCCAAGCAATCAGATACACAGGAGTATGAATAAGGAAAGAGCAGCAGCAGGTGAGGAGTAACCAGTTAGCTGAAACGGTCAATGAATAGTCTGTAGAGGAACTTAAACACCTCGAAATTCATGGAAATCATTTTCCATAAATTAAGGGAGCCTCCTCTGGCGCCTGCGGGAGGGGGGAAAGTTAATCCATGAAATTAGCTCAAGATGACGAATGCCTGCTGTTAAATATCCTCCGACTTTCCTTCTGTGCAGACGCACATCAACACCGAAGTGAGCTGTTTCAGACACTAAAGTCATTATTTTCGGGGCAATTTCGCATTTTTGGCAGCACCGAACATAAAAATCGTAATAAAAGAGACGAAGCAGCTAGATTTTTTACTCCATTATCAGACAATAGCGCTGACTACAGCGGAGAATGATGGCGCAAATTTAATGGAGCGTCTCGGGAATGTTAATTAAGAAAGCAATGGATGAACACTTTTTCCTTTGTGTCATTCGGTGATAAACAAGCCGGGAGATTAAGTTTTTCTTTCCCTTCTCTATGCACACACAAGCCAAGGCCCAAGCCAGAGGAGCAACTTGTCTCCGGGCTGTGATCGCTAAACCTTCTCAAGTCCAATTTGGGCCGAGTCTCTGAGGCTGAAGCAAACAGAGATTGTGTCCTTGGCGATTTATGGTGTCGCTTGGCAACTCTCGGATCATGAGAGTTTAACGCAAAAACATCCGAGTTTTACGATTGGACAGATTTTTTGTTGCTGGTTTGAAGAGACTTTTCCACTGCCTTAATTGACGTTATTCTGCGTTGTATAAGGTCAGGTTTGACGTACGTTTCAGGTGACAAATTCAGTTCTGACATTCTATCCGATAAAAAACTTCAATCGAAACAAACCTCTTGCGTGAGGAAGCTTAATTAACCATTTTCTGGCTATTCAACTCAACACGCAATGAATTTATCACAATTCTCATTTTGCACTCCAAATCCGTTTCGACAAGGACCGGAAGTACCGTTCGGTAGACATCTGGCGGGAAATCAGTAGCACCAGTTGTTGAATTTATACCAATTCGAACTATTTCAATTAGCATGGAACTCCACCGAAAGCACTGTGAAACATCTGCGTGTTAATCAATTTCGTTGAAGGATCTCACAGGAAATTTAAACATTTCAAGGACATTTGAAATCACCTTTAATTGAGTCGGTAGCAGAAGCCAATGTTGTTTTCCGTTCCATAAAGCGATGTAAGGCTCAGCTTTAATGGTTATTCATTTTTTATTAGGGTTGTCATGTGTACTGGCAGGCAACAACCGACAAGTCCCATAAAAATATGTGTTTGAGCCATAAAATTTGAAAAGTCACATTTTATATTTATTAGAGGTGCTTTTGTAAGGGCAGCTCTCGAGCCACTTACACATCCACCTCCGAGCCAGATGGGAGCGAGAAATCATCAGAACGTCTTCCACGTGCGCATAATATTTCCAGTAGCCTTCGGCAATCGGTTCGACTGGGACAACAAAGGGTTCTTCTTACCCGCATTTAAATAGGCCTGCGAAATAACATCCAATACCTTATCAGAAATTTCTCAGATTTTTCCCATTAAATAGAGTATCAGGCCTTTTCATTCCCAGCCTCTCATCTGTTGCAACCTAGCAATAAGCCGTCGATTTATGTCAGAGTTTTTTTTTTCCATTCCTCTTGATATTGCTCGTGTCCTGCGAAAACACGGTTTGATAATCGCCTCCCACTAAAGATCCCCGATGTCATTAAATTTTATCTTCGGTGAACAAAGGTGAATAAATTCCTGCCTCTGTATGTCAAAAGGACCCGATAATTAAATCGCTTGATAAATTCCTTCAGTTACGGAAGCCCGGAATAGCAATCAACGTGGTTTAGCTTTGTCTGGGAAAAGTGGCACGTGGGGACAAAATCACATGAACAACAATCCGCACCTCGAATTCATGGCCCCATGGGTCCCATATCTCTGATAACATAAATACCGCTCCGCCGCCACGTCATATTACCTCCTCGTTTGGTTGGGACTACAGTCTACGGTGGGAAATCATAAAAAACCGCAAGAGGGCAAATTGGCAGCAACTGCATAGAAAGCAGGTTTTATGATGATTGGCAGCTGTGGCTTTTGTGGCTGGGAGACACGTCGATTTTCGCACCACCTCGCAGCCACATTTAAAGGGAGAAAGTCAAAACACTCGAATTACTACGCCAACTTCATTTCCCTCTTCAAGTTTAGATCCGGGGTGGCGTCGGTAGCGGTTAAGTGAAAAAATGTGTAAATTTTAGGGAAGCTAAATGGCACCCATGTTGCTCGGAAGGTTGAGCATTCGGGTGATTCAACAAACGGCGTTACACTGCCGAGCATTTTTTCAGGAAATTGAATCAAATCTTGGTCTCCTTCCCGCCATTCAAGAGGGATATCTCGTTATTCAATCATCGTTTTGCTGTTCACAGCCGATGGTGTCGATGTTGAATAGCGGAATAATGAGTAAAGTTCAGCCTGGGGGAGGAAAAGTTGTTCAGAGTCGTGTAATCGCTGATTACCTGTGCTGATTTAATTGAATTGCTATACTTTGCCAATTAGCACTTGATTGGCCTCGTGTACATCCTCCTCCTTTGAAACCATCCTGTTCCATACCGTCACCCAAAGTTTTTCTTTTCCTCGAGCGTCTTCATTTCCACAAAGCGTTGACCAGTGGTGTAGCTGGGGTTTGCCCTCGCACTGAACTAGACGCCCTCTGAATACCTTTCAGCCAAAGCCAAAGTACCGTTTTAGTTACCGCTCCAGTTTCCATAATAAAATAAATGAATAAAATAGATGGATGACCGATTTTCAAAACTTGTACCTGTCTCATACAATTTGACCTTATTGGCTTTCACTCCTTCCCGGTTATTGATTATCAAAATAACAAAGGTACAAAAAGGGTTTTTAAAAGAGTATTCAATAGTCTGTGGCGCAAAAAGGCTTCTCCTGATCCCTAGACCGAAACGTAACAAAAAATCTTTTGACTGAAAGGCAGTTCGCATCCCGGTTGGGCTCAGAGGCGCACAGCGGCTCTTCAGCAAAAAGCGAGAGTGGCAAAGCATGAAAAATGCGTGCGTGATTTTCGAGATAACGCCTGGGGAAACCTGAGTGAAGCTGAATGTGGCGTTCAAAATAATTTACGACTCGCTGGTACAAATACCTAACCTTCAGGCCCCTTTTGTCCGCTGTGTTTGGGACATCAGCCAGACTATGAAGCTTATTTCACGTTGCTAGGCACAGTGAAACATCTGCTGGCAGAGAGACAACATTTCTCAACCCTCTGAAGATGAGTTATCAAGTACATACCTAGCTAACAATTTGGCTTAAACTCTCAAAGTTTGCTCGTAATAATGTTCCGGAAAATTCACCAGATTTACTTATAAATAACTTTTCATATCGAGTTAGAGGAGCTAACAATATTTCCTTTCAAACAAGCAGATTCAAGTCGAATATTGTTTACTTTGGCTCAAAGGTTTTGTATCGAAGAAATGAGAGTCGAATCAGAAGGACACAAGACGTGAAGCATGCATGATTTTCCCACTGGCACCGGCAAGTAAACATCCCTCTGTGCTGATGTGCTCAAGCTGAATTGAAAGGTTTGACGAGAAAAACGCGATTCAAAATGCTTACTGGCCCAAAAGGAAATGTTTAACTTTTCCGGCGCCCGAATTTTTGAATATTTCATGATTTGGGTAAACATTAATTCACTTTTAATCGGGTGCGGGCGGACCAGAGCAGACAGGCTATCCCACAAGGGCATTTTGTTCAGCTCGTCCTTGAAAGAGACTTTCGATCAAAACCACTTCTTTAGCTTGAAAACTTAATTTTTTATCGATTTTAATATTTTTGCTTCCTTCTCGGCATAGGCATGTGATGATTTGGGCAACTCAAAGACCGGTCACAAATCGTAGACTCAACCTACAGGGCTCGTTTTGGTCTTGTCTGAAACTTTATGGTCTAGGCTATTCAGAAAAAATAGTTTAAGCCCAAAGAATTAAACTAAACCCCCTGGACAGACCCTGGACAGAATAATACGCTAATTTTGCCCTATTCTAGCTTCACTCATTCACTAATAAAACACTAGTGAATGTACTTAGCGAGCTAAATTTTTGTGTGTATGCTCACAATAAATTGTTCTTATGAAAAATAGCACTTAACAACCCTTAAATGCTTCGAGTGGCTCAGAAAAAAATAAATATCGAAAAAAATTACCCCCTCAAAAAGTGTCCAAGTGGTCTAACTCGGCCAAAACAGCAGCTAAGAAGCTCAAAACTTGCAGGCTATCTCAAAATCAAATGTAAATCACGATTTGATACCCGCCGCGACAGTCAGAAGGCTTTTTCGCTATAGGACATCTGGACAGAATTTCGAGAGCTTCTGGACAGCCTGGACAAATGCTCTAGCTCAGCCATTTTGAGAGCTACGGACCTGGGAGGGGTATCAAAAGAAGCGTCTTGACGAGGGCTACAACAATCATTTTACGCCGTGATCCTAGCGCTTAAGGGGGCAGAGCTAGAGCCGGTTTGATATTTTGTCCAGGACCATTTTGTCCAAGTATGTGAATCGACCTTTAAGTTACAATGTATCATTCCATTTTACTTCCGAGAAATGTTAATGATGTATGTAAGTTAAAACTTTTCGGATGATCCCGACATCTAGGAAGTAATCCTGATTTTTCTGCAATCTCTTTCATTGTTGATTTGAAAATTGTGTACGTAACTGATTTGAAATAAGTGGAATATGTTTTTCATTGATTGCATTCCTGAAGTGAATGTAGAAACCGACACATTCAGGATAACTTGGCACTCGACACCCTGTCATTCTCCCTCTAGGCTTGAGGTTATTGCGAGAATCAACTGCCAGATCTTATGAATAATTCGGCTGTCCTTCTCTGTCTTCTTTTTCCACCCATTACTCACATTCGTTTAGTACGAACCGTCGCTCAAAGCTGCTAGGCCCTGTTTATTTACGCAATAGAGATAGAAAAGCATAAAGTGGAAATACAAGAATTTTTAGCCCGCCCCAGGAACTGTCAAATTGCTTGGCAACTGTAAATTTGACAATCCCTGGGGCGAATTATCGCCCAAATTATCGCCTGAGGGGACATATGGGTGTTTCCACTCTATGTACTTTTATCTCTATTATTTACGCTTCCAACTCAACAAAAAATAACATGATTTTTTTCTGTATTCCAGACTTTTAAATAGAAGCATGGAACCAAGTTTAGCGAACGTACCAAACCAATTCTTGGCAGAAAATTTTTTCAACGTGTCAGACACCGTCAACGACTCTTACATCCCTGAAAATGTCTCCCCGCATCTTGCCAGAGACCCGCTGGCCGTTGTCATTCCCATTTCTGTCATTTACAGGTAAGCCATGAACATGTTTGCTTCCTCCCTGAAAAATGTTGTTAGAGTATTAATTTCTCGAGAACAGGAATACGAAGCGGGAATATATTAAGTCCACCTTTTCATTTTAAAAGTGCAAACAAATTTTCATATGCCCTAAGAAATTCATTTAACGTGCTTTGAAAAACTCTGAAAAATGACCAAAATAGGGTTTATTTATATTTGAAAAATGTAGTAAATCTTTCAGTTAAAATTTAATTTTTCTGTAATTTTTTTAACGTGTCCTAATAATGATTTTAGATTTTAAAAACACAGCTTTAAGGAGGTAAAAATTTTTCGACGTCAACAGATGTTTCAAATTTTATTGTTAATTGAAAAGAAGAATTGTACAAAGATTTTTCACTAAAAGTTTTTAGTTTGTTTTCTAATAAAAAACGTTAAGTAGTAAAGTAAAAAATTACAAAACGAAATGCCTCTGAACTATTTGAATCCCAGTTTATATTAACAATTTAAAATCTAGTATATTCCCAATGTATTGACAAAAAATATTTATTTATTGCCAAATAAAACAAAGTGCAAAATAAATATGCTCTTTCGTCCTCAAATATGTACTTACAATTGCCCTGGCTATGTCACAATTTGCCCAGGCTATTTCATCTGCTTTGATGTCTGCTATTTTTTGTAATTTTGTTGCTGTTGGCAAAACCTCATTTTTATTGAACAAGTTTTCAGAAAATTGACTAAAAACCAACATAAAAGGCATGGTCGTTTGAAGTAACATAGGCCTTTTAAAAGCTTCTGTGACCGGTTTTGTGGCAACAATTTTTTATCAGAATTGAATTATGAGAGATAGGAGTAATAAGGCTTAGCTCATTTCATGTAACGGAAAACCCTTTGGTTTTTTTTGGAAAAACACAACCATTCGCCCGTCCTTCAGACCACACATAAAACATACAAAAGATCTGGGAACCATCGGGGCTCGTACGGACAGACAGACTAATACATTTTGGGTAGGTACTATTATACACGATCTTGTTATAGAATCCCGTTCAAATTAGGTATTCAAAGCTGACAACTTAACATTGCGATACTCTGTTAATTTGATTTTCCTCTCTGCTTCCAGCTTGATATTTGTATCCGGTGTGATAGGCAACGTAAGCACGTGCATCGTAATCGGCCGGACCAAGACCATGCACACGGCTACCAACTACTACTTGTTCAGCCTGGCGATATCGGACTTCGTGCTTCTCGTCTCGTCCGTTCCCATGGAAATTTGGTACATCTGGAACAAGTTCCACCCGTACGTTTTTGGCGAGGTATTCTGCGTAGTGCGAGGCATATTGGCTGAAGCGAGCGCCAACGCCACCGTCCTCACGGTCTTGACATTCACAGTGGAACGCTACGTCGCCATCTGTCACCCTTTTCTGTCGCACACGCTCTCCAAACTCTCGCGTGCCATCAAGCTGATAGTCTTAGTATGGATTATCTCCTTTGCCTACGCCATTCCCCAGGCCCTCCAGTTCGGAATCGTCGTTGTTATGGGAACTGAGCAGTGCGTTATGAAAAAAGTTATAATTCAACATTCATTCGAGCTGTCGACGTTCCTTTTCTTCTTCTTTCCCATGTCAGTCATCAGTGTTTTGTACATTCTCATCGGGCTCAAGCTGCGTGCTTCCACACGAATGAAACGTGACGGATCCGTGCAGAAGCGATGCTATCACAGCCAGTCGCACTCTACAAGGAGAGTCATCAAGATGCTCGGTAACAGATTTTATTGCCTTTTTCTTTTCTTTTAAATAAAGTCGTAAACATGCACGGTTATTGGCCCCTAGAGTCCCACTGTCTAGCCCAGTAAGGTGTCATGTGGTGGAAAGTTCTCTTGAAACCTGTCTTGTTTATGCTATTAAAGAGAAAGTTTTAGTTTCTAGAGAGTTTTGTTGTGAGTTTCCGGTAACAGACACATGAGAAAGGACTCTGCTTGTTGTTGCCGAAATGTGTTTTCGATTAAAGTTAAAATCGCTTCGACAATGATAATTAAATTGTTGATTATTTGTTGATTGTTGAATTATTTAACATTGAAATGAATTGTTTGTGTGGAGAGCCCAACAAAATTAATATCGAGTCCGGCTACCCACAAAAGCGAGTTTCACTTGTAAAGTTGTAGTGGTACCATAATGTAATGGCTTTAAAATACACAAAAGTGGCACCGCAAAGCTTAGTCGCAGCTAGCTCGTTGACCACTCAAAAAATCAGAAAAAATTTGAAATAAATTATGAATAAGGTTTTAGGCCCAAAACGTCGAAATAGTACATTGTGCACCGAGGGAGCAAAATAGAATATTTCTGCCCGAGAGTTTTTTTGACCGCCCGAGCGACGTAGGAGCGAGGGCGGCAACAACTCGAGGGCAGAAATATTCTAGTTTGCTCCCGAGGTGGCACATAGGACTTTTCTCCACGAGACATACAAACGCCCTTAATACGAATAATACGATATATTTGATTGCGATTTTAACGTAGAAAACGGCCTTTTATCCAAAAACTTTCTTCAGTGGCCCCCACTAAAAAAAAATTGCAAATTTTTTGGCGGCGGCCATTTTGGAAAAATTGGCCGCCATCTTCAAAAAACTAAAAAAAACGTTTTTCTTTTTTTTGGCGGCCATTTTGAAAAAATTGGTACCGAAAAAAATTTTTTGAATTTTTTTTAAGGTGGGTCTCAGAAGAAAAGTTTTCGATAAAATGTCATCTTTTGACATTTCTAGGCGACACAATATTTTTGCTCCGCTCTCAGGCATACCTGGGTACGACTACCTAGACTTAACACCCGATTGTTCCGTCCCCTCTTAAGATAAAAATTTGTCATTTTGAGCATATGCCAAATACACTTGACCAATTCTAAAAACACTTTTGAAAATGCTCGCGAATTTTTACCTCAGCCGCCATCTTGGATTCCTTAAAATAATTCTTCGCAAATTTTTCCCAAGCACTGGCTCCGTTTCCTTTCAAGTTGGAGTTTTGATTTTTTTTACATAAATAGTCATTAGTGAGAACCTTGATAAGAAAAACAAGTGGCAAGGATTGGGCTTGTAGTTTGCTCAGGAAAATTTTTTCTTTTTTCAAGAGATAAAATGGGAAATTTCGTTTTTATTTTTTCTTGAGCGCATAGTAAGTTCGATTGAAAAGGTTGATGTCATTTTGGAAGCGTTCAATCAAGTACTATTTTTTAAAAATTGTTTGAGCTTTCTATCACTTAAGACAACTGAGCTAGAGCTCAAAGAATATTTTTGAAAAAAAACTTCGCACGCGGATGGCTGTCATGGCTTAACCAAAAGAGCTTTTTCATTTTAAAAAGTCAATATGGAATCCTTATAATGTCCTTTAAAAACTTTTTAAAGATCATAGCACTCTAACATGAAGGATAACGTGGCAAAATGCAGTTTTCCACTGAAAACCCCTTTTGTCCTTTTATTAAGGCTATAAAATCCAAGATGGCGGCGAGTCCACTTCCGGTTTGGTAAAAGACTTCCGGGGGCCTAGATACACCCCCATATAAAATCTTAGCAAAATCCCCCCAAGGATAAGGGAGTTCCAGAATGTCAGGAATTTATACAAAAAAAGCAAGATGGCCGGCGGGAGTAATTTTGCGGGAGTAATTTTGCGGGAGTAATTTTGCGGGAGTAATTTTGCCGTTTCCTATTATTTCCCTCTGATCGCCAAAAATTTTGTATGAAGAGTGGTGAAAAAAATTTTTCATGGAATACTAAACCCACCTACCCCATCATCTAACTAATATAATACCAATATGGCTCCCCCTTCCCAGAGGCTCATGGCAAAAATTCAAATGAGCACTTTTTGAAAGCCCACAAGTGTCCTCTTTCTTGTGGTTATTCGGTTGGTTCGCACAAAAATCCCATTCCGGAGATCTGGGGATTCAGATGGGTCAAGGTCTGAAAATGACTTAAAAATGACCACCGTTCCTGCAACCTTTAAAAGCTATCTCCTCCTCAGATATACATCGGAGAAATATGGTTGAGCACTTTTTGTGCTCGTAAAAGACGTGGCTAAGTTTTTTCTGAAAAAAAAATTTCTAAGCAAAGTTATAGATCAATTTTCAAAAGTCATGGCTACCGTGAATTTCGACGGACATTTTTTCAGAAAAAAAATGAAAATAAATAGAAGAAGCCCCCGGAGATAGAGCTTTTCGTAGCAAAGTGACCTTTATTTTTCACGGACTATCTGGAAAAAATATAATATCTGGGGGTCCCGAGGGAAATAGTGGAGAACGGGCCTATATGATAGGCCTCCAGGAGAACTCTCAGAACTCCAAAGCCCCTTAAAAGTCAGGTCCAAACTTTAACTCGTGCTGCCTTTGAAGAGTGTGCGCAACTTTTAAGCCATCATTCGCCTTTCTACGTGCTCTGGGTGCTGAGACCGGAAAGTTGCCACAAAAAACTCTTGACTACTCTTAATGGATGAATTTCTCGAATGTAAAATGAACATTGAAGACTTAGGTCAGCAATTATTCGAGTTGTACATTCATTGAATTACTGTAGCATTACGATTAAATATGGCTACCTGCCATTATGTCAATGAAATTTTCTTTTTCAGTGTGCGTCGTAGTTGCATTTTTCCTCTGCTGGGCACCTTTTCATGCTCAGAGGCTAATTTACATCTACGGTATACAAGCCAATACCGGCCAACCCTTCAATGTCGTGGTTGTGCAACTCTTTGAGATTATGACATACGTCTCTGGTATCCTCTATTATCTATCTACTTGTATCAACCCCCTTTTATATAACATCATGAGCCATAAATTTAGAGAGGCTTTCAAGGTGAGTTTCTATGGAACCTCTTTTGTTTTTATTCTGTGCCTCGGCATGAAGGCAACTCTTAACTCATTTTTAGTCTGTTTTGTTCAGGAAACCCTGGCGTGCATCTGCAACATCGCAGATAAAAAGCATTGTGAGGAGCGATCGTATCGAATACTGTCCCGCCAACAGCGAGGACTCCACGGCATTTCGTCATCAAAACAAGAATCGTCGGAATATTCAGGTGAGTTTTGAGTTTTAGATTTAAATTATAAAGCGTAGCATGAGGTCTCTAGCGCTATGGGACGAAAATCCATCAATATATTCTGCTCTAGTATTTTATTATATCCTATTTCAGTGTTAATTCTGTTATTGGAAGTGCTTTATGCTATTGTTTAGGGACTTGACACGATTGAGCAAAGACCGATTTTTGTGTGGGAAACATTTGTCGTCACTTTCGAAGACTCATGTAATGAAACTAGGGTCACGATATACCAGCCAACGTGGATATAAATATTGGAAGTTTGTTTTGATTTGAGGAGAGAAATCTGGGTTCTAAGTTCAAGATCAGGAATTTTAACAAAACTAATAAAAAGACTTGAGTCTTTTTTTTTTTTGTAGAAGTCACAAATGTCCATGATCTAGGGTCAAAGAGCAGGTCTGTAAAATGTGAAGTCAATAAACGAGGTGATATGGATACAATTCGACCAATATCGTCTAGAGTTTAACATTTCTCGGGAATTTCTATTTCTCGAGAAATCGAGAAATTTCAAAATCCGTCGAGAAATCTCGAGAATTCTCGAGAAATTTTAAACTCAATGATTTTCAATAAAAGGCACACACTTTTTTCAATTTTTATTTAAAATAATGTATAAATACATCCTTAAGGAAGCAAAGAGCGTCCAGAACTTCATCCTTCAGTGAATTTCTTCTTTTCCCAAGAAAATATGATGCTGTGGAAAAGTTTCTCTCGTTCTGCGTGGAGCTCGGCTGAATTGTTTTTAGAGCCTCGAAAAGTAGGTCGAGGCTTTTGGACCAGTTCCCTATAGCCTCAAACATATTTAAATCTTTTTCAAGTGAGTGCTTTGGGATGAAGGGATCCGTTCCACTTTTCGTCGACTCTTCGAAAGCCCTTTTCAACTTGGTCTCGAGCGAATTACTTCCTTCTGCGATGAGGTCCTCTTCGATGCTTCTCATATCGTCGTCTTCATCATAGTTTTGGCTAAAGAGTCGGTTGAAAATTGTTCTGGCTTCTTGAGCGATGTCTGCTTTCGGAGCGCTCTTAAACCATTGATCTATGGCTTTTAGGTCTCTTTTGTATTGTTCCGGGTTATTGAGGAACTTCAAAAGACTAACAATGCTGCTATTTCGACGCTTCGACAGCTCAAACTTTATTGCATTGAGAAGCTCTTGGGCCAGTTTGCTTTTTGAGGCTTGAAGCTGGTTGAATAAGAACTTGAGCGTTCCTTCAGCCGCCAAAAGAATGGGTTTGACAGGAGATATCATGTTATTAGTAAATAAAAATCAGAAAAAAATGGAAGAACTGTTTAAGAAATCACTTAAAAGTGCATAAAATTGTGAAGCAAAATTTCCCGATTTCTCGAAAAATTTCGCGAAAATTTCTCGAGAAACGAGAAATCTAAATATTCGAGAATTCTCGAGAATTCTCGAGAATCGATTCTCGAGATTAATCTCTAATATCGTCCAATATAGTCGAATTCCCTTAACCAGTTTTTAATTTTTTCCTCCCAGTAAATTCATATCGTCCAATATAGTCGCATAAACGACGCAAGAATGCACATTGAAGTTAATTAACCAGTTTTTAATTTTTTCCTCCCAGGAAATTCATATCGAGATGGCAGCGTGTACGTTTCGAACATTCCAAAACCATCGTTTGAAGCAATAGCAATGTGTTATAGCAGTAATCGCTCACTGAACCGCGACAGGTACGTGAGCAAAGTAGTCAACTTAAGTGAGTTCGAGAGCTACCAAGGGACCTATCCGTTATGTGATTTTGGGAGTGCAAAAGCGACCGATAAGCATGATGTTTGCACCACAAGCATGTCTGCGACGACGAGCCAAATCAATATCTTCACGGAACAAGGACGCGAGATTTTCCTAAATATTCTTCCCACCTCATCCCCGAGCAGTAATCATGCGCGAGCCGACATCAAAATTAATATTGACATTCCGAAGATGACACAATCCCCATCGACCAGTGCTGGCCCGTATGCCGGCAGCTTCAGCGTGATTTACAACAAGCAGGGAACCGTGCAGATATCCGTGGCTCACGACGAGTCGCATTTCAAGCTAAAGCATCTGAAACGGACCGGCTCCTCCTCCCTCCTCCGTTTCATCCGATTCAAACGCAAGAAGTACGGGGGCAATTCGAGAGCTACGCTTAATGATAGCCCAATGATTGGGGGCATGGAGAGTGTGCAGCAGATGCTGGATGACGATTTGATCAAACCGACGGAGGCAATGTGTCGGAACAGGCTTCGGATTAGCAGCAGCCACGAGAGCCGGGTGACACGTCGGAGGCGTCGATTGAGCGTGAAAGAGGACGCTGATGATGGGGAAAGTGCCACCTCACTCACTCAGGAGAGCGAATTGGACGCGTACATGCGAGAGCTGCGGACAAGAACGATCGACGTGGGCTAGGGCGCTCGCTCGGTGTGCTGTTAGCTTAATTCATCTTCCTCATCCCGTGCTTTTCGTGTTTGCAGACTTTTGATGTATCAATGTAAATGGTTGTGATGTACCGAAAATGCCAGCGGGGAAACCTACCTCCTGGTTCGCAGATAGGAGGTACCAGTCGTTGGCACTGCTTGTCTCAAGGACACAGCTCAACTGTACCTCGGTCCTTTAAACGCCAGAGGAGAAAGAAAGACACCAAGAAGTATTTGCTACCCTCATGAATGTTCCGTTTCGCGAAATACGTTTTTTGTAATTTTATTTTATTGTCGATTCGCATTTCTTCCTCTATCTTGCTACTTGCTCACTCACTGATGGCTTTTAAGCGACAAATACTTTGAACCTTTGTTCCAAATTGAGCATTATTTCAGCTCCCAGGGGCGCCTTTTCGCTCCCCTCCTTCTTCCCAAATCCTTTGATTACTTTTCATCTCCGAGTTTAATTTTTTATTCGAAAAAGAGATAGAAAAGACGATTTGCTTGCGGTTTCAATAGATAGGTAGCTTAGTGTAAGCTGCTGGAAGAATGGGAATTTCCGTTCAGAGGGACTATTTTTCGTACTACACATATTTGAAGACAATATCTACTTAAACTTTCGTGGACGAACTAATTGAACTATTGGTTACCTGGAAATGTGATGTAACAATTCATAGATGTACGAAATTGGAAATTTTAATAAATGAAAGAGTAAGACGTTTAAGTGTTTCTATCCCTGGGACACTTCAACCCTTTGCTATGTTTGCTGAGGACCATATATTCTGAAAGCTACCAAGAAATAAACTAAACTTCGACTTTGACTTTGGCAGCCAAAATACCACCATTTAATTTTAAGAAGCAACAAGCAGAAGGAGCCACATTTCAGGGCTAATAAAAGCCTTTTTTGTGAATTAGGAAATGATTCAAGTTTCTATTCCAGCGTATATTGTCTTTTCTAAAATGGCTGATCCACATCCGAATAAACATTGCATCTAGTTTTATTGAAATTATTTCCTCTTCTTAAAAATACGACTATCTAAACAGCTAAAAAAATTCACAACGTTTTCAAAGTTCAGTTCGTTGCAAATGTTCTGGTTTCAGCGAGCAGGCAAACTGTGGCAACGGCTGTTTTGTACTTGTGCTTTCGGAAAGCTCTGCCGGAGAAAGCTCAGGACGAGCTCACCTGTTTTCGAAAAAGCTCGGGACACTTCTGCTCTTTGAAATGGAGCTTTTGCGATCGTTGGTCGAGACGTAGCTCTTGAATGCCAGCTCCTGCAGGATTCGGTTGAGGTTTTGCTCGAACCTAATGGAGTCCTGGGTCATCTCAGGGCTGTCGTAGGGGGAGTTGTGGACCCTCTTTTGCCGGAAAAAGGGCTGGTGGAGCGAGAGCCGAGGCACGACGAGGGAGTCACTGTCGCTCTCGCACTCCATCACGGAGGGCCCATCGCAAAATCCCAGAGCTGGACGACAGTAGTCAGCATCCATGGTTCGCGTCCTGGGCCGCATCTGGTCGCTCGATGACGGTGGGGTTGGGTTGCGCGGGACTTTGCGGAACGACACAATCACTGGATATCGGTGATTGTGATGCGGTCCAGCAGTGGAGACAATTGATGAACACGTGTTGTTTAACGACTGGGAACGGAACGAGTTGGAGCTCCTACACAGGTACGCGCGATTGAATGGCATGTGGTGCTCTCCCTTGTGCGAAACACACTTGTCAATTGTGGCCTTGACGGTGGAAGAGAGAAAACAGGGAGTTCTGTGATAATTTTAAATTTTCCACGTGTGCAGACAGTATAGGAGGTGGAGAAAATGTTTTACCTTGAATGCATTCCGGAATTTGTGGCTCATGATGTTGTAGAGGAAGGGGTTGACGCATGTCGAGAAGTAGTAAAAAATCCCGGATACGTTTGTCAAAAAGTGGTAGATCTTTTTCACCCACGGACTGTTCTGCTGATTGTTGGCACTCACGTAGATGGCAAAAAGCCGCTGGGCATGGTAAAAGCCCCAGCATATGAAGAACGCCACGACGACAGCGACTGTGAAATAAAGGACTTGTCTTGTAAGTTACTAGCTGGCCTTAAATGTCTCCCTGTTCCTTATGGTAGTTTCGAGGGGCCAATAATTCCTCAAAAGATGGAGTTCAAAGACAGCAGACATCCTGATAGATACTGGGAAAATAATTAACGTAAATAGTAGACAGAATTGGCGAGCTGAAATCTACACAAAGTCGTTACCGGCACAAGGTGCACTTTCCGGCAACAAGCAGAAGAAGAGGAAATTGGCGCACAGCACGGAAACATGGCTGAGGACTTTTCAGCGGAAAAGTCCATCCAATTTATTAAAGCTTCCTCTAATCTAGGCTGCGTTTAATTTAAAAAAGAGTGGCAAATGCCAAAAGCCTTCAATTCTTGGGGGCGCTACATTAGATTAATTTCAATTTTTCTTCCAAAAGAGGCTCTAGGACCTAGAGCATGGAAACTTTTTTTTCAATTTTATAAAAGTAACAAAAAAAATTCCATGCTCTAGGCTCTAGGATCAGAAAAAGGATGTGTTCTTACGGCTCAGGGACACCCTTACTTACCCAGCATGTTGACTACGTGTCTGGTGGCATGGTTCTGGGATTTGTTCGATGGAAAATTAATACGGCCATCTTCGGGAGACATCATCGCGTCGGATGTGTGAGAAATCATATTTTTATTTCGTCCAGTGCCACTTAGCGTCGTCATTGTCGTTGAGTTTGTACTTCCAGCACTTTGATGAGAGGACAAACGAAGACTGGGATGGTGATGGATTGCGACGGACATGCTGTACTGCGAGTCGCCTCTGTGATTTTCCGTAAATGGAAGAGTGAGGTCGTTCTGCACATCCACTTGGACGATTGTGCGTTGAGTGGGCTTCTTGAATACTCGATGCTGAAAAAAAGTGAAGTCTTGAGGTTCTCTTTGAGCTGAGATTTGATGGAAATGAAGTTTGCTTGAATCGGGTTTCTTTGTTTAAGTCTCATAATTTCAACAAAGTAAAAGCAAAGTAAAAGAGTACCTGAAGTACTTTTGCCGACTCAAGAGAGCTTACCAAACTCGGTTATTCAACGAATTACCTTTAATCTCACGCTACTGGCAGCCGGACCGCCTCGGTTGACTATTTTAGAGCGCCTCAGCTGCAACCCAATGGCGATGTACAGAACGGAGATGAGCAGCATGGGAAGGATGAAGACCAATATGACCGAGATTGTGAACGTTTTCTGGGCACTTTCGGCATCCACGACAGTGCAGTACGTGCAATTTGTGCCGGCATACTGCACCACTCCCATCTCCCGAGCCTGAAAACGGTATCAGTTCCAGTATCAGTAAGCAAGGCAAGTAATTGTTTGCGCTTGATAGAGCAGCACTCACCGGAAGAACTGCCAGCAGTACCGATAGGGCCCATATCACCAGCACCAGCTTGACTGCTCTTGATAACTTTGACATTGTGTGCGACAGGAAAGGCTTACAAATTGCCACGTACCTAGAACGCAATAAAAATGAGACATATCGCACCTTCGTGGCACTTAAAATGCAGTAAGGCGCAGCAAGGAGCAGATGTGGGGTAAGTACAGGGGGTAAACGAAGCCGTTATCGTATCTGAGACAGCAGTTTCATATCAGGCAGTTTACGAATCTCAACATCATATTTTCCATACTCGAATATTCCAATTTTTCGTTCCTGAGTTTTTTGCATGTTTTCATGAGTGGTCTGGAGGGTGAGCGAATGGCCAGGGACGTACCCTGACCACCCTGTATGAAACTTTTAAATACTTTATCTGATTGGGCTTAAATTTTAGTTTTTTGTAGTTCGTGCAAAATCTAGCAAATCATGGAACCATATGTTACCCCTAACTCTTGGAAGAACGAAGTTAGAGGCCCCCGAACTTCGAGAGGTAAAAAAACGAAAGAGCCAACTTGAAATTGCTTGATGAAGCTTTTAACATGCTCTGAAGGAGCAGACTTGAGACTTTACTAGTGTCTTGAGAATTTAAGAAAACGAGTTAATTGCGATAATTGAGATTGTGCTTCTGCAAAAATTGATAGTGCTAGACCAAACTCGAGACTTTCAGCTTCGATAACTCGCAATTTGGAGTGAACTCAATTAGGAGCCTAGATTTTAATTGTCTCCCAAACTGGCAAGTTTCATTTCATCAATTTTTTCTGGAATATGAACGTTGGTTCTTAGCATTTGACCAACCTTTCTATCGTGAAAGCTGTGATTGTTAGTACTGAAGCGTTCGCCGAAAGCTCGTTTATTGACGACTGGAGGATGCACATGGTTGTATCGAAAGGGTAGTGGTCCGGCCCATTCCACAGGTTGTACATTTCAAACGGCAGTCCTGGAAAGTAGAAAAGTTAAAAGGCCTCTGCGGGAGGATTCCTCAGTTCTCCTCAAACAGAAATAACAAAGCATCAGAATGTGTGGGAGGGATAATTGCTGAGTACTCACCTGCAATCAGCACGAGCAAATCGGAAACGGCGAGGCTGAAGAGATAGTAATTTGTTGCCGTGTGCATGGATTTGTTCTGCGAAATTACGACGCAGGTGATGACGTTTCCGAGGATTCCGCTGATGAAAATCACCAAGTAGATTATTGTTAGCGAAATTGCCGTACTAAGCGTCGAGTTTATGTCGTCGCTGGTCCGGTTATTTCCAGCACCATCGGTGCTCCCATTCACTGCCAGATTATCAATAATATCTGTGATATTTTCGGCCGCCGGCATTGAAGGTATCGCAATAAAAGTAAATGATTCATTTAGGAAATAATTTGACATGTTTTAGTCTCTCGTCCCTCCTGTTCCGTTCCGCAAAGAGCCTATCGATGTTTCATATCTGCGACTGTTGATATTTTTAACATTTTATGTGGCTTTTCCTTCCGTTTCCTCTTATTTTACTGCCACAGTGTGTTGATGACATCAATATGCCATTACCATTTGGGCCGCCTTTCTTGGGTCTTTCATGATACATAAAATCGCTAAAAATAAGAAGAAAGCTTATTTTTATGGGTTGGGGACGGTGGCAATGTTCTAAGGGAAAATATGTACATTTTTATTTTCAATGAGTGGCGAGAAATACCAGGCGTCTGCGCTCCACTTCATTCCTCTCTTGAGACTTAAAGCACCTTTTTGACCTTCTACCCACTCACAATCAACAGTCTGCAGCAGATTTCATCAACGAACGCTTTTGAGGGCCTCTCAACACTTTCTTGTCGTAATTTGAGCAATAATGTTCTTCTTCAGCCCCACTCAAATGAGCATTGAGGACTGAAACTACTAAAGAGTTAAAATGTTTTATATGGAGCATGTATAGTTTTAATCAAGCAGTCAATAAATAATTCAGTGAATCCCAAGCTTAATTAATCAATTAAACCGCGTTTTAATCCTTCATTACCTCCCAGATTACAGGATTTTTCATTGATTAGCGTTGTCCAATGTTACCCGAATTGTTTACCTATAACAAACCAATGAATCTCCCATCAATTTTCATGATAGCCTAAATACGTAGAATAATTACATTCACCATCGCAGGCAGGTAGGAGTGGAAAATGGGTGGGAATGGGGCAAGATGTGGGGAACAAGGGCTGGCATAATTAGCTCTGACATTCCGACATTCTGGAAAAACAGGTTGCTTAGTAAGAGACTTTTACCGAGATAAACATTTGTGGTCTGAAGAGAGTCTCCAAGTAACCACGTTTGTTCAGTAACTTTGATTGAGCCTGAATTTTTGTTCAATAAAAAGGAGCCGGGACCTTCATTTCCCCTATTCAGCTTCAAAAATAAAAATACAAAATCGAGGATCAAGTATAAGAAGTGCATTTTCCCGGGTTTATATTTTTAGGGAATTTTATTTGAATTCATAATACTCAATTTTTGAATGCTGACCCCCGATACAAACTTCAGGAGGCCCCCACTCGGCCCCCTTAAGTGATAGGGACATACATGAGTTCTATGATTAGCTGGATTTAATGTGAATTAAAACATATCCAAAATTCAGCTCAATTTACCTCCCTCACTCCCCCTAGGGAAAATGGGGGTCTAAAATGTCTAATTTTCCATTCTACAGACCCTACACGATACAGAAAACCGCAGGTCTCTATCTCTTCTGGTTCTTGAGTTATTAAGTTTCAGACGGACTGACAGACGGACATAGGAGATGCATAGGAGATCTGAGGGAAATTGCACTAAAAAGGGTTCGTCAAATTTTTGGAATGTGAGGTATTTAGCATCGTACCGGACCTGCTTCAGCATTCCAATGTATAACGTTATTATTCAGACCAGAATAAATATTTTTGTGCTATTGGTTTATGAACGAACCCTCGTTGATTTTCAATGAAACAACAAATATCTGTAAATTTCCTTCCGCCTATTTCAAGGTACATCAGGTATCATTTAATTTCCTTCTTCAAATCCCTTTTAATTAATAAGGAGCTGTCAAATCAGAATGGGGAGGTGCAAAGACATTCAGTCTACCCTGTTATCTGCCCCGGTTTCGTTTCTAGTTCCACCGTGTGAACGCACCATACCGTCTCCCTGATTCACTGAGATTAACAAATTTGTGTTCCACAACTACTCGTAATCTGGATCAGTGGTTTCATTGAAAACCAGCCGTTGTTGAGAGACCAACTAGGAGCCTTCCGGGTCAAGAGGAGCAATAAATTCTCATTTTCGTCGGGGGGCAGGAGAGTGTAAGTAATGTGAAGCTGTTGATTTGAAACAACACGGTCGACAAAAGGGATGAGATTTAATCTGCTGCGTTATCAATCACCCCAAGTGAAACAGAGCGTGATGAATTAACTTCAATTTTTACCTCACTTGTCAAATGGCCGACATTTTTCAACTTACCCAGAGTGACACTTTCAGGTCGGTGCCAATGTGCCATCCCGTGTTTGGAATGTTTGCCCTTTTCTGAAACGTTTTCGTCTGCCTCCGTCCCTCAGGAGTCGGAGAAACAATTAATTAGAGGAGTTCCGTGCCAACTTTTAATATCCGCCTCATCTGCACCAGACACCAAACAAGCTCTGTGAATGAGCCGATCCCACTGGGCATGGAAACAAAGTTTGTCCGCTAGTTTTTCTCTCAACATTCACAATAAACCCTTGATTGGGATACCGTTGCTTCTCTTTGGGTTTCTATCATTTCAATCAAACTCCTCTGAAGCCAGCAGCCGCCTCACTTAATGAGATAGCTAACTAAGTTAAATCAATTTCCCTTTCATTAAACTCAAGCTTCAGTGGACATTCTAATGGCTTGCAGATAATTGGCTAACAAAGTGGTGGCTGGTTTAGCCTGAGAACCCTCGAGTTTCACCAAAAGCACTTTCAATCCACTTTTACGGCTGCCCTGTTTATTTCGGATTCTAATTGAATTTAATCAATTTGACTTTTTCGCTTCGCCCAACTTTCTCAGCCAATTTCGAGCCAAATCTGATGCGAAGAAGCCGGCTATTATCGTCCCACGCGCATCTCCGTGTCGCCAAAACGTGCTTCTCCCCCTCTTTGCTTGTGGCCGGCGATATATAGGTTTTAAGAGTAATGGCAAGTCCGCCACAGGCTATTCCGCATTGTGCCCAGCATGTCGATTGTGACAAGCTGACCTTAAGCCTGTTTATCTTAATTGAGGCCACTTGCCCATGAATCTATTTGCGTCAGAAAGAGGGGTTTGGCGTTTCCACTGGAGCGGCTAGCCAAACATAAATTGGGGCAAGTAATCTAAATGAGCTTTTCGGCGCGATTAGAATGAGTTGACTGGCCAATTTAGGACGGTCACGGATGCCAAGGGCGTTGATAGAATTGAAAAATTCGAAGCATCATCCTGACGTGACTCATGACAAATGGGGGGTGACATCCATGCGGAAGAGGTTCGTTATCAAATGTCATGCTCGCTTATATGTGGCGGAAGGATTCGAGAGGTACCCCCATCCAAAGTTCGAGCAAACAAAATTTTTTGAAACTCATCAATTGAATTATGTGTTCACGGGAGGAAGTCTTGATTTCCTGAGTTTGGGCGAGGTTGAAGAAACTTCAAAGAGATGCCTGCCTACCCATAAGTATATTGAAACGGTGCCAGGAAAAAAATCAAGGTAAACAAGTCGCCTCCACTCCCTCTGTAATTCGAGTTCCGAGAACACAAATTCGCTACGCAGAAGGAGAGAAGAGAACATTAGGCGATTTTCTCCATGCCGCATTTTTCACGACATTTATCGTCTTATTGCCAGAACTATTACCATCAAAAATTTGTCTCTCGCATTTTTCCTAGCAATCAAAATGGTCCGTGAATTTGTAAAGGCCGATTCACATACTTGGACAAAATGGTCCTGGACAAAATGTCCAACCGGCTCTAGCTCTGCTCCCTTAAGAGTTAGAGCCACGGCGTAAAGTGATTGTTGTAGCCCTCGTCAAGACGCTTCTTTTGATACCCCTCCCAGGTCCGTAGCTCTCAAAATGGCTGAGCTAGAGCATTTGTCCAGGCTGTCCAGAAGCTCTCGAAATTCTGTCCAGATGTCCTATAGCGAAATAAGCCTTCTGACTGTCGCGGCGGGTGTCAAATCGTGATCTACATTTGATTTTTAGATAGCCTGCAAGTTTTCAGCCTCTTAACTGCTGTTTTGGCCGAGTTAGACCACTTGGACACTTTTTGAGGGGGTCATTTTTTTCGATATTTATTTTTTTCTGAGCCACTCGAAGCATTCAAGGGTTGTTAAGTGCTATTTTTCAAAAGAACAATTTATTGTGAGCATACACACAAAAATTTAGCTCGCTAGGTACATTCACTAGTGTTTTATTAGTGAATGAGTGAAGCTAGAATAGGGCAAAATTAGCGTATTTTTCTGTCCAGGGTCTGTCCAGGGGGTTTAGTTTAAATCTTTGGGCTTAAACTATTTTTCCTGAATAGCCTAGACCATAAAGTTTCAGACAAGACCAAAACGAGCCCTGTAGGTTGAGTCTACGATTTGTGACCGGTCTTTGAGTTTCCCGAGTCATGACATGCCTATGCGGAGAAGGGAGCAAATATATAACAATCGATAAAAAATTAAGTTTTCAAGCTAGAGAAGTGGTTTTGGACATTTTGGAAAGCAAAAATAAAAATAAATCGAAAAAAAAAATTTAAAACAATAATCAAAATACATAACATAAATAATATATATAAAATAATTATAATAAGGTCAATAAGACTTATAACATTTTTTTTCCTCTGTGTTTTAATTTTTGCTTTCCAAAATGCCTAAAACCACTTCTCTAGCTTGAAAACTTAATTTTTTATCGATTGTTATATATTTGCTCCCTTCTCCGCATAGGCATGTCATGACTCGGGAAACTCAAAGACCGGTCACAAATCGTAGACTCAACCTACAGGGCTCGTTTTGGTCTTGTCTGAAACTTTATGGTCTAGGCTATTCAGGAAAAATAGTTTAAGCCCAAAGATTTAAACTAAACCCCCTGGACAGACCCTGGACAGAAAAATACGCTAATTTTGCCCTATTCTAGCTTCACTCATTCACTAATAAAACACTAGTGAATGTACCTAGCGAGCTAAATTTTTGTGTGTATGCTCACAATAAATTGTTCTTTTGAAAAATAGCACTTAACAACCCTTGAATGCTTCGAGTGGCTCAGAAAAAAATAAATATCGAAAAAATGACCCCCTCAAAAAGTGTCCAAGTGGTCTAACTCGGCCAAAACAGCAGTTAAGAGGCTGAAAACTTGCAGGCTATCTCAAAATCAAATGTAGATCACGATTTGACACCCGCCGCGACAGTCAGAAGGCTTATTTCGCTATAGGACATCTGGACAGAATTTCGAGAGCTTCTGGACAGCCTGGACAAATGCTCTAGCTCAGCCATTTTGAGAGCTACGGACCTGGGAGGGGTATCAAAAGAAGCGTCTTGACGAGGGCTACAACAATCACTTTACGCCGTGGCTCTAGCTTTTAAGGGGGCAGAGCTAGAGCCGGTTGGACATTTTGTCCAGGACCATTTTGTCCAAGTATGTGAATCGGCCTTAAGTTTGTTTTTCTCCAGCTTTTCCTTGGTGATTCGGGGATTTACATTTTTATGAAATTTTCCACTCTCACAATTGCTTTTGGCTTCTCTGTCACCGAGCATATGGACATTTGCCCTATCTGGATGGCGGAAACTACAGTTTTATGGCTGTTCTAGTCCCAATCAGCCATTAGCGAGACCGACGCGCCGGACGGAAAATTTTGACGCTGCGGGCTACTGGGGGAAAGATATGTGCCAAGATATACTAAGACTTCCTGTCACAGCGAAGAAATTTATAAGCGTTTGTTATTTTAATTGCTGGAGTAGCAGAATGGATCGAATGGCCCGGAGCGGAATAATTTTGGAGAACTCTGACGAGGGAGAAAGAGATAGAAGAAAAGAGCGCCATGAAGCCGAAAGGAAGCTGAAGGTGTCGATCGGGATCAGCGCCTGAAAGCGTATCGGCAACAGCCATCTTCCGTCGATTAATTGAGTATGCAAGAGCGATTTTCGCTGAAAGTGAAGCACAGACTGCTCATGAATAATTTAATACCGGCTGAGAGTGTTTAGTTGCCAAGTTTACTTTTTTCATCGCGTGGGGTGTCATAATATTTTGTTTTAGGCGGAGCGAACCCATGTGTTCCACGCCATTAACTTATGAGTCTGGATGAGTTTTCCCGACACAGCGAAGATTGATGACTGTTGTGTCAACGGAATTCGTGACATTTTTGGAGTATTTGATAACTTTTGAAAACCGAGCTTTTCTAACCATTAAGGTCTCATTTTCCCAAAGAGAGATCAGAAAAGGTCAGAAATAATGGATTGGGTTTCGTGAATCAGGACATTTCCTGGTTCACATGCATCAGTTGGAGGGAGTGTCACACGTATCGTGTTTCCCGGCGCTCCTGCGTTATATCGGCACGTGGTTGCCATCAGAAAATGAAAAAATAATGTGCTTCATTTGCGATTAAATTCTTACAGAAGCCAGACATCTTTGGGAACCCAATGAACCGAAGACGATTGCTGAGTCGACGAGTTATCAGAGTCGTAACTAGCGATTGCCGTGACTCGGGGCTGTTTTCGAAATCCTGGGGAAGAAGGGAGAGCATATTTTTTCCAGAGTTCATTACGTCACTTGTCACTTGCCATCTGGTTCAGTGATTGATAGAAATGTTTGCAATTCACCTCGAGCAATAACGGTGTTTTGTACGTTCAAGGTATTTTGCTGCCCATTAGGGTCGTCCTGGAATAGCGAGAGAAAAACTTAACGAAGTAATTAATTCTAGTCGGCTGCAGTTAGCGAGACTGCTCTCTTTTACAATTATTTATACGCGTTTTCCTGTCCGTCTGTCAGTCAGTCTTTCTTTGTCTTGGTACAACACTTTGATCCAATTTTACAACTCGAAAAAGGATAATTTGTCAGTTAGGACATCAAGCTTTGAGGGCCCAGAGTTCCGTCCCTGTACTTGGTAGGGGTCACATGTAGTATCATGATTTGCTAGATTTTGCACAGACTACAATATACTAAAATGTCAGCTCAATCGGATGTAAAATAAGGAGTTTTCATACAAACGTAAAACAACCCCCATTCCGCCCCAAGACGGGGTAGGGGTCTAAAATTGTTAGCCTGCTCCTTTACAGATCATGCCTTACACGATGCAAAAAACTACAGCTCTCTAGCTCTTCTGGTTCTTGAGTTATGTAATTTCAGACAGACAGACAGACGGAAAAGAGGCCAAAATAGTGCATTTTTTGCAAAATGCTGAAATGCACTAAAATTCGTGCTAAGAACAAGAGAAAAAAAATTAGAAAGCTGTTCATTAAAAGTTTTAAACAATAACTTGTGATTGATTGCAATTAAGCTTAATGGAAAATCTCTAGAAAATTACTGTTACATGCAAAGTTCCCCGGGGGAGGAATGATAAAGTAAGGAAAGAAAACAAACTTTGATTACGTTACGAGTACCTTAGAGGCTTCAAGGAATGATGAAGATGGATTTGCTAAAGTAGAGGAGGCTCAAAGCAATGCAGTATTGGAAGTGGAACATGAATTATCGCCTTCATAATTCAAAACTTAATTATGGTTCACAAAATATAACAAAGCAGCACTCGGAGAAGTTTAAAGATGGAAACGGAAAGCCATATTTCCGCACACAACGGTACTTGCTCGGCAATTTTCCGCTCTACTCTCGTTTAAATCTCGTTACTGCCGAAATTGAGGAAGATGGAAATAAAGAAATGGAAGGAAATCAACTAGAGAGATTCGAGGGAATTTTCCCCAGAGGTATTTATTATTGTGCTGAGTGCCGACGCCGTAGTTACTCGAGTCACTGAGGAAGCATTCCCGGGAATTGCAAGTTCTCCGTTTTTAGTAAGATAACGTGCTGAGCCGAGTAACTATGGGGAATAAATTCTTTGTCAATACAAAACATGGCCATTGGGAGCTGCAGTGGCGTCACTTATTTTTATCTAAAACGAGGCAATTCAGTTAACGCTTCTGAGAGCGTAGGTGGAACAAATCTATCAAAGGGCTTTTGAGAGGCAAAGAGTACATGCGAAGATATTCTCAGTTACCTCGATTGAGCCCATTTCTTTGCCTCATTTCGCCGCAAGATGCACTCCAATGACGGTAAGTTTAAAGGATTCCTCCGGAAGAGTGGACTTGAATACGATCCGACTCCATTTCCGTTTCATTTGTAACTTGTAAGAAAATAAACAACGATTGACTCAGGGAGAAGGGAATGAAAACAAGCAGTGGCGTGGTCAGGGTTCCCAGATCGAGATCCGAGATCGAGCTCTCGTCTACGTCCCTGGAAAATATTCCATCTCTTCGCATAGCAGCTTTCTGTAGCTCGATTTCTTCCACCGAGACCAGCAGCCATATGTCTACCTTCCCTATAATTAAAAATGTTTTCCGCTCCGACCTTCGATCCCGGACCAATTTTGCGTCTTCGACAGTACCTACAAATTTACTCCTCCTATCGGGAACTAATTTCCTTCATTAATTAAGCGGCATGAACGAACATGGTAATGCCACATTATCTTGCTTTAAACAAAATGTAAATTTTATTTCCACAAACATCTGAGGCAAGACACGTCGAGGACACCAGTTTGCTTTGAGAAAGGTGTAGGTGGAAGCTGGTAGGATGTAGGAAGGCGTGCCAGAAGCCCAGGGCACTTGTTGTTCGAGATTTCATCCGCCATTAAACAATTATTGTGTCGCATGAGCGCCAAAATTACTTATCTCGAGCATTTTATTGCATTGAACGTGTTCCAAAAGTTCCTTCTGATGAAGCAAAACACTCTCAAGGCGAAGTTATGTGCGATTTTCCAGCTTTCTGGCTCCCCATAACAGCGTAACCAGCTTATCTCCGCCCTGCTTGCTTATCTCCCTCGCCCAGTGCCTCATATGTCAGACTCAGATTTTCTCATTCACGACTCTACATGCTAGTCCCGAGTTCTCAAGAGAATGGCCGACAGAAGCAGAATTGGCGAACCCGCCACATAATTTATAAACAACGTGCGGCGTATCGCGTGAGTCATAATAAATCTCCGACATGCTGCTCCGAACGGGGGAAAAGGATGAATGCGAAATGAATGGGACATCGCAACCCAGATCTCATTAGCAACATGCCCATGCAGGAGTAGCTATTTTCTCGTCTCTTGCGCTCATGTGGCTTCCACGGCAGAAAGGAATTATTTCGAAGCACGTGCGGTTGCATTATTGTTGCAACTACCGGATTGAAGAGACCTTCAAAGACTTCCTTTATTCTTTTGCTCACATTGTCAGTGTGTTGAGGAAGAGACTTTGAGCTAATTATCTAGGGGATCATCCAAACAAATAGTGACCTTGAAAATGTTTATCCCATTTTATCCAACATAAATATAATTGAAAGTGGGCAGTACGTTTCTGGTAATTGTTTATCAATCTCCGATCCAATTTTAATGATGGGTTTTTAGGGCACCAAAAAAATTGACTAAAAAAAAATCAAAAGTTGACATAATAAATTTAAAAAGTTGACCTAAAAATTGACCTATAAGTATGAAAATTGATTATTAAAAATTAAAGTTGACCTTACAGATTTAAAAAATTAACCTAATAGATTAAAAAAATTACGAAACAAATATCGTAAAATAGACCAAATTCCTAACTAAAAATGACGAAAAAAATACTCGATTTTAACTGAAGGAAACGACCAGTACGGAAATAGAAATTGGACTTTTTGAGATTTGAAAAGGAATTGCGTTGAAAATTTGAAAATTCAAATTAAAATGGAAAAATAAAATTTTTCCTTAAAATCGACCAAAAATTAACTTTATTGACCTAAAAACCAAAAGTCAGCCTAACGAGTAAAAATTGACTTTAACTGACCTAATAACTTCGTAGGTATGGGGGAGTCACAATTTTTCAGAGAAAAGTTACCTAATAGTCGAAAATTGACTTTATTGACTTTTTCGTGCCTTAGTCATCTTTCATCTCCATCGTTGGCCTGTTGCGGCTTCTTGGAGATGCTCCACTACTAGGAAACAAACTGGCTAAGAGCAGTGAAGTATAATTTTGCCAAGAGTTTTCGTAGTTTCAAAATATTTGCTACATCGAACTTTCCTGACTTTTGGTTTCAATCATTTCAAGGGCGGCTTTTTGAGCGTTTCATCAGCAACCAAGCTCCCGCTGTGCCACAATTTGCAGAAATTCACATTACACTTCATATAATTACTCCCTACACTGACGAACAAACTGTACAAACCCCCTCCCATTCCCAATTCAATTTCCTGATATATTTTATTATGACACATTGGTCAGTTTGGCGACCAGCCTGCCATGTCCCACCATGAGCTAAATTGCCCGAAACAGCTTGAATCGGGACCCAATTTTCACACTTTGTTTTTTCAGCCGCAGCAAAGAATGAAACAATGACAACTTTTATTCCTGTTTCATCTGGCAATTCCGTTCGTCGTTCCTCGCCCATGCCAAAGCATTCTCTTTTTGTTTACATTCGCAAGTCCTTGTCAAACAAGGGTTTAACAACCGAGGAGTGGCACTTTTCTTGATGTTTCTCTTGATTGAAACGCAACTTTTGTTCCTCCTCAGTCTCCCGCGCGTCTCATTTATTTTAACTTTTCTAGCGCCACAGCCAAGGCCCCCGGGAGCATTACTTTTCACTTAGGAGCGCGTTCTGGGTGACGGCTCCAAATTGAATTTGCGACTCTGGCCTTGGACTTGCCTCTAATCAGGTTACTTGGCGACTTTGAGGAGGCGGACGCTCTGCTCTTGAGCTGAAGTCCACCGAAAGAGGGATCTCGGTTGCCAGGAGAGCTAAAATTTGGAGTTTAACAATGAAACGTGATTGTTGCTGAGGCGATAGAAAAGCATGAAGCCATTCAGGATAATGATGATGAATGGTCGGATCTCCGCCACCCTTCCCGCCTCCTACATGTATTTGCAAAGGATGACGTGGGCGGCGGTGTAGAGTTTCAACTTGGCCTAGCGTGTCCTTTTGGTTTTGGAACTCGTCTTTTTTTCTCTCTCTGTTATCCTTTGATCTCGCAGTTGCTGTCACGAAATCCGACATTGTCGACACACAAATCACTTAACACCACAACGCCTCTGGAACGTGCCGATTTATGAGAGCATAAATTCTTATGACATGTTGTATATTGACGTCAAATGACTGACGGGGTGGCGGCAGAGCTACACTTAATGAATTTGTTGTCAAACAATGAGTGGCTGTCGCATGACGAAAGTCATGAATTAGCGCTGTCAGTCACTGGATTGTGTCATAAAAGGATATCGGTTAAATGTGTGACCACAGTGGCGAATTTGCTGGCATTTATCAACCGCTTATTCGTCTTCCTTCCCGGAGATGCCACGAGTCAATATTCCAGCTTGGCTTAAGAGTTTAATGAAATGAACCCATCTCGAGCCAAGGGTCGGATTTCCAACCATTCAATTTAGATTTTTTTTCTGACATAACTGTAATAGATAGAAAGCTAATTCTTTGTTATTTTCGAGGCTCTTTAAATTAGCTTCTAAGGCTTTTGAGTAATAGGCTTTTTCGAAAACATTTTTTGAAAATTCCCCAAAATTTCGTCTTTTTTAATTTTTGTCTGAGATTTTAACGATTAAAAGAGTACTATTCAAACATCACGGGAAAAATCAAATTCTTTTTAAATAAGGCTTTTCAAAAACTTGAACTAGGCTTTAAAAGTCAATAATGAAAAAACACAAGTTTATTTGATAAAAATATATTTTTTTAAATTGAGAAATTCTATGCTGGATATGATGTGGATGAAGAAAAACCATATCGTATATGTATGAGATATATTTATTTTTTTACCTCAAATTTTCCATACAAGGGCCAGAAGGAGTTAAAATTTCAAAAATGAGCAAAATCGTCCGGCCCGAAATAGGTTAATTAAAATCTGACATAGTGGTACTTCTATGAGATTGGCTCTATGGTTGTTCTAAACGGCGGAAATAAAACTCCCACGTGTATAGCGCTATTCAATTGTGCTGTAGGTCAACGTGCCAGAATACGCAACAACGCTAAGCCCAAAAATTAATTCGCCATTTCATCCTCGTATTTCCCAGAATCGTCCTTGAAACTTTCAGAGACTTAACGCTAATGACGATGATGAAATTCCGCAGCCCAGCAATGCGATATTTATTTCAAGCGGCATGAGAAACTGATGATGAGGGATTAAAAGGTGTTGGCAGAGTTGTGGCTGAAGTTTGCAGCCTTCGAGCTCAAAGTGACTTGGGGCGGCTAAATCTACGAGATAACATTTTATTATCACCTAAATGTAGTCGACTATGGTGTCTTTTGTGAAGGCGAGAAGGTGGAATGCGGAAACGAGGACAAAGAGCTGGCTGGAACGGAGATGACGAGGAAAAATTATGATGAAGTTCTCCGTTCTCTTTCAATTAGAAGCGTCCGACGCTCGTATGTGTTTTCTCAGTCTCATTTACGTAATTGCTTTGACTCCCAAGTCATTAGTGTTTGAGAAGTAGGAAGGCAACATTCCTGGTATAGTGCATTTGGAAACTTTTGGAGCACAACGGATCCAGAGTCGTACATTAATGAAATTGCCTTGGAAACGTGGGGGAGGACAAGGTTTTCATTTAAAATTTCTTTGACCTATAGCCTTCAAAAGGAAGTAAGAGGGTAAATGAGGCTCCAAAACCCATCAAGTTAAAACGACAGTGATCCGCCTTTGATGTACGCCTCTCACGGGCTTTAAATTACTCAAATTTCTGCGAATTAATATCAGGGATAGACATTAGGTACTTCCTCGTGAATCCAATATTCCTACGCACGTAATTGCTGCGCCCGAGGAATAATTAATGCAAGTAAAGCAATATTCACATTCTCCTCTCTCCTGACAAAATAGCAATTTAATTGCACAACCACAGATATCTCAAGATTAATTTGACACCCTGGCTTTAGCGGATCCTGTTTGTCATGTGAACGGGGTTCGAGAAACAATGTATCCTAATCACCTCATTTTCGAACGAGTATATCGCCTGATTATCTCCTCATCTCGATGACACATTCATCTATTGGGAAATGTGTTATTTGAGCCAATCTCGTATTCACCAGCTTCATTGCATATATTCAGGCTGAATTTATTACATTCACATCACACTCGAATCATGAAAACATTTTTCACGTCATGTCTCACTTTCGAACAGAATCCCTCAACTTATCATCGCGTGTCCTATTATGGATTCCAATACATCTTTTTTCCATAAATAACAACGCATTTCGCATTCCGATCCGTCACATAGTTTGAAAATCGACAAAGGATCCACTTACTTTTCACGAGAAATTGGAAAATTGTTTCGATGCTCAGTGTATAATTCAATTCGGAATTCCCTTTGTAACTTGTTTAAAACTCGTGGGCACTATCGAAGTTTATGGGCTTTTATTTCCGCCAGGATTCACATTGGTAATTGAAATATCCAATTATTCAGTTTTGAATTTTATTTTATTTTTATTTAAAATTGGTTTCATTTATTGGTCTCTGAGTCTTAAATTCAAAAAGTCTTAGTGAGTACTTTCTACGACCCGCCTGACGAGTGGCTTGAAGTAAACTAAACTCCACATGAGGTTTCATTCATGGCCAAGGCGAAGATTATTTGAAACTGGAGGATCGGGTGCGCAAGCTTGGAGGACTTCTCTCTCATCTCACCGTGGAAATGAGGGAAGCAGGGGAGTTTTACTACGATGCTTCCCCAGTTCCTGAAAGCTTGGCGTATTTCTCCTCTGCGAGCTTGAGTGAAAGCTTTCTGGAATTTTGATATTTCCTCAATAAAATTTTAGTTGGCAGTCGAAGAGCAGTTTTTTCGGTACAAGCATTTCTGCGAGATTGACATGTCTCTCAAAAAGGCTCACAATCGCGCTTTCCAGAGCTTGCTGGAAAGAAGGGGTACGAAACGTATGAATGAAAGCTGCTGGAGGGAAAACCGGCGATTTTCCAAGAGACGAATGACTTGTACAGGTTACTTGTACAAGTAAGACGCTTTTTGAGCAAGCCGGCAGTTCACTGAATGACTGAACAATGTCCAATAAAAAACCTCTTGGCACTAATTGCCGTCTTCCCGCCTACTTAAGCGCTCCCTGGCAGCCCCAGACCTCAGTTTATCCAGACAAGATGAGCAAGGTTCTGCTTCTTGTAGCTCTCGTGACCATTACTGCCCTAACCGAGCCCCATGAGAGGGATGAGAAACCGAGACACAACTGGAACTGGCTCAACCAACACAAGCCCCAATCTTCCTCGAATAGCACGAACGGGACCCAGCCCCAGAGGTCAGATAAGCACCGCAGCATCAGTGGGTGGTGGAACCACAAGGGAACGTGGAACTCTGACGGACACGTGGAGTGGTCTCTGTTCGGATCGTCGAGCCCAAAGCCTGCAGATTCCAGCACTACTGCCTCTACGCCTCAGTCAACTTCTTCTACGTCTTATCCAAGCCAGCCCACTCCTCCTCCTTTGCAAAATCCTGTTCCACCACCTCCACCCCAAAACCCTGTTCCACCTCCTGCTTCTCAGAACCCCATTCCACCTCCTGCTCCTCAGAACCCCATTCCACCGCCTGCTCCTCAGACGGCTCGACGTCTTCACAGCCCCAACAAATACTAGGGTATTTTTGTAGGCTTCTCCTTACAAATAAAGTTGATTCCTCGAAGTGACTTCCATAATGTTGTTATGAAATTTTCCAGGAACTTGTGGCGAAGAAATATCTATTTTTCTGGCACGTTTAAACGTTTCCAGACGAGCAGACAAAAATACCTGTTTTGCTTCAATATTTTATTACTTCATTTGAATAATTTCTGTCTTCAAACAATATCATAGACGCTTGACTCGTCAGAATTTGGACTGTTTTGTCGAAAACCAAAGGTGTACCTGATCCCGAAAGGCCAAAGCAAGTCGAAGAAAATATAAATCCACTATAATAGCTCCTCTTACACTTCTAGTCTATTGTTTTATTTATTCAAAATGACGCTGGAAGGAAGATCGATTCGTTAAAATACAATTCTATTGTTCTACATTTCCTATAACAACTTGTTGAAATATTTACTTGCTTAGGTGTGTGAACTGCGTTACAATAGGTTGCTTCACTAACTCTATAAATTGCCCTTAAAATGTCATCTAATTATCTCGCTAAGGGGTCCTACAATACCGATATATATATACTATATAAATATTTAAGTTGATTTATATTTAGAAGAATTATATTTTGGAGGGAGACCTTTACAAACGAGCGAACCAAAGTCCTGGGGCGGCGCTTCATAATTTCCTTCATTAAAAATAAATCACTCTCTTTTGGCAATATATCCGAACCTTAGGTCTGACTTCAATTCCGGAAATAGATAAAAATAGGAATTTGGGCTCCTTAAAAAAATACATGCTTTGGGGGTATCCAACTATCCACGAGGGGGGAAAGGAAAGTGGTGAGACAGAGGGGGACTAGAAATGATAATAACGTATGATACAGTAATATTAAATGACAAGAGGTAGTTTAATGTTCATTTATCGCGCACTCTAACCCATAAAGTACCTCTGACGCGACGGAAGAATGGAGTTTTTGGCATTTCACTTGTTGGCACCGCCACTGTCTAGCTTGTTTTTGTCAAAGAGCGGCAACTTGGACCGCACGGCACCCTCGCACACCATTATTCGCTGCTGCAGAGGCTTCTTGTCCAGCTCCAGACAGAAGGCCTCGTAGTCCGCTCGCGTCTTGAGGTCCACGTACTTCCGCGACGTTGGGACGCCCGGATTCAGGTTGGAGTAGTCAAGGTAGCAGTCGGGGAAGTGCGTACCGGTAGTTGCCAGGGGCGGGGGACGGTGCTGCGTTGTGCTGGCCGTTGATGCGTAGTGGCTCACGAAGGAAGCTGCCGCACAAGCGGCCGTGGGCGACGATGTGAGGGGGTGGTGCTGCGGTGTCTTGCCGCTGCTGCCGACTTTCAGAAAATCAGGTACTTGAATCGACTTGAACGCTGCATTCTTGCGTTCAAAATACTCCACAATTTTGGCTATTTGTGCGGACCGAGTGTTGGGTATCGTGGTGTAGGGAGAGCGGTCGTCCCAGAGGAGGGAATCGGAGCCCGCGAGGCTGCTGATGTCATCCGAGCTGTCAGTGTAGATCGATGAGGTTCGGTTCTTGCAGTAGATGAGCTGATTCCCGAACTGGCTCTTCTGCATGAGGGTCTTGATTTCCGAGTCCAGCGCCAGTCGGTTGATGAGGCCGATGTCGATGGAACGGGCGTCGATGTCCACGTTGCTGAGCAGGTGATGTCGGCACACGAACTTTTTCCTAAAAATACATACATAGGTATTTTATTTTAACCCATTTTTTCCCACAATTTTTTTCATTAAGACTTTCCTACAAACTTTTACCTCAAAGCTATCCCAGACGATTTTTTTTAGATTTTTAAAAAAATAATTCCTCTTGAATTTGTCAAAAACTCGATACGTTTGGGTCTAAATAGGCTCCAAAGATCGGACAAGACAGAGCCAATGAAACTCAAAACACGCACCTGGAGTCAGCCAGCTCCAAGTCGTCGTAGCTTCTGAGCGAGCTGATGGTTGTGGAGCTGTCATCAAGGACGGTCTCATTGAGGGTGATGTCCAGCTCGTCAAACTTGCGCGAGGAGACGCCTGACAGGAGGCACAGCTGGCACACGTCGGAGCCTCCCCCAAGCAGCCCTTCGACAGTTGAGCAGGAACACTTTTGCTTGCTGCAGCCGTTACCGCCGTGCGCCCCCCCGTTTCCCGTAAAGTCCTCGTTCAGGCACGAGAAGAAGCCGCTCTCAGTGGAGCCCCGACGCGTCCCGATTCCCCGTGAAACGCAAATTAGGTCGCTGGAGTCTGAGGCTACTATGGAGGGCTCTCCCTTTGGCTCTGTGGTTTTGGGGGTCTCCTCCACCTTGCCACTCTTGTACAGCGGGTGGCTCGAGAGCTCCGCAAAGTTCGCCTTGTACTTCTTTTGCGTCGTCGTCGGACTGATCACCAGCTGCTTCTTCAGTTCAGCCGCAATGTCGGCGGTCGTGGCGGCTCCTGCCTGGAATAGAGAGTTGTAGAAAAAGGACTAATTTATTGGTATTTGTCGGTATTGATTTGTCCCCAAAATTATTTTTTTTCAATTGATCAAGACCTGATTTCAACTTTTTAAACCTTAAAAACGATTACTGCCTTCACTTTTTACGAAATGTTGTGGTCAAAGACAGTCAATACCATTGCTTTATTCCTACCTGGAAGTCCTTGCGAGCCGCCTGGGGAGAGTTTGGGAGGCTCTTGGGCTCCGCCTCCATACCCTTGCGCACCGTCAGCTCGAACGGAGCCGTCATCTCGAAGCACGAGCTGAAGAGGTCTCCCTTGCGCGCCATGTAAGTGGACGCATTGGCGCCGATGATCTTTTTCACGCCTCTCAGCTGCGCCAGAGCCGTAAAGGGGTTCGACTTTCTCTCCCCGTCCTTGGGGTTCTTCTTCGGAGGCTTGTATTGCGGGTCTTTCAGGAACATGGTTTCGGCCACTTTGCGTAGCGTGACGTTGGAGTAGACCGGGGATTCGGGCACGGAGGTGGACGAGTCCTCGGCTATGGGACGGCTGTTGGTGCGGACCAGCATGTGACATCTCGCCTTGTCACTGGGGGTCGTGTGGGGAGGGAAGACTATGACGTCCTCGGAGAGGGATCGGCGGTGCTTCAGGTTCTCCTCGTCGGCCAGGACGCCAGCACACCCGTTTTGGACCGCCTTGCGCGATTTGGAGAGCTCCGAGCCGGCCCCCGAGAGCTCGACGAGGTCCACTGACTTCCTTTTGGCCGCCGTCGGCTTTACCCAGTGCTTTCCACCCGGCGAGTCGACCTCCACACTCACGTTCGGGTCACTTCCCCGCATGCTGAAGGGGCTCTCGCCGTTGCTATTGCTTGTTATTGCCAGGCCGTTGTTGTAGGAATTGCTCAGATGTGAAAGGTGGTGGTTGAGGGGAGTGTCAGTCAGCAGGTTCAGCTTTTTCACAGCTTCTGCGAATGTGGGCCGGTTCTTTGGGTCATACTGGAAGAGAGAATCGTTAGATTGGATTTCCTGGGAGCGGTTTCTTCGGACTTACGGTACAGCAATAGAAAGCCAGTCTTAAAAACGCTGATGGCGTATCGTTCGGACAGAGATCCACGAAAGTCATGTAATCCAGCCCGAAGGAGTCAGTTCTGGGCATTATGTCTGGATCTGCCTCAATCTGGAAGGAGAAATTGTTAGTTTAGGCGAAAGTCTCCATGACCAAAAAGATACTCACCCTCGCTATTAATTCACACAAAATAATTCCGTAGGAGAAGACGTCGCTCCTCTCGTCGTACCACTCTCCCTTGAGACACTCCGGACTCATCCAGTACGGCGACCCCACCGTGTCCAGCCGCTTCTGCGTCTTCCGCGGAATTTTTGCCGCCAGTCCAAAGTCTCCAACCACCGCTTCCCAGAATCCCTCGCAGTCACGTGCCTTCCGCACCAGCACATTTTTGCTAGTCAAGTCCCGGTGAAAGATGCCAAGGTCGTGCACGTAGTGCATCCCTCTCGCAATTCCCATGGCCAGTCTGACTTTGTGTTGCGCTCCCAACGTCACCTGGTAGTTCTGTATGAGCTGCTCTAGTGATCCGTCTTCGATGTACTCCGTGAGTGCATGCAGCTGCCCTTCTTGCACACAAACGCCCATGAACCTGTGGATGTGCAGAAAGAGAGACACTTTTGAGTTATTTTTTTCACGCTACAAAATGCTTATTTGAGTTCTGTGTGTTTCGAGGCGGGCGCCAGTTGTTTGCTTTCGCACAGAACGTCTCGAATTGTTTGCTCACGGCGAGAAATGCGAAGGTGAATCCTAATTTGCATACTGAGGCTGACTCAATTTATTGGAAAAGTGCTCTTTCAGGTCTACTAAAGTTTTTTTACGATCTTTTGTCTGTGTTACAATTTTTACAGATGGAAAATGTCAGTCTGTTTGTCTGAAGAAGTATTTTCTGTAGTTCTTGAAGTTTCTATTCAATTGAGAAGACCCATTTAGGCTTCACTCAAGGAACTGATCGCAAGGGGAAGTCTTGGTTTGCCACTCATTGTACCTCCAGTCCGTTATTTTACATTTTGAGACTATGATCCGAAACAAAAGTTGCTTGTTTTGTCATTTAACATGACCATTCTGAATTTCAGTTCAATCGGAGAAACTAAAATTTTTACTCCTTTGGGGGCCTCTCACCCCATCCCCTTAAGTGAAAGGGGCCAACATGCGTTCTATGATTTGCTAAATTTGACTTAATCTATAACATATCCAAAATTCAGCTCAATCGGATGAAGTATACGGAATTTTCATACAACGGGAAAACCCCCTTAATTACCCCCAGGCAGTTTTTCGGAAAAACCAAAGCCTTTTGCCCACCCTCCAGACCATACATGACAACATGCAAAAATTTGCTGGTCGCTAGCTCTTGTATTTTCGGAGCCTTTGCGACTCGGACAGACGGACGGACGGACGGACGACCGGACACATAAGTGCATTTTTTTCAAAATTGATGAAAATGCACTTAAAAAGGCTCACTAATTGAGAAAGAACGATGACGGATGGGCCCAATCAGAGCCCATGACGAATGGAGCACGTGAGAGGAGAGGAGGAGGTCAGGTCGGAGTCGGAGCTAATTAAGGTTTAGGGCAACGATGCAACTCATCACAATGTAGGTGTTTATTATAGCCAATTTGACACACTTTCATGCGGTTGCAATCGCGCGACCTTCAACGCCAACATCACTCGCGTCTCTATCATTTTTCATATCGATGATCGGCCGATGATCGAGTGGCTCCGACAAATTACACGTTTTACTTCAACTATTCGAGCATGTGGACGCAATAAAACGACGATAACAGTAAATTGATTCATCTAAACGCGGGATTGTGACATGTTTTGGCGCCAAACCGAAACTGCTGCGTCTCTCTTCCGGGCCCTCGTCGAGACCTTCGTCTCTTTTCCGCGGTAGACTGCCCCAACGAGGCCGCACCGTGACACGCGAGACACTTGGACAATGGCTCACTTTTATCACGTGCAAGTGGCGCCTCTATCGCGAAACATGCGGGACTTCCTGAGACGTCTTCCCCATTTCGTCACTGCCCAGCTCACGCGGCTGCTCCGCCGCTTCTTTGTCTGCGAATTGCTCACTTTCTTTGTATTACGCTGCTGCTGGATGGCCATAAAGTCGATAGCCAATTCATTATGTAACGGTGGAACTATCGCTAGGGATCAGCTTACAATTATTAGTACCATTACCGAGTCTTTAATGCACCATTTTGGAGCAGTTTATTTTTCATCGGGGGTCTGTCGGTCTGTATTTGAGTTGGCTTTTTCTTCGCCTTTAAAAATTATGGAAAATTTGAAGGAAAAATTGAATTTAAAAAAAAACAGGATGGAAAGTTGGCATATTGTTGTCCTGAAAACCCCCAAAAGGCCTACAAAAAAAATTTTTTCAGGTTTTCTGAGAAAATGAAACTAAAACAAACTTTGCAACCACGCATTAGACGTCACCTCCGACTTCTTGGAGCATTGCAACAAAACGGAGCACGAGAGCGGGAAAGAGAAAATGTGGAGCTCAGTATAACTGCAACCGAGATAAGCTGTGCTTTGTTCTAGCGGCGTTTTAGCGGTGGTTCGCTTTACTGCCAGCGACAATGCACTGAATTCATTCAAATTGAGCGGAAAGTGGGTCAGAAGCAAAATCCTTCCCAAACAATCTTCGTCTGCTCAATCGTATGTGACTCACATGCCTTTTCTGCGAGCTAGAAACTCAATCACCATTAAGGCGAACTATAACGACACTTCTTTACTGTCGTCGCGTCGCGGCTCGCAACATCCAATACTGTTTGTTTGCATTTCCTTCTCTCTCTCTGCATCACCATTGTTCCTTGCACTACAAATATTATTGCTATTAATTGGAATTAAAGTGTAATACGACCAACTGGAATGTAAATTACATCGCAGTTATTCAACTAACAGTTGGTTGGTGTTTACAGCTCTCTGGGTTTTAAATCACCCGCCATAGGCCCAACTGCACTGCCGCATATGAACCCATAACGTTACTCAAGACGAACGGAAAAAGTGAGTAGTGATCGCGTGCAGTGTTTTAATTAATTTTAGACCATTTTAGCGAAATGCACTCAGTCCTGACCTCCAAACTAAATTTATGGCGTCTCGTGCCTGACTCAGCGCTCAGAACGAACCTCCCTATGCGGAGTTTATCAATCACACTTGCCGTCTGTCTGTCTGAATATCCGAATTTGAGTTCGACGAAAATGAGATAAGTTTCAGATTCAAACTTGATGTAAGAATTTTGGAAAATTAATTGCTTGAATAAAGACTCGTCATTTGAGTCGAAACGTTCCAAAGAAAAGCTTTTTTCTATGAAAGGAGCCATTGGTAAAATTGAAGAATTATCATTGGAGCTTCTGAATAACCACAAGTAAAATAAAATGTTTAACTAAAAGCTCAAAACAAGTCCTCATACGATTTACAGCCAATGTAAGACCCTGATCCAAACATGGGACTCAAACAAGTGGGCCAAAATTTCACGGCAATCCATCAAATGAGCCCCCGAAAGAGCCTCGGCCCCTGCTCTCGATTGAGTCCCATTGTGAAACCGCTCCAAGCGGTGCTGCGATCTGGAATAATTAAGCGAGTGCCATAAAGGGAGATGAAATGAAGGCTAGAAAGCGGTTTCGTGGTCAGTAATGCACTGGAGTCGTAAAAGGACATGCAATTAAGAGCGAGCTGCGACTCAAGGAGACACAAGTGCCTCTGCTACTCAAATATTTGAAGATCGTAATTTGCTTTCTGCTCACTCGACCGAAAGTTAAGTAACTGCGAGCCATGGGAAGCAAACATTGCGCCTCACTGTGAGAAAGCAATCGCTATCTCTGTTTGCCAGCCACTTGGGTCCCATCTGGGAGACCCGTTCCCCGAAACCCCGGCTCTCTGGGAGAACCGGCTCGGAATTCCAATCGATGATCGTAACCTACTTTACCAACCGTTTTCTGTCACACATTACAAGGGGGCCGTCGTCGTGAAATATTTTTTAATCATATTACATTGCGCGCTTGGACCGGTGTTAAATAAGGTCGCCATACGCACATAATCTGGTTAATCTGCTGGAGCTATCGAGTTGTAGGCTAACTCAATTGTGAGGTGTTACGAGACGAGTGCAAATATTTCTTCTTTTGCCTTTCTTCGCTTTACTTTATTTTGCTTTTTACCCATCCATGGATAATAATACCTGCTCTGTGCCTTGCCTTGCCTCGGCTACATCATCGCTCGCCTTGCCTGCCTATTCGTGTAATATCAGTGATTTTTGCCACGATCATTATACATTATGGCTAATTACACACATTGGGAGTTGCGAAGTTGTACATACGTGCATCTTTCTGATTTCACTTTCAATTCAGCGATGGCCGAGGCCATTGTCGTGCTTGTGGGATTCGCGAGCACGCTCCTTCGTGGAAGTTGAGGCAGGTACCTTATGGATTCGAGTGCTTTCTTGGAAAATCACTTTTTTACTTGGAACAAGTTTTTTTGGAAAAATCCGGAAAATCATTTCCTTCACATTTTTTGAGATATTTTTTTTCAGTAAAAGTTTGCTTCGTCACCAGACTGAGACTGACGGAAAAACTGGCTGCAAAAGTGCACTTTTTTGCGCAACATAAAAGTTAGGAAAAAAGTTCCTCAAACACTCTAACGAGCGACATGATTGAGTGGAAAAGCTCGCCCAAACCTTGCTGTCACATGATAGAGACGGCGACGGTAGCGTCATGTCGAGACCAGTTTTATCCGGGCAAGTTTCGGAATGTGACTCTCGTGCACTTGTAGCGAATGCAAATGCAGCGAATGCACAAACATGATCTCAACTTGGTCAATAATTGCCATTTTATTTCCTCTTTCCGCTTCGGCTTCGGCACATACTGGCTCTACTCTGCTCAATGTCTCCATCATCTTTGAAAAATGTTATCACAAGCTTGAAGATGTCAAACACTCGCATTAACCTTCACACGTTGAATAAATAGCACTCTCGGGCCCAAAGAGAGGGAAAACAATTACTCTTTTTTTTTGCATATGCGCTGCAACATATCGCCATATTTCATCTCTTCCACCTAAACACGAACGCCAACTGCAGTGCCAACAACAAAAGACGCGGAGGTTGATAACACCTCGAATGCAGGTAAACGACCTTCAGGGGGAGTGAAAATAAAAATCACGCCGGATTACAGTCGCGAGTGAATCATCAGCGATGCAAATTTAATGATGATGATTTGCCTCAATTGAGGGATTTAAAGCGCGCTCTATGCGCTGTGTGCCCCAATAATTCGAGAGCGGATTACATAATTGGCTTCTCTCATATCCGTCGAGTGCCCTTTCTGCGTTCTCGTATGCTTCCAAGTTACCGAAAGTTGGCTTAAGCCTGTGGCAGGCTGATACTTAAATTTTTTTTTTCAAAATGGGAAATAAGACTCTGGAAGATTCCTGGAGGACCCTAAAAGACCGCTATGGGCCTGTGCAAATATTACGTCATGGTCTGAGAGCTACAAAGTGACAGCCGATACAAAGTCCAGTACTAGGCAGGAGGCGTGGGGGTCTAACATTTCGATTTTTCCGTGACGTAATATTTGAACGACCCCTGCATGACTTTTGAAGATCTCCAGGAGCCGTAGGAAGAACTCCGTTTCGTAACTCTGAGACTGAAAAGTTTTGAAGTCCGTCCATCCACCTTCCCTTTTACCCAACAAGCACTCGAAATAATCGGTTTCGATTTCGCTTTCCACTCCAGCCGACCGACCCATCGTTGGCGGTGCCAATTGGAAGCACTCCGGAGTGCAATAACCTGCGTGTGTGACCGAAAACTCGTGCGAGTGAAATTAAACAACACATTAAGTGCAAAAGGTGATAACAATCACATTTTGATAAATCTACAATGGGGCCGTTGTTTCGCTTTTTGCCAAATATTTTTATTGAAAAAGACCATCCTGCGTCCGGGGCCTTTCGCACATACAACATACATAAGACCAAAGTGCCGGTCGTAACTTTCCTTAATGAATCCGACGTGCGTTCATAAAATATGCAGTTCAGCTTCAATTACCTCAATAATTTTAAGGCAGCAATATATCACCTTTCTAAAATATGCCGTTGCAGTAGTGCGTAAGTCATTATGCTTGTATTGCTATTAAAGTGGTTATCATTAAAAGCAATCTCTTCGAAACATGTACTCCAAGTCACCCACGTTGGAAGCGCGGACAGGCATGAAACGGACCGAGTGGCGAACTTTATGGCTCCAGGTAGCGGTTCATCGAGGATTTTTTTATGAGAGACGCATTTGAACTTTTTTTAAAAATATTTTAGCAAAATCGGTTTCCTGGGCCTTTTAAAAATCAAACCGGTCAAAGGAAAATTTGTTGGTGCTCTTGAATTGCTTCTGAGATGCTTTTTTGGGCCTTAAATAGTCAGGATCTTTTTAAATTTTTTTAAAAGAATATTTTGGGACCTAACAGTGACATTTTTAATCGGAAAATCAAAAGAAGATCGCAACCACGTCCCGAATACCAAACTACCGCGCTGAAAATATTATCTAAGGAAAGCTTTGGCTCACCTCAAGATGTTCGGATGCGACAGTTTGTTGAGCAGCTGGACCTCCCGAAGCATGTTAGGCCTGTTGGAGCGCAGCTGGTTCATCTTTAGTACCATAACTTCTCCCGTCGTTCGATGTGTGACCTGAAAATATTGAAATCTATTGAAATAACTTCCTAAACGGCCAATTGTTCAATCAAAATTTCATTAATTTCGAAACACCTCCGAATTCGCGCCTCATCTACTTCATTTATTAATTATGAGCGCTTAAGTACTTCATTAAAAATCGTAAGTTGTTTAATTGCGCGATAACCCAGATCTCGTCCGAGTGCCTTACTCTATTACGGCTTGTCGTCAGCTAATTACTGAACTATTATTTGGGCATTAAATAATAATAATAACCATCCACGTTTTGATGGTAAACAAGCAATTGTGCTCTTAATGAACCGCAAATTGGCGAAAATGAGCTTCTTGCGCAACCTCGCGGTCTCGCGGCTCTCGGGAAAAATGGATCAGCTGGGAAATCTGCCACCTCATGGCAGTCAATCAGTAGTCAAATTTCCGCTCCGAATCTATTTGACTTTGACATTGAGCTCTCAGCCATACCTTCTGGGCTTGACGGAGAGGCGCGAGCGATGATAAAACTGTCATCAGCAACTGCCTTCGGTCTTAATGTATTCACTATATTATTCAAGCAAGCATTGATGGGGTGTGCCAAAGTATGAGTAAGGCGAACTTTGCATGAATCAGCGATTTTCTGGTGCGTCAATCAAGTGAATACTCAAAAGGGATTTGCCTTCACCGTCGAGCGGAGAGCCTTGAAGAGGGTTGGTCTACTTTTGCGGGCTCTCACGTCGTCCAGGCTGATTTTGATTCAGACAAACCAGGTCTTTTTGAATAATAGTGTTAAATTAGGAGCGTTTCGACAGTCTGACACATTCATCGGCTCTCATTTCTAAACTACTTGACGTAGAGCCCTTAAAACTTGCGCACATCTTTTTTGACTCAAAATTAGAGGGGCTGTGAAAGGATTGATTTCAAACGCCCCCTGTGGGGAAGTTAATTACCAAAAGGTCCATTTTCCCATACAAAATGGGCCTAAAACTTTGAATGTCGGTCTAAAAAAATTACCTATGGTAGCTTAACGAAACCAGACATGAGTGTTGAGTCTGAAAAGGTCCTAAAGCTCCTTGAAGGAAATTTGGATAGCACTTCTAGAAAAAAATTTAGAAAGGGGAGAAAAAATTCTCCTTGCAAAAATGTAAATTTTTCGCTTGGCGACAACGGAACTGACAATCGACAAACATATGTATTTTGGTGTGGCGAGTTCCACTAGGAACCGAAAATCACCTGTTTTCGGCCACATAAGCTCCAATAGTGCTCTCCAAAATTAAATGAGAGTAAATGATTATGTTTAATTTAATAAAAATTGAAATAATTTTCAAGTCAAAAATAACTTTTTCGTAAAAAGTAGAGTATGTACATGAGAGCGATCTCGAACCGAAATATCACACCACGTTCAATGAACCTCGCCGACCCAGTCGCGACGAGATCTCGGGTTCAAAGCGCCAATCAAAGACTTTCGACGATATAGGAAGTGCGATGTTTAATAATCGTCCCGTCTGCGTCGGATAATAAACATGCACGTCAGGCAAATGTGTCTCTAACTCCCCATGTGCGTTCTCTCTGATATAACTTTTGATGTAATACGTCAGTGCGTGTGAGCCAGGCCAAGCCGCGCCGGCTCGGGTGATGATTAATGCCTAAACTATTTCTTTTTGTTTTGACTTCATGAGCGAGACACTTTCTTGTCTTATTCAATTTTCGTAATAAAATTCAGGTCACTCGGAAACGGGACGCGCGAGTGCTGTGTTTGACCTCCATGAGCAGCGCGCTTCGACAAAAGATTCATTGTCTGGCATGTTTTATCTGTTTTCATTTCGCTCCCCTCAGATTTGTCGACGTCGAGCCGGAGTCGCGTCTATGCAACTCCAATTGTGTCAGCTTACGTGGGTGTCGTTAGATTTTCAGTTTATTTCTTCTTCTACTTTTTAACAACATTCCGAGTGGCCATTCGAGCTCCATTAGACCATTACTTGGTGCGGCTCTTTATCGGCTGCACTGAACTGTGTCGGCGAGCCGTATTTGATATTTTATTGAGCTTTTATGACATTTCTTTCTTTGCTCTTACTTTTGGATCAATTACTGGCCCGCGTGTCCGTGAGTTATGGGCCAATTTTGGGACCACCTGCATGATCTCTTGATCTTTTACACCATCCGAGTTACGTCTTAGATCTTCGTCTCTCGGCTCTATCCCAATTTACTGGTCTCAGATTTAAAAAAAAAAGTTGCATAAAAATCAGTGCCTAAAAATGATGTCTGGAAAATGAATTGTGAGAACAAGGGCCAAAAATGGGTTAACCCCTCATTTCGAATGCGATACGCTGCTGGCACTGGCACGATCATGTTTTAATTTATGTTGCATTTTTCTACGTTTTTATTTTCCTTTTCTTTTCCTCCACTCGCTCGAGTTGCGTGCACGAATATGGTGGTTCAGAAAAAGATCCATAGATCTTCACTTTTATTGTTATTATTATTGTTTTGCCGCTCATACACACCATTTTCTACTACTTTGTCAGAGCGCACTGTGTATTTTTTTGGAAAGTTGCTCGCGAGCTCGAACCTTATGAGCTTCATAGGCGCGCGAGTGAGCCTGTGAAAGTTTCTGCCTCGTTATTTTTCTTTCTGCTTCTCCAAAGAGAGAGATAACAATAAAAATTTCAAATGTGTATCAGCAACTTTCAAAAAACTGGCACAAATCAATTATTGTACATTATTACTGCATACACTCTCGCACATTATATTATGTTCTTTTCCCTCTTGTCTTGTTCACATGTACACTGTCTCCGTTATAAATATCAAGGTCGTTCAAGGTAAGCATGCCGGCACTCGCATGTACCGCCGTAGCTTTTATCGAGCTCTGTAGTTGGTTATTTATTAATAATGCATAAATAACTCTGAGGCAGCTAGACTAGCTTCTGCACATGTTTGCAATCTGGCACTTGAACCCGCTACTTGCTACTTGGCGCGCGGAGGAATTCATGTTCACAAATGCCTTTCGCCGTCTGTCATTCTGGGCTTCTTCTTCAATGGGATTCTGTTTACAACATTTTTGAAGGCCAATCAATATTATGACGCCGTAGACGGTGCATATAGAGGGGCAATAGATTTTTCTATAATTTTTTATTTTTATTTGAGCTAAAAACCACTCAAAACGCCTCTCGTATTTTTTAGAACCAGCTTTCAGAAGGAGAATTATACAAAGAGGGACTCAACATCATTCTCAGAGCAAATTCTGACGTTCAGAAAATTTTCCCACGACCAGATCGGCCATTATCGTTCCCAGGAGGACGTCAAAGAGGTCTCTTGTCCTTCTATTTTTGCCTTCTGCGGCTTCACAGTACTTGGAAACCCTCAACATCATTCTCAGAGCAAATTCTGAGGCTCAGCAAATTTTCCCCACTAGATCGGCCATTATCGTTGCCAGGAGGACGTCAAAGAGGTCTCTTGTCCTTCTATTTATGCCTTCTGTGGCTTCACAGTACTTCGAAACCCTCAACATCATTCTCAGAGCAAATTCTAAGGCTCAGAAAATTTTCCCACGACCAGATCTGCCATTCTGTTGTCCTTCTATTTATGCCTTCTGCGGCTTCATAGTACTTGGAAGCCCGAATCAGAGACACAGTGACCTAAAATATTAACACAAATTGATTGGTTATTATTGTGCACACATTGCATAATGGCGGGGGTCAAACAATTGTGCACTCATAACACACAACAATTACATTGAGAGCCACATAAGCGCACTCAAAAGAGCCAGTGATTGCGTTCACAGTGTTATCATTTTGTGTTATGATTTTTTACTTCACAAAACAACGGAACGTTCCAAGCGCATATACATACATTGCAACTCATTGAGCCGCAAGTGGATCAAGTTGTGGTCGTGTTGGCTAACATTTTCCTCCCCCCACTGGAAATCAGATAAAATTTCTTTGTGACACCGAGACGTTTCGTCAGACTTTCGAAACACGTGCACTTGCACACACTCACACCATAATTAACTTCTTTTTCAATTTCGTGAGAAAATCACTTCCTCATTTAAAACTGTTTTTTGTAAACTCGACTGCAATTGTGCTCGCTGCAAAGAGGCTCTTAGTGTTTTTTAAACTTTTTTTTCTCTTCTACACTTATCAAACATGCTGGCTCTGTACACAACACTTGCGCTTGCAATGTAATTAACTAATTATAATGTATACAAATAAGCATGCCGTGGATATATCGTAAGAAGACGGCCATGGAAGCGGCAACAATACCAATCACAGCGTGCTTTTCACATATTTTCAATTAGAGCGCAAAGCAGCGGAGAAAAGGCTGAGCTGGGAAACTAACTGCTGCCGCCAATATCGAAAACAACGGGCTGACGTCAGAGGGCAGTCGGTTGGAGTGCCTTTTTCTTCATTTTTAGTGCATTTTCAGCATTTTGTCTGTCTGTCCGAAATTTTATAACTCAAGAACCAGAAGACCTAGAGAGCTGCGAATTTTTGTATTGTGTAGAACCTGGTCTGTAGGAGTGCAGGCTAACAATTTTTGACCCCTATCCCCTCTTGGGGTGGGATAGGGGGTGTTTTTCGTTTGTATGAAAACTCCTTATTTTACATCCGATTGAGCTGAAATTTTGGTATGTTGTAGTCTGTGCAAAATCTAGTAAATCATGGTGCCACATGTATCCTCTTTTATGTACAGGGACGGAGCTAGGGGCCGTCAAACTTTGGTCTGTCCGTCTGACTTTTGACTTGGAGAAGACCCTCTGGATGGACGCACGAGGACACTTTGATCTTCCAAATCTAGGACATTCGGCGGAAATTGACTCTCTACCCCCACTTCCGACCGTGTAGGACGATTATTTCTGCAAAAACAGCTGGATAATCTGATTAAACGAAGACGAGTGATGGAGGGGAGTGGGCGATCCACGAAGAAGCGGTCGCCGGAGCAAGAAAATGTGCGTCTTACATTCGCCGTTTTTTTCCACTCTGCAAAGCGATTAATATCGTGCTTGATTTAAATCTCCTCGGGAATGTTTGTTGACAGAAATTCAACATTCAATTTCATTTATTATAAACACATCTCGCAGCTTTATTTACCTTGACACCGCCTTTCCTAGCCTTCGCACATACCCATAACATTCACATGGACCGTGGAAAGGAGTGTTGAGATGTTCACGCACATGCCAATCAATTTATGATATAAAACATTTATTAAGTTGCATCCATGCGAGTAGGAGAGCTGTAATATCTGTCTGCCTGCCTGCCTGCTCGCCTGCTCGCCCAGTGTATAAAGTAAGGTTTAGTACTGCAGTAGGCGGAGGCGCACGCAGCGGAATTTCGCAAATTATGGGCTATGAATATTCAAATTGAACATATATCTCACGAGCATGCTCTCAAAAGTGATTCGTGGGCGTCAAAAATGAGTTTTTCGGTTACAAAACATTCTCAAAACTGCTTAAAATACCCCGAAATATATCAGCTCTTGTTGGTGCAATGTTTACAGGTTTTTTATAATAAAACCCTGAATGCATGCCAAGTTACGATTTCGATTCGGTGGCAGACTTTCTTGAGTCATCCAAAACTTTTCTGTGCTCTTCTGCACTTTTCCTTGCTATCGTCTTTTCTGTCTGTAAGATTTTGTCACCCTTTTCCCCCCTTTCGGTGAAACTTTTGAGACCAATTACGCGACAGAAATTTTAAGTCAAAAATCAATTTTTAGACAAAAATTAAGATCCATTTTCCCCTTTTTCGGCCCAAAACGTACTTTTTGAGAAACAAGTAGACATTCGGAGGCTTCAGGGACCAATTTCGAGACAAAAAATTTTTGGCCAAAAATCCCGAAATCGAGTTTCCGTTAACGAGCGGAGGTTTGGTCATTTTAGAAATTTTATGCGAAAATTTTTTTTTCTCCAAAACCCTCTTTTTCGACCAAAAAACTTTGTAAACGTGTTTCTAGGAGTAATTTTAGCCATTTTAAGGCTTCAGGGGCCAATTTCGAGATAAAAATTTTTGGCCAAAAATCCCGAATTTATAAAGAAATTTTATTGAAATTTTAAATTGATTCAAGAAACTTTTTGAAATTGTTCTGTTTTCTTTCCCACAAAGCCAATAAGGAACTAAGAAGAAAGATTTCCGGATGGGCATTATTTTTCAAACCTTTAAAGCGTTTTACGACCAAGGTCTACACCAAGAATATTGACTTTTAAACACCCAGTGACTTGCAAGGTATCGCATATCAGCCGGAGCAATGTCTTCTAGCTACTTGAGCGCTTTACTGACTCACTGAGCTGTGATATCGAGTATCGACTATGTGGCGTTCGCATACAAATTCCTAAAATATTTGTTTTGATTGTTAAACCATATAATCACCGATACGGCAACATTCATAATGCTACACGACACTTTGTTATTTTTTCCGTCGTCATCCATTCTTCCATCGACTCGGAACGTGGAGATTTATGGCGTTTTTGAGAGAATTATTGCTACTTTGGAGACTGGAGTCGACTTATCTCGCAGACATACACACACACACACACTAAATATTGAGTCCATGGCGCGCTACAGTTCTCGGCGGAATTAATGCAAATGGCGACAGGAGGCGCGCAAAAAAACACACGCAAAAATAGATCACGAGACATGCAAAGGCGGCCAATAAATATAAATCAATTGCACGACATAGAAAACGTGAAAAATTCAACTCAACAAAGGTGCTCTCTGTATGTTTATGCTTCTGCTGCAGCTTTTAGCCCAACAAAGAGCCTTTACACTGCAAAAGCCTTCAGTGGAACAATAAACAAAATATATATTCAATGGTGCTATTATTGTTTTCTTCGTCGTTACACTTAGAGTAGGAAAGGTAGCGCATATATGCAACATAGCTATTATTGTTTGTGTTTTCAAAAGTGGACTGGAGCTTGCTTGAGTGCTGCTGGAGCGGTCTGTCGGTCTGGCTCTTAGGGTCAGAAACTTAGAGGGGTGTTGTTTACCCCTAAATGACCTAAACCTAAATTGTGAGTATCTAAAATCTTTAAGATCTATTATTACTTTCACAAAAAGCTCTCTTATTTGAAAAAGGATCTGCACCAACTCACACACCTCCAGAGCTCAAAAATCCACAAAAGAGAGAAAGACTCCAGGATACCTTTCCCAAGATCCACAGTTCACTGCTTTTTGCACCGCTTCAGTAGTATGCTAATCGGTTCAGCAACCTACAGCAGTACTGCAGCCACATACAGACGTTGTAAAACATAATAATAAAATCATTGAACCATTTAGCTTCCCATTTGGTGAACGACTGACTTAAACTCGTTACACGTATTCAATTAATACACATATTGTCCAACAAATGACAGAGTATCTCGGCGAGCACGAAAACCTCTCATTTGACCGTTTCTGCTGGTCACCCCGATCAAACCTCTCAAGCTCGCGAACGCGTTTCACAATTCCGTGGCATGCCATGAGCCATTTCTCCGGCGCGCCAATCAAAGCCGCTGTCACAATTTACACGCAAATCAAATGAAGCAGTTCACTCATTTCTGATCGCATTCACTCCATTCCACTGTTGTTTGTTAAGTGCTTCCGTTTTCCAATGTCATGCAAATCATTTACTTTGTATGATTTGACGATCAGTTTGGACCGAATCATGTACTACACGTCTCACTCTCCCAATCATAATGTTTATGTTATGTGCCTTTTCCATTTTGCAAAAGCATGTTGCTTTTTTGTCAATAGACATTTCTCAAAGGCCCCCGTGGGGTCAATAGAATCGAAAGAAATCATTGTAAACGGTAATGTAACTTTCAATTTTACTTTTAATTTGCAACCTCGTTCAAGCACGATCGCTTTGGAGAGCTCGTTAGTCTGTTTGTCCATGCAGTCAAGGGTGCAGTGACAACCTTAAGTTCAAGGATTTTGAGAATTGGAGAAGGGGTTTCACTTAATTGAACCTATATTCAGCCTACTAAACCCATACACCACCGATTTACCTATTTTATACCTTATTTTTTAGTGCATTTTCATCAATTTAGAAAAATATGTGTCCGATATGTCCGTCTGTCCGTCCGTCCGAGTCGCCAAGGCTCCAAAACTACATGAGCTAGAGCTAAAGCTCTCATGTATGGTCTGGAGGGTGGTGGAACTACTTTGGTTTTTCCGAAAAACTGACTGGGGGGTAATTAAGGGGGTTTTCCCGTTGTATGAAAGTTCCATATACTTCGTCCGATTGAGCTGAATTTTGGATATGTTATACATCACGGCAAATCTAGCAAATCATAGAACACATTTATGCCATTATCTCTAAAGGGTGCCGAGTGGGGGGACGCCGAAGTTTGTATGTGGGTCAGAATTCAGAAATTGGGTATTATGAATTTAAATAAGATTCCCGTAAAATAGATACCCGAGAAAATGCACTTCTTAACATATACTTGATCTTAGATTTTGTAGATTGATTGAATTTAATTTAATATTTAACTTCGATTTGTTTTCAAGTTAACCAAAATTCCGTTTAGATTTTTCATAAAATCTTTGGGGTTAGAAAACCCCAGGGAAAGCTTTCTGGACATTCCAAAAATTAAGTATTGAACACAAAATATTTTCGGCATTGTTGCAACAAATTCTTAAAATGTTCTGTGGTCTATGGATCAGGTTCTAAAGTTTTGAGATCTGGAAGCGGGAGGCGTCCCACTAATTTGAGCTACTCAAAGTCCAGGAAAGACGTTTTAGCCAGTTGATGTCTGAAACGGGCTTTGAAACGGGTCTGAAACTTTCCTCAGCCATTAGTCCGTCCGTCGCTTGCGGAATTCGGAAATTGCGGTTTTATGCTAGCGAACGCATTACAATGCATTCATAAATTATCACCTTGGTCTCATCATTAGGCTTATTAAATGTGAGTTTGTTCACAATGTAGCGTTTCGTGCGCGCCACTTCCTCCATCTCCGTCCCAACTTGGCAAATACTACTTCGCTCAGCTGCTTTATTTTTATTCAAATTCGTTTCTGTTTACGCTTTTGTGTCCCATTGTCGTCTTTGTAAGCCACATTCTTCCTCAAGCTGGCCCAAAGCGATCTCAGATAAGCTCGCCTGGTGAGCAAAAATCAATACCGCAACATTTGCTCTTCCCTAATCACAGAGTCAACAATCACGTGCTAATTCTGGTATTTCTGCTCCTCTCTCGGCTTTTATCGGGGAATTCGGAGAGCTCTCGAGCCAAGTCGATTGTCCGTGATAGCGATAAGGGACTCGCTCGTTGAGCGTCTGATAATGCCTGATAAGCCCCACTGACGTCAGCGCTGGCAAACTTTATGAAATTATGACCCACAAGATACGCTTTTGAGCTTGTCTTTTTGTCACGAAGAAGCCGTCCAACTTGTGATCTCTCGTTTCATCACAAGACTGTTGAGCTTACATCACTTCTGGCGAGTCATGGGAGTCCGAAACGAAGAAGACAAGTTAGCACCCGGCGCGAACGCAAGAAGTCAAGAGGAGTGAAAGACCCTGGAAGTGCCGAGCTTGGCGGCACACTAATAGAATTAAGTTGCGCGCTCAAAAAGAAGAAACAAGGAAGAGGCGCTCGAACAACCGCAATCTGTCTCGGGGCTGCAGAGCATAAACTAACATTATATTGATTGTTGAAATATAAACGCTGGCAGCTCGCTCTTTAAGCTGATTAAAACATGTCACGTTTCCCGCTCGCTAGACTTAGCGCGATGGCGATGTGACAATTCAACAACGAAATAATGAAGGAAGGCTTTTTCTCTTCTTTGTCTGATGCCTTGCCTCGCCTCGCGCTCGCCTTGACGTGACTCGAAAATGTGTTGAACTCTCATGACTCTTGGCTACTTTGTGCACCTCTGGCCGACCAGCCGGACCCCACGTGACTCGGGGATTTGGCTCTTTGTCTTGCCACTTCCGGTTTCACTTTCCTCGCGCTCTTTCCCCAAACCAGTAACGCACGTCGCGAAACTGCATTCCAAGAGAACGGCCTTGATACAATTTCTTATGCAAATTTTTTTCTCTCCTCTCAGAGACAGCGTCGCCAATCTGCCACGATCGCGCCAACCCAGCCATCAATTTCGAGTGATTATGTGAGTCGTGCGCCCGCTGGTAGCAATGGAAATGATTGTATGTATTTTGATACTATCGAAAGGTATATAATCGCTAATAAAAATATTTCCTACAATTCAGCACTGCACTTATTCAACAGAGTCATAAAATAATGCAGTTGCCTGTAAATGATCATTATCGTGGAGCGGAGCGCAAATAATTAAATCAAGCTCATTTCACTCTTTACGGCTTTCTGCGCATTTTTGCGCTCAGGTATTCAAATGAGGGAAACTTCTGGAGCAGAGAGTCTGTCTGTCTGACTTGGGACCCTTTTCTCTTCGTTTTAAAAATCGTAGAAAATCTATTTCTGTCTTCTATCTATTTCTTCTATGTTGAAATTGACCTCAAGTAACTTTCCTCAATTAAAGACCTTCCAATAACCCGTGAGTCCTTTAATATATCGTCTCCTCCATGTTGAACAGCCCAAAGAGGATCCTAGACCCCCAAACCCCCTCGGCTTGTGAGGCTTTGGGGATTTAGAAACCATAGCAGGATTAACGTAAAAACTAGCTTTTCTATTGAACTTCAGCCTTCAGCTGCCAAAGCCTCAAATCCCCCTCAAAAGACAGGCTCAAGCGGAGAATTCACCCTCTCTCGAGCCACGAGTTTCCAGGCAATCTTTTATCAAGCAATCCACTTCGGAGGTCGAACGAGTCAAGCCGATCGAGGCTCGTGATAGCGATAAGGCAGCCACTTACCTTGTACACCTCCGAGAAAAACCCGCAGCCTATTTTCTCGCGCGTGAAGTCGTCCACGGAGTAGAGGGCTGACACGGCGGTACGCAGAGCCCGACACGATGATCCCGTGACGGACTTGTCGCTGCACGGAGACCCCCCGGCACTGCTCCCACCTGCCGATGTATTGTTGCTGCTACTCCCTCCGACGACTTTCTGGCTGCTCGCTGTGAGAAACGACGGCGGGCCCGGACCCGTGTGTGAACTCACGTTCATCATCATTGCTCTCTTGAGGTCTCTTTCCTCGCCACCAACACCATTAATGTATCACTTTTGGCCTCCAAGTACTCGGCTTTCGTGCTCCGCTTTGCTTGCTTGCACTTTTATGATTTTATTATTGATACACACATTTTCTCTTTGACTTTCCACTCCAATTTTTTCTCTCTTTTTTGTCACTTTTCGCTTTTTCTCCAAACACTCGTCCACTCTTGACACGGATTTGTCTGCTGCAGCAGCTTTCCCACAGAAACCGTGCCTTCTTGTCCAAAGGTCTCTGATAAACTGCGACTATACTGGACCGGCGTGGTTGGCTGACCTGTGGGAGAAACGAAATAAAGAGCCTCATTAGAGCCACTCCATACAACGCTGGACGGACGGACGTCAATCGCGCAGCCCACGAAAGATAAGAAGACCTGTTAAGCACCGAAATAGCACATCTAGCTGATAACATGTTTTCGCCGTTGTCTACATACATGCCTCGTGCTCCGTCTAGTCAAGGACGCAGTCGGCTCTTTCACGAGGGTTTTTTGTCCCACTAGAGACTCTTCTGGTAAACACAATCTGACTCTGAGACGCTTTTAGAATCCCAGATAAACACAGAAATTGGGTCCGATGTCGTAAACCGTGCGAGATCTGAGGTGAAAATTTTAGGAAACCGCTGCCTCTGCGTGAATGACCCATTGAGAGCGGATTTGGAACCCTCCCAATTTTCACTTTATTTTCGCTGTAACCGCAAATTCCTTCTCTCGGAGATCATCCATAACCTGCGAGGGCAGAAATCCCCTTCCCATTCAATTTCCCAGGAGCCCCTTCTACTGGACCGAGAGCCCTCATTTCCCGCTCATGGGTTTCCTTTACAACCCCACATCGCTAGAGGACGATCCCTTGACTCATCGGTTCGAGAAATTCTGTCACCTTGCTGTTGTTTACCTCAATCCGACATCGCACTTTTTTCCAATTTTCCCGATCCCCGCTTTTCATCCCCCAAAATCGCTTTTTCCAGCCACTTTCTGATTTTCCACAGCAAACATTTCCCTTCCGAGATCGCTGGAGGAAGAAGTTTCGGCTATTTACTCACTTTAATTCACAAATTCGTGTGGAAAAAATTTAGAGCATAAAGAAAATCGAATACAACTTTTGTACAAGAATTTGATGCGACATTCCTAGCTTTTTCCAGCCTTTTCACCGGCCACAGAGACTTTGACAAGTTACCTTGGCTCGAATTCCACAGACTTGGTGTTTTCCAATGCAACAATAATTTTATTCCCGCTGATATGAACGCATTCGTCTTATTTGCTCCGCGATTTGTATGAAACTAAAAAATATCTCCTCTGACAGGCCATTGTTGACACTTTAGCCTGTCATTCGAATTGGCCGTTGAGTTCGAAAAAGTTTTTGGGAGGCGCGAAGGTTTTGGCGTGTGTATGGAAGTGCCCCTAGTCCCCGCAGTCCCTATAGTACACGTAGAAGTGAGCCCAAAAACTCATCGTGTGCTGCCTCCTTAAGGGCCTGTTCACATATTACGTCACGGTCCAAAAGGGAGGGGGTGTCGGCCGCTCCGTGACAGTCAGTACTAGAGCTTCCAAAAAATGTTAAAAAAGTTAGGCAAAAAATGTTAAAAAATATGTTAAAAATGTTAAAGAAAATACCAAAATTTTTATAAATGATTTTTATTTTCTGAACGTTAATTTTAATTTTAGTCTACTTCGTCAATGAAATTGTTGTATTGAACAATGTTTAATTTCGATAAATTTTTAGTAGATAGGGAGTGACGTCTGTCGGACAAAATATACTTATAGATGGAGAGGGATCGCTCGACGTCGACGGAGGTCATTGGAACTCGCTCACATAAAATTTTCTTATCAACTGGTAGCTTCTCCCAAGATTGCTCCAGTTTTTCTAGATAAACTCCTTTTAAGTTTTCCTTCACTGTGTTGAAAACAGCTAGTTGCTCTTGGACAGTTTTTCCTTGTGCTTCTAGACGAGTTATGAACGAGTTATGGTAATAAATTTTAAGTGGTGTACTTCAAAAAGGGAACTCTCCAGATCTTGGTTAGTAAGAGCTTTCTTCAAGTTTGCCACTTTGATTGAACCGTCTGCCAAAGATTCCCCAAAGTTTTTGACTGCTGAAAAATTTTCCGCGTAGAAGAAAGCGGCATTTAACCAAGTATTCCAACGGATCTCGATGACTTCTTGTGGCAATTGTAGTCTTTACCCATGGCAGGTTTTTGGCGTTTTAAGGATCGTTTCAGTTGCTTTAGTTACGAAACAGGGAAATAATCGCAACGTAAACTACTTTCGCAATGCAAAATATGCGGGATGCACCGTTAAATAGTGAATTTGCATTTAACTCAAATATTTGGGTTTGAAAAAGGATTTGTTTGAATTTAAAACGTTGGATAGCTCATCCTTAGCTTAAACCAATTTTTTTGTTCAAAATGTTTTAAAAAAGCCCAAAAATGTAAAAAATTGTTCAAAAATGTTAAAATGTTAAAAATGTTAAATTCCATCAAATCGTCCGAAAAATGTTAAAAAATGTTTTTAACATTTATTGGGAGCTCTAGTCAGTACAAACTCAAGTACTGTTATATAGGACAAACCGTGATAGAAGGGGGTATCTAAAATCTCGATTTTTACCGTGACGTAATATGTGAACAGCCCCTAAGAAGTCGATCTTCGAAAAAGTCTTCGAAATCTTTCGAACTCGAACTGACATATCAAAACAAAACAAGCTCCTGAGTGAAAATCGGTGTGCGTGCGAAATCAGCGATGGCTTTGAAGTCAGCTCTATTCTTCCTCCCAGCTCGATCAATATCGTCCTCAACTGTGAGAAATCACGACTGTTCCATGAAATCCCTCTGACTCGGTGTAAATTTTTCAGGCCGCAATCACACGGATCCATCGGTCGACTTTCGCTCGGACCTACCCGACCGTCGTGGTTCTGCCTGACGGTTCGAGCTTCAATATCCGATACCACGAGCCCCGAAAAATCATCAAGATGCCTCTGGACCTGACCAAGCTGACGGAGGCGGAGAGGAGAGCTCGGATCGAGGCGCGCAAGCCGAAGCAAAAGATTCGGATTGAGGAGGAGATCGAGGACACTTTCAGTGCCAAGAAGTACCTGAAGTTTGTGAAGAAGAAGAAATGAGGTAGAGATTAAAGTAATTTACTTTGATTATATCTTATTTTACAGTAGTTAACAAAAGTCTATGGTGTTTTAGCAATAAAAATAGGCGTAATTCAGCCGTACTTGGAGTTCAGTCTTCTTCGGGTTGCTGGTAGGCGGAGACTATGGGCTCAATAGGCTCTGGCACCTCCGTCCCCTGTATGGGCTCGTATCCGTTGCGTTCCCTGGAAAAAAAAGGAGCTTCAGTTTTCACGGAAATGACGCTGTTTTCTAAGAAGCTGAAAGGAAGGTTCCTGAGCCATAAGAGCTCGGTCAAATATTACGTCATGGTGAAAAAAACACCCCACCCTTTGAAGTTTCTGACAAGTGGAGAAAATTTTACAAGTCTTCCGAGTACAGAGGTAGTAAAAAGAAGATTAAATCCCCATAAACTGGCTGAGTGACCTTCTAAGGGCAGAAAAACAGTCGATTTCAGACAATTTATTTCTCGAAACGCAGTTCTCTTAGGAAATAGGGGTACGGTTCTACTAATTAGGGCGCATTTTATTAAATATCCATTAAATTCGGGTCGGAAGCTAGCTCCTGACTTCAGTGATGACTTCGTTTTTGGCAGTTTCTGGCATTTTCTCCACGTCCTTGGCGGAGCTAGAGTTCGCATTCCTGGATTCACAAAGAAGAGTGAGCTCTCGGGGTCTCTGGAAGGCAAGAGGGCAAAGAAAAGGGTCACAAACCTGTACAAAACATAGTGCTGGATGATGAAGAGCACGTCAAAGGCCACAGAGAAGAGTCCCAGGCCGAACTTCGTGAGATCTCCGAACACAGAAATCCAGTCGTCTGAAATGGGGGCGTCAGAAAGAGCCGAAATTTTTGTCCCAAATTACCGTAATTGTAGGCATTGAGGAGCATTTGAAGCATGCTGAGAATGCCCCCCGTGAAGTCGAGAAGAATGTTCCCTATACTCCATCCCGAGGTACTCTTCCTGCGGTAGTTCAATACTGCTTGTGGCACGTACTTCATCAGCGTAATTGAGAGCTTGATGTAGCTGAGGGTGGAGAGAAAGTCGAGCCAGATCATCTTGCTTCCGATGACGAGTCCTCCCGTCACGATGATGATTACCGCGAAGATGCCAATGAGCCCCTGCGCCGTATACGAGACCCTCTGCTGGCCCCGTTCGTAGAAGAAGCACTGGCCGATGGTGACCATGGTGATGAGGGAGGCGTGGATGCTGAAGAAGACGTCGTTGAGGAGCACGGGGTTGAGGCCACGGGGGTGTCTCTCGAAATACTGGTCCTGAATCGCGGGAATGAAGTAGAGACCGACGTTGAAGATGGCGTAGAGCGTGTGTCCGACGCCGTTGAGGGCGAGAAAGTCGAAGCTGAGACCCACGACGCTCTTGCGGCGAAAGTTGATGACGATCTGAGGGTAGAAGGAGACGGACCACGCCACGAAGTAGATCCACCCGATGACGTTCGAGAAGTGGATGATGAAGTTGGACATGGCGACCTTCACGCGGATGAAGAGGTTGTCGTCCGAGAGACCCGTGGTGTTGGGAGCGAGATTACCCGACACCAGCAGGCTCCCCGGACTCCTGCCCGTTATACTGACGTTGTAGGTCCCGGGCTCGGCGCTCAGACGAACGGAACTGGGCTCCAGTTCCACCAGGCCCTCGTGCTGAGCGGAGAACGTGAGGGTGTAGGGCTGGTCCAGCGTCGAGCTGCAAGGAGAGGTGTGAGTCTCCTCAGACTAAAGGCATTAAATTTGGGGCTCACTTTACGACGATATCAAAGGTCTGGGTCTTGTCTATGATCACAGTCAGGTCGTTCTTTGAGAAGCTGATGGGGCTCGAGATAGACTCCGAGAGCCATCCCGTGAGGTCGCCGAGGCCATTGGCGCTGCAGTCTGGAAAAGCATCAGTCGGTTATGTGAGGTCGCGGGACCCAAAACCCCAACTTACATGAGCTCGCGGTTGCTAGTCCGAGGAACAGGAGGAGCCATTTTGTCACCATGCTGTCTTGTCTGTGTCTGAAATGATTCTGAAAGGAGAACGCTGAAGTCAGCTCCCTGAATTCCATATCAGTCCGAGATTATGTTTGCACTCGGCTAATTGAGACATCAACAATCAATTATACGACCATGATTAAGCGCAAATTCGAGTGATAAGCCGAAGAGAGAGTCACGATCGCAGGATAGAGCAGTTCATGTGCAATAAATTATGAAGATTGAACAATCGAGCGGAATTTTATCGATTGGCGATAACGAATTGCTCTATTTCAGTTGGAATTGAATTTCTGGTGATAAGATTGCCGCCAAGGATAAAGGCTTTTGAGCCAGCTTTCTCGAGAAAAAGACATGTTTTTGAACTGACGAAGTCGAGCTTCAAGCCTACTCAGGAGTGACAAGTTTTTATTTGATCAGCTTTTGAAGTTGGCGCGCAATTCAATACTGTCATAGAAACCGCTAAGAGCTTATCTCACATACACTTGCGGCTCCCGACATTCTTCTGAATTATCGAAACCTTTCCCGTGATAGTTCTCAGAGTGTTTTGAAGACAGATTTTGCCAATGTACTTCTATTTTCGAGACTTTGACTCTGGATTTCCAGAAGGCTTAAGCTGGAGGGGTTTCACATAAATAGACCATAGTTAGAGGACCTTTTAGAGATAGAAGCCAGTACTTTAGAATGTTCTGAAATTCCCAGATTTTAAAGGAGTTAAGGGAAGCCCGACTCTGGATTTACCCAGCTGAAGGGGTTTCACAGAAATAGATCATACTTCAGAATGTACTGAAATTCTCAGACCTCAAAAAGCTTCAAAGGGGTTAGGGGAAGCCCGATTCTAATTTTTTTTTATGTCGGTAGAAACACGCCTGTTTCTAGGAGAGGACCTCAAATATAACTCAAATCCAACAAATCGAAGACCCTCTGGGTATCAGCTGCCGTGACCCAGAACTGCATACACTCAGAACCCCATAAATCGCCAAACAAAGTAAAAGTCAACAAAATTCCCACTGATAAGGAGACTGACTGACATGCAAGAGTCTCATTCGGCTCCGACTCAAAACAAAAATTCCGCCACTCGACGTCTATCATCCACTTATTGCGAATATTATCGGATAAGAAATGTGCTCGTCATCGCGTGATTCTTTTGTCTCACGACCGCCATAAACACATCGCATTTCCCAGCCAATTTCCACTCACTCGCGGTGACATTCCCGGTGAGGAATTTCAACTGAGCCCACGGAGACTCAGAACTGGGTCGGAGAGAGAATTGGAAACGCGCATTCCTCCGGCTTCGCTGCTCTGACCCAAATCTCTCCGAGTATCGAGTTTCGCTGAGGCGAATGAACTCCTCCGAGCGCCAGAATCTCCCCCCACCTCGAAACTTCCGCGTCTCCGTCGCTTTCTCCCATTACAGATGCATGCAAAACGTAGCCTCTTTGATTAGACACACATTCGGTTTAATTTATTGCAAATCTCGGAGGTGGCAGGGGTTATCGGACCCGTGCGACACCGCTCTCATGGCGCTAATTAATGGTGTTTTATTTTTTCCACTGCCCGTGCACTTCTAAGGTCGACCCTCAGGCGGGTTTTGCGGAAGAGAGCAGGGCTTGCATAATGTTATTGTGGCATTGAGACTCAGCTCGACTCGGGGGTCGTAAAAGCAACAATTGAGCTCCTAAGCCAGCTTCTAAGCGGTTCATTGCAGTCAAGGTGAGCGAGAAAGTTTGCAAAGTGGAACTGGTCTATCTGTCTGATTGGGCTTCCCTCCGAACACACGATCTGGCCTACGGCAATCGAGACCCGAGCGATTCGAGCTGATTGTTTATTGACACACTGTCACTTGATACACCCCTAGCACTTATTCGCGCGGCATTATTCACGTATTAACACCATTTATGGAGCATTACTGTTGTTGTATTGCGCCACCTTACTATCATCGTAGCGGGTATTATGTGCTGATTGAACGTGAATGGAATAAAATTGTATTGTCGCAGACATGATTGAGGCCTGAGACGACCGACGGCCCAGAGCAACACGTGTTTGAGCGTCTGGCTGGAGTCTGGGAGCTTCTCTTTCAAGCTTTGGAATGTTCAAGGACTTACAAAAGGTTCTATAAGACTTCAAATGGATTCTTGACCCATTAACTATTGAAAGTTTCAAGGAATGCCGAACATAGTTTTCTTTCAAGCTTCAAAGTTATTTATCTTAATTTTGACCTATTGTTTTTAACTAAAAAATATATTAAAGTTCAAATTAAAAGTTTAGGTAAAACTGAATTAAAACTGACCGATTTTTAAAGGTTTTAGAAAACCCCCTCAAATGAAAATAGGAGGAGGGAAAACATTTTCATGAAGACAATTTAAAAGCCAATTAAATTTCTTATCCAACCATTTTCAATACTTGATAGTTTAAGCGGAATAAATTAGCTTAAAAATCGAGACCAACGGTCATTGGGTTAAGGAAAAGAGAACAGAGTCCTAGTTAGGACTTTGAGAAAAAGGACTGGGAGAAAAGAGGGGCAGTTAGATTTCCTCAGAACAAAGAGTGAAGGCCCCTCTGACCTCTCCTATGCTTTACTGCTTTACTCCCCTCCCCCCTCTTGTTCTCACCTCAGCTTTTCTGAAAGGTCGTCTGAGCTGGAACGTAAAAGACCAGTCTTTGAAAAAATCTTTGACGAGTTGACGACCTCCAGAGGTCAATGAATGCAGCTCTATCTCAGGTCGTTGCATAGCAGAACCAACTCGTGTGCCTTTCGCGCGCATTACATGCACTCCGCCGCTATTTTTGAATGTACACAATAAAATTTTTTGCCATCGTTTAGCGCCGAGCTGATATGTAACTTCGCGACACGCAACACTTTCCCTTTTTATCGCGCGCGCTTTATGCTCTTTCTCTCGAAGAGGAGGTGAGGATTTCGCGACTCAGAATGCAATAAAGCCCCGATCGTCTTCACGAGTTTCTCGTAAAATGCAGTAATTTCTCACGACAAGGTCTCTCCCCAATGTCAAGTGCATGCACGAAATTTGTGGTGGGAACGCTCCGGACCTTCCTGACCGGTCGGCGGTCTCTCGCCTATTAGCATAATGTTTTCAAGGACGCAGCTGCTCGATCTGGACCTCTATCACGGCCATGACTTATTCTTTCCGAGCGAGCAGTTTAACTTTTTTCACTTCCGAGTTATTTGCTTTATGTTTTCACGCGTATTTCAATGTCGCCAATTGACCTGAAAAAATCGTGCAAGCGCTGGAGCGATGGCACTTTTTCGGCAACCAATTAATTATTCCGGTGATTACCTTTGACTTGCCGTATTTCGGTTATTTTTTAAATTCAAATTTCAAGCTCCGTTTTTTTCCGTCCCCTCTCAGGTGTTAAGTAAATAATAGCTTTAAGTAATTCGGTGCTCCTGCGGTCTCGACTGGATCGAATCGTGATTACAACTGATGTGAACTCACTCGTCAAATAGCTCCAACTGCTCCGAGTCGTGTACTGAGCTATCAGTGGGACGTGTGGCTATGCGAAATACACCTACCAAGAGTATATACTGGCGCGTTTTTCTACATTCGGAACGGAAAGCAGTGGAAAAAGGCAGGAAGGAGCCAAACCTCCGAAATACGGGAAACTAGAAATTAACGGCCTCTTCAAACGGCCCATTTCCCGGCCAGCTTGCGATGCTTACCGACAGTCGGTGCTTACCAACCGCTCACTGATAACACGGAGATGATAAACAATGACAAACAGTGTCGCCTACCTTTGTTCCAGGCCTTGGGGGATGGAGATGCGGCTAAGTTTTTATTATCCACGAGAAATCACGGGTTTTCACTGAGCCACTTTGAAGCTTTATCAATTGCACTAAAATTTATCTGTAATTCACTATTTATCACTGCCTTATCTAATCGATTGGGACTGGCGGTCTCTCACTAAAGCACTCGAAGGAACATTTAAAGCCTTAAGATAAACTCCGGACTAAAATAAAATTTCAAAAGGCAACATTTCGTGTTTTGTTTATTGTATAGCCAGTATTAGCAAGTACACGAACCACTTTTTGACAGCTGTCAAGATTTGAGCGATTTGAATAATCCTGGAGTAGCGTGTCGTTGGAACTCCAAATTTGAGTCACGAAAACAATCGTCGCTTTGCATTTCGTACGGAGACGAAAAACCACTCAAGTCGGGGTCTAAGTAGAAGCAATATTGTGTTGCAGCTGGGAAGTGAATGCCCAGCCGGAAATCTGCTAAAATTGATCATCGTGTTGGGAACTTTTGAACATGAAGTGGCGGGTTTTTCTACCACACCTCTCATGCTTGAGGAAAAACGAGGAAAATATTTCCCTCAGATTCTTTAAAGAAAAAATCTATTCAGGGGTTTTTGGTTTTTATACCAAAAAAACCGAAAACCGAAAAAATCAAATTGAAGTTGACTAATTAATTAACTAATTTTAGACTAGAAAACCTCCTCAAGTTTTCCGTAAATTCGAAATTTATTTCACTTCGTTACGCAACGAATCCGAGAAACCCCCAAAACAGCCAAAAAGTTGCTCAACAACATCTGCGTGAGACGCGGAGACGTCACGGCGCTCGTAAAAACGCCAAACTACCGTTTTGAGCACGCTAACGATTCCGGAGAAGCAGCAAGGACGTTTGTGGCGCTTTGCGAGCCGACTGGGTCACTGCCCCGGCACGGAAAGTTCTGCAATCGGGCCAATCTCTCGCACCAAGTTAAACACAAAATGCCAAAGATTAATCGCGCTAATTATTTCATTAATCAATTCGCGGTTTCCACTCCTCTTTGCGCCTCTTCTTCTCCGCGGTGGATCCGGTACGAGCCAGTTTTCGCAGATGATGAACACTCAGCTTCTTCATGATACTTGCTCGCGCCATGAGAGAGTCTCAAACGTCTCCACGACGTCGCGATCAGGTTTTGAGTCTCTCGCGCGCGCTCGCTCGTCAACATGCACACGTCGTGTTTGGCAATTTGTGTACGAACAATAAGAAGAAGAGGAGGAGGAGACGAGGAACCTCAAAATCAGTTAGTTAGAGCTAAATTCGAGGATAGATCAGTCGTGAGTCCTGCGAATCGGGGCTGATTGGAGTTTGTGAGCGTGATCGAAGGCCTGTGTTGGGGCAAAAAAGTGTCGCGAGTGCGAGGTCCGAAAGTGAAAATGTTGTTTTGAATGGGCACAGAGACGAAAAGTGAAAGAAAGATTGGCAATTACCAAAGCACGTGACGTCAAGAGCTCGTGTATACGAAGCCTCGAGCAGAGCCGAGAGCAGCGAGAGAGCCGACGTTATGTGTGCGAGAGCCCAGCGCAGATGATAACGCGTGTCTGGCCACTTTGCCAGTTTTGAAAACAAATCAGTTTCGACTCAGTTCAATCCGAACTCCCTGCTTTTGTGTCTCCAGCACCCCGAACAAATCAATTAGCTGCCTCTAGAGCATCCAGTTGGAATTCGAGACTGTGATGGTCGTGTGGAAAAAATTCTTTATTTGATTGGTGATAATTAAAGCGACGTTGTCGCGGGAGGCGACGTCACAGAGTGCCTACACGCACACGTACGGCAAGCAAGAGCCCAAGGCGCCCAATTTCTGAGCTTCGAAGCCGAGGCTTGTCACGGAAACAGGACGGAATAGGAAATTTAAAAAAATGAACGAGTCTGGTATCAACCTGGACTTTGACATCGACTTCGACTACGACTCCTTCCTCAAGGATGCCTGCACCGTTCTGGCGGCGCCCAGCGACCAAAACTCCTTCTACGAGCTGAAGTCCAAGACCGTGGATCCGAGTGATTTGGGCACGTAAGTAGGACGACTCACGTCAGCTTTTAATTATCGGGCGTGAAGTGGACTTTCCGGGCCTTATCTCACTTTGGTCAAAGACGGGATTCCCGCGAATATTTTCTCTTCCTTCGTTCTCAGCTTTTGAAACTCCACTACGAAACGCATGTACGCATTTACATTGGAATCCAAGTTCAGTCACCACCTGTGTAAGCTCTCGGAACTTGAGGCTCAAAGTTCTCCCAAGTGCTCTCATTGCCATTTAAATCCATGAGCATATCGTCATACGTTATATCTTATCTGCTGAGACTAGAGTAATCTCAGCGCCATTTGTGCCAAAAGCACAATCGCAAAATTTACTCGGCAATTATCGGAGACGTTGCTGAATTTAAGCAAGTAATGCAGGCGATTTATTGGATGTTTTCTTCGGAACAGATTAGTTGAGTCCGATTAAATTGATCGGCAATCAGAGCTCTGTGTTGCCAAAGGGAGTTTCTCCAGGGCCATCTTACTCTTCTTAAGGCTTTCCCCTCCGAAATCTGACAGGTACAGCTACCCAACGAGCTAATATGAGCGTCTCCATAATTTGAGTGGGCGTGATTCTTCGAGCATGGAAATTTTCACACAAAATTTTCAGCCAATATTCGAGGTTCGAGATCTCCTTTGATCGAAAAAAAATCTCCCAAAGTACTTAAGTCCGGAGGCTCCGGTGGCTGTTTATAGGGGTCCCAATAGTAATTGTCACCAAAGATGGGAGCTCTAGCCCCCGTACTTTAGGAGCTAGAGAAAACCAAATCTTGGTAACATTTTCAAATACAAAAATATCAAAAAAAAATCTATTTTCTCTAGCTCCCAAAGTACGGGGGTTAGAGCCTCCATCTTTGGTGACGATCACTAGGGGGACCCCTAGGAACAGCCACCAAGAGATGAGACGGGAGATTTTTTTGTTTTTGATCAAAGTAGGTCTCGAACCCCTACTACCTCGAATATTGGCTGAAAATTTTACTCTCTTGTCAAATCCATGAGAAGAGCGACCAAGGTGAAAATGTCCATGCTCGAAGGCGTGGCTAGAGTTGAATTGGGCACCCTCAGAGCCAAAATAACCTTCTCTAGGAAAAGTAGAAGAGGAAGTAGGAAACAGTAGGCGTGGCCAGAGATGAGATGAGTGACCTTAGAGCTAAAGAACCTAATGAGCGCCTCCATAATTTAAGTTGGCGTGGCTAGGGTTGAATTGGGCACCCTCAGCGCCCTTTCGACTTCAGTGGGCGGAGTCTTGTTCAAAATAAAGGAGAAGATACGCCTTTTCCACGCCCTTACTCAGAGTTTTCTCTCAATACCCTGTGAAAAACACACCTCCCAATTTTTCAGCGATCCGAGACGCATGCACAAACAAAGTTGATAGATGAATGCCAATACTATTTTCGTCGTAACATCCTACATAAACACAAAGCCGCTCTCAGCTGTGACGCGCAGCTTGAAAATTTTTGGCGGGCTTGTACGCGAAAAGATCCAATCGCACACCACAAATTCACGTTCAAGATCGCGTCTTTCGCGTTTTCTCAGTCCTCCGCGCTCAGTTGTGATTGTACAATTGCCAAATGAAAATCTTTTTCTTGTGTCGCTTCGCGCTTCAGAATTCATATCAGCAGAAGATCGTCGGTTGCTGTCTCGTCGCTGTTTCGAATTAATTTACAATGAGAACTTTTAATTGTTTTATTGTTCTTGATGATGGCGATGTTCCTCAATGCGGTGTTTCCTCCGCAACTTGTTGACAATCGGGCGGGAGTGCAGTGAAAACCCCCGAGTCGGTGAAAAAAAAAGAAGAAAGACTTTTAGAACATGAACCTCCCGCGAGTGGACTCCTCCCCCCTCAAGATCCGCGACCCCCTCCCCTTCGAGGTGGGCTCCGACGTTCTCGCAGACAGCGGTCGTTGTCCGTCCATCAGCGACCCCCAGACGTCCCAAAATAACGCCTCTACTTCGGCGTGCTGGCGTGCAGGTATGCAGCAGCAGCGTCCGCACGTGTCGCCGTTCGGGTCTCGGAAGGACAGCCGCGACACGGGAACGGGGTCCGGGGAGTCGTGTGACTCGCTCCACTCGATTCCACCGCTGGAGGAGATGCATTGTGAGGAGAGCGGGGGCGTGAAGGTCACGGTGGGAATCGATGAGGACCTGCAGATGATCCTCGACCTCGATCCCGGAATCGTCGACTTGGGCACGACGCCAACGACGGAGCCGAAGATTGTGGGTCTGCCTCCACCCACGGGCGGGTTAGTACCTTGTTCCACGGTCGGGAGGCATTTCAGTGTGCGCCACCGGCCACGGAAACGGCAGCTTGTGTGTTTATGGCGGTTATTTATAAATTATGAAGATGAAGAGAAGCGGCGCGGCGAGATAGATAATATCTGTGCATTGCGATACCTAAATTTAGGCAGAGTATTAGTCAGTTCGGCTGCGACCTTGGATTTGTCGCTGTATGCGACTGATTGGCGACTGTTTGGCTTTTCGGCGAGCCACAAACGTGTTTTCTATGCATTTGTGGCCCGGATCTCTTATAATAATGTCTCCGGATTTCAAGAACTTCTATGAAATTTCGGGAGCTGGCTTAACTGAAACCTGATCGGAGCTCTGAGCATACCAACGGACACAAAATTTCATATGAATTTAGGTTTGAAAAAATTTGGGGGATTCTGGAGTCAATGTAAAAGCTCCAGAACGCTATTAACCCATTTCGGGCCGGACATTTAAGCTCCTTTTGATCCCCGTATGAAAAATTTGAGGTCAAAAAAATATATTTGCATTATTTCAACTATATTATACATATATGGTTATTCTTCACCCACATCAAATCCAGCATAGAATTTCTTAATTTTAAAAAATATATTTTTATCAAATATATCATACATATATAAAATATACACTTTTTCCCGTGATGTTTCATTATTACTCTTTAATTCATTAAAATCTCAGACAAAAATCGAAAAAGACGAAATTTTGAAGAACCCTAATAAATATGTTCGAAAAGGCCTTAAAAGCCTTAGAAGCTAGTTTTAAGAGCCTCAGGAGAAAAATTTTCTTCCATGAAGTTAAGACGAAAAATGATATATTTAGACAAAAAATATGTCATGTCAGAAACAAACTCCAAAGTTTATGGTCGGAAATCCGACCCTTGGCTCGAAATGGGTTAACTGATACAGTTTTTTTTCAGGATAATGTAGCTTTGAAAACTCACGATAAGGATTATGCAGCTTTAATGGGTTTCAGGATAGAATGAGGGTTTAACCTCTGAGCCATTTTATTCAATTTCTCCTGACTTCAAATCATTTCAGCGAACCTTTCCGTTTCTTTGTGAAAAATCTACCATTGAGCGTGTTTGAGTCCCTATCATTTCAGCCCCTTAGAATTAAAAAAAAATTATTTACCTGCGCCAATAATGAAATTCAAACCATAAATCTTCCATCTCCAGACCCACCTTCAAGACAGTCGTCCCAACCTCGAGAACACAGCTGAAGCAGCAACTCCAGCGAGAGCAGCTGCAGGAGCTCGAACGGCGCGAGAATGAGAAGCGCCAGCAGCAACAGCAGTCTTCCAGCAGCAAGAGCGAGCCCAGCTTCATGCCCGTGAAAGTGCCACTTCACGTTGACGTCGTCGATGTCCCTCCGCAAGTTTTGCAGGTGAGTCGTGTCGTCCCTCCGCCCGAAGTTTCCACTAAAGTGCTCCCTTTCAGGTCAAAACGAAGCTTGAAAACCCCACGCGGTACCACGTGATGGCGAAACAGAAGACACAGGTGCGTCAGTACTTGAGCGAGTCCTTCAAGCAGTCCCACCTGGATGGCAGACAAGCCAGCTCCCTCGGAGCCTCTCTCATGGCTGGAGCGCACTCGCAGCTCCGTTCTCCGAACCCGCACCACGAGATCAAGAGCCACAGTCTGGAGTACGTCCAGTCCCAGTTCAACAACACCCCCACGCCCAGTAGCGGCCATCAGCAATTTTACTTTCCGAGCTCGCGACTCAGCAGCGTTACGGCCAGTCCATCGGAGGGTGCCATGTCTCCGAGCATCAGCTCGGTGGTTACGAGCGGTTCTGAGGTGAGTACGCGCTGTTGTTGGCTCCTCATGTCGTCGCATTTTAGCGAGATTAAGCGAGATGCGCGTATGTTTGATCAAATTATTATGATGCATCAACTAAAACCTTATGTAAGCCGCGTGTTTGTCGAGTACGACAGTGTCGAGATTATCAAATCTGAGCAAGCAGACACCAGGATCGCGACTCGCGTTTGTAGGTGAAGATAAATGACACACAAGGTGACGTTGAATGTGCTAATGGGTTGAATTGAAATCTGGAACTTTGGAGCAGATGGAGCCTTCATGCTTTGGAGATGTCAACAACTGGGGTTATTTGATCCACGAACCTCCCCAGTGACAAGACAGCCTTTGTTTGCCTCCTTCTAATCTCTGGCATTCAAAGTAGTGAAAACTAAACACTGAATTTTACTACCTGCCAGACGCCAAAATGTGTAGTTTTCTCAACTTTTCACACCCCAACCTGGCGGAACTCGAAGCCCCTACGAGCAGTGAGACGGGGCCTACGGAGGGCGCCCTGCTCCGTCCCTGGGCCCAACTGCTCGCTTACAAAATAATAATTTGTAGCTTGACACTTGCGTGTGTGTACACGGGACTTTGGCTGACAATTAGCGTTCCATTGTTTTGAGCTGGTGATTTTCGTGAAAAATATATGGAAAGATTTATGGGCTACTGTGTGTCACCTTTTTGTGTGTCAAAAAAATTGTATCTGCACGTTTTTCACTCGTTTGAGGTAATCTTTGGAGAGAAACGTGGAACACTCGAGTTTCGGCAAATATTTGAACGAAAATTAGTGTTAAGAATCACGACAAAAATCGCGATAAGAAAATGCAGTAATTTTGCAAAACATTTGTCTGGAGTCTGGCTCAGTGCCCCGGTGAAGGTCGGAAAGTGTCAACCTTCGACTCAGAATCAATGAACCCTTTCAAACGCCGCCTAAGGTCTCGCATGTCCAGGCCTCCAGGGCATATATCATGCACTTATTCACACACCCTGCCGTGCCGCAAGTCACCTTTTATACAAAATCACCGTATTGACAATCAATCGCAAACACGTTCGCGCTCTCCCAGAGGTCACAAAGCAACAAACGTTTAATACCAAAAATTTTATAAATGACTTTTGCCGCAAGTGTTTCGTTTCAATCACAGGCGCAGCTCATGATAATGCAACTTGAAAAACGCGCGCGCACACACACACACATTCGCGAAATTGGGTCAAGTAAGGCTTTTGAGCGCAAAAAAAGTTGTTGATCAGAAAGACGATGCGATCATTTTGCACGGCTCGGTAGCCACTCCTCAAGAGGGATAAGCCGCCCTGTCTCAAAAGGTTGTGTTACAACAGGGTTAAGTCACTGAGTCAGCTGCTGGCTCTCAGAAAGGGTTAAGGGAGTGGATCTCAAAAGGGTTAAATAAATGGGTGTCATAAGGGTCAAACTAATGGGTGTCATAGGGTTAAATAAATGGGTGTTAAAAGGATTAAGCCAATAGGTGTCATAAGGGTCAAACTAATGGGTTTCAGGAAGGTTTACCCAGAGGATCTCAAAAGGGTTAAACCAATGGGTGTCAAAAGGGTTAAATAAATGGGTGTCATAAGGGTCAAACCAATGGGTCTCAGGAAGGTTTATCTCAAAAGGGTTCATCCACTGGCTCTCACAAGGGTTAAAGCACCGGGTGTCGAGAGAGTTAAGCCTCTGTGTCTCTATCAAGTCTAGCACGCCGGTCTTTCGAAGGTGGAACGGCCTGAAATCCCCAGCCTCGGGCTGATAGCGGGACAATTCATCGGAGATAAATCTCACATGTCCAGAGTCACATGTCCGACGGTATCTAAATGAGCTCCCGATAAGATTCTGCCGATTTGGGGTTCAAAATTCCAAATCAGGTGAGAACTTTCCTAGCGAAGGTCGCCGCTGCGGGCCGGACTTTCCCACTCGTTAGCATTAACCCACAACCTGTCAGCTTCGTGTCGTGTAGCTCGTAGCTTCGTGCATACCTCGAATTGATTTTTATCAATGGCTAGCCGGTCGTAAGTGCATTTATCGACGTGCGTAAAAATTTTATTATGCTCGCGTAGTGCAAATGTGTCGTTTTGTCGACTGACTCTTGTCTTTTTTTTTTCGTGTGCAAGTTTATCTCGTTGCAGTATATTAATCGGCAATATTGCCACTACAACGGAGTATGGGGTCTGAATAGCAAGCAGAGAGCCTTAGTTAGACACACATATTTTGAAATGTTAAAATATACTAAATTATGTGATCCAACAAAAGTGAGTCAAGGTGACCAAGAGTCTCTCTCCTTCTACCTCTAATATTCTTAAAAGTCAGAGCTACACATGTTAGTTCGAGAACTGCTAAATGTAATTCGTAAATGCGCACTTCAATCGCTACTTGCACCCAGTCAAAACATCGATTGATTGCGGCGAAGTAGCGTGCTGTCATTTGGAGTGAGGTAAAGCCCAGGATAAAGGGCTCAACAACTGGAAACGGGAAAGTCAAAACGGAAAATTTTCGTTATTGGTTTTTCATCAATAAAATTTTTAAAAATAGACTTATCGACCTCATCTTTTTAATGATGTTTATTGGTTCATTGTCCATAAAAAATAAAAAAAAAATCTTTTAAATCAAGGGGATGAAAATTTGGAGAATAACTTAAAAATTAAAAAGGAAAATGAACTAATAAACATCACAAAAAAGATGAAGTCGATAAGTCTATTGTTAAAAATTTTATTAACGAATAACCAATCACGGATAATTTGTCCACACCCTGTATTTCCGTCAGACAAACAGACAGAGGACCCAATCCGTCCCCAAAAGACTTCTATGACACCTGCAAACTTCAAAGGAAAAAAATTACAGGCGATTTGCGGCACTTGATTGAATTTAATTAACGAATTTGCCTGCAAAATCGCTACCTTGCACCTTGGGTACGAACGTGAGAGCATTCGAAACTGGAAACGTGATGCCCCAAAAGGATCATCAGCGTGCCTGCAGAATGCACATCAGGTTGAAAAGTCTGCCCTTGCCCTTAATTACATATCGTCGCAACCGCACAGCTCGCACGCACATACACGTACCGTGGTCATGCAATGAGTTGACAATCAATGAATGTTTAAACTTTGATTATACATACAATTATAAAACATTGATTAAGAAAATGACGAATCACTTGGGGCTAGTCTTGATCGCCAATTCTGCCCGTAATTGGAAGGAGAGGAGGCGCAGATTTGTCCATCTCATCTCAAATCACGATGACTGATTCCTCGCGTCTCGGTGGCAAATTGATTTGGCAAACGCATTGTGGGTAATTGGGGCGTCACGTACTTCTCCTGCGAAAACGACAAAAAGATTAAAGTCGTTAGTTTTTGGATCTTTTGACACTCGCACCCAGTTATGCTATGGCATTTTGCAAACACGTCGTAAATCTGCTTGGAAGATGGTCGTGGAAGCGTAATTTACATATGCATGATGTTGACAGAGTGATTAGAGGAACCGGTGGAGCTTAGAGACCTGCGAGACCAATTTTCACTTTTCTACGCATGAATTTTGGGTTTGGGAAAAATAAAAGTGTGAGGTTTTAAAAATAGCGAAACTTTGCCAGTTTTGAAAGCGGCTGTATTTTGATCCAAGGAAACCTCCTCCCTTAATTTCTCTTTTACACCCTCAAGGAATAGGGCTTCACTCGAGAATCTTCTTTTCAGTTTTTAGTGCCCTTTCAGCATTTTGTCTGCAGCAGTCTGTCTGTATGTCTGTCTGTCTGTCCGAAATTGTACAACTCAAGAACCAGAAGAGCTAATCGTGTAGGGCATAGTCTGTAGGGGTGCAGGCTATCAGTTTTAGACCTTCATTTCCTCTTGGGGTGGAATGGGGGGTGTTTTCCGTTTTTATGAAAACTCCTTATTTTACATCCGATTGAGCTGAAATTTTAGTATGTTGTAGTCTGTGACAAATCTAGTAAATTATACAACCATATGTACCCTCTACCATGTGCAGGGACGGAGCTAGGAGCACTCAAAGTTTGGTGCTTTTTTAGTCATTGAACTCCTGATTCTTAATTAAATTCCAATTCTGAGATACTCTCATTCAAACTGGGTCTGGGGAACGTGTGAGAGCCCTCTCTCAGGTTGGAGGTTTTAAAATTCTCCAGAAGCCAGAGGTAAAAAAATTCAAGGCACTCCGTGTCCGACTTCTTCGTTATCAGTAATTTCTTCTGCACACACCGCGACCTCCTTGTCGTCACAGTGAGTCAGAGACATGTCAGAGACGAGAGATTCGAGGGTTCTTGGCCCGCAGACGTCGTAATTGGATTTTGATTTTAATCGTCACTCGTCACAATAGCAACATCTCACACATAAATTAGTACTCAATACACGCCGTCGGAATAGTAATAGTGGCGCGCGTACTAATGATCGTCGTGTAAAAGCTCGAAGCGGAGCCCGGGCCCGCATATACATGTGCAGCTGTGTGTGTTACAGTGTTTGTGAATGGACCCCACACCCGATACACGAGAACGTACGAATGAACGTGCGGCATATCAAAATACCGTGCTATAAAATTTTATAAACTGCAAGATAAGTCAGTTCTACAGCAGACACCAAATTGTCGAGAAGTGTCTTTCGGTGCAAACGCAAAAATATTTTGTAATTCGCGCTCACTGCAGTAGGGCACACGGGAAAATATCAAGTACTTCTGCAGCTCCTCCGAATCGTCCCGCAAGCACGACCAGGACCCCATGTGGGTACGTAGAGCCGCTTGAAAAAGAGCAAGAGAAAAAAGAGTGCTTCAGCTTCGCCCAACAAACCTTGGCTTGCTGATGAAATCCGCGAAAAGTATTGAATTAAGTATTGGAGTACAGTAAAATTTGGCAACAAGTGTCCGCGCGCATACAGCACTTGAGCGTAAAACGAAAACAAACATCAGTGACCGATCGCGGAGTAACTGGTTCGGAATATTAATTGGGAACCAGGCAGCTATTCAGCTAGCTCGCTGTACAGCAGCAGTAATTTAACATTGAAATTGCACAGGGCAGCTCGCACGCAAAAATGTATTGAGAGCCGTGTCCCAAAAAAGTGACATAAAATTTTTAAAAAAATTAACAACAGAGAAGAGAAGAAAAAGACGCAGAAGAAAAGAGAGTGAAGAGGAAATTCCTGGCTTGTCGATACTTTCGCGTATATATTATATTTTTACATGAAGGAGACGAACCTCAGGGTTCAAATAAATCTCGCCAAACTGCCGCAGCTACGGGAAAGGAATAGAATTAGTAAAAAGCATCGAGAGATGCCAGCCGTCTACAGCATCCTGTCGCGACGGAAGGTAAGAAATAGCACATATTGGGACTTCTGACGAAGTGTGTCCGGTGGGGTATCGCGGGATTCGCGGAAACCAGTGATTAAGCAATCGCCTGTGCGCCTGAAAAGGGTATTTTTGCAGGCAGCCTAGGCCTATTTGCGTCGCGTACCTACTGTCGGTAGTATTTTTAGACCTTTTGTCACGGATATGCAGTGAAAGCGCACAACTGGCGCACTCTGAGAGCGTATCTCTCTCGTTCTAGCGGCTCGCGGGGGCCTCGAGGAATTTGTGGGACTTTCTACAGTCCACTTGTGAGCTCTCGATAAGAGCCCTGACATCGACAACCGATACTGATAAGCCGTTGTCTGGTTCACATGTTGGATAATCTAGTTTATTATGTGCCTGGGACGTAAGGGCTTATACTAGAGGGGGTACTTATTACTTCAAAGGCCCCATTACTCAGTGAAAATAAATTTAACTCTCTAACGTCTGGAGAAAAATTAGTATGATTTTTGCGACGGTCCCAAAAGTTTTAAAAAAATTTTTAAATGACTGAAAAACATTTTATCTACTTGTCTTTGTTGTTGAGTTTTTTAAGGCCTTCTAAAAAGCGCCAATTAGATTATGATATCTGTTAAATGTTTGCTGAGCTTGTGTCTTCACTTAAATGTTGGAAAGAATAAAAAAAAACTGTGATAAATGCAGGGCTAAATTGTGACATTTGTAAGCCGTAAGTTGCGATGCTGTCTATTAGACAAAATGTTGAATAATTGTAGATGTGGGACCTGAAGATGCTAGTGAATAAAACTAGCGAAAATTCGTCCCCAAAAAAGTTGTTTAAATGAGAGAAAAAACAAGTAAATGAAAAACTTTGTTTGAGATGGCTCCAATAAGTACCCTCTCTACCCCGTTCCCTATGGCATCGTCTCACCAACACACGTACACGCACGCACGAAATCTGCCCCAAACTAGATAATTCAAGCCATCCCTACGATGCTTCAGTGCACCGCGCCTTTTTGCCTCAAACTCTGGGCCAATTTGAGGCCTAACATAAATTCGATTGTTCAAAACGTGTGTGGCAAAAAGCGCGAGATGCAGGGCAGGCGGCCATGAGTGAACTCCGATCGAAAATTGGATGATGATAACAATTTCGTCACTCTCCGTTTGACTTGTAATTCACATGGCAGAGGCTTCCGTAGCCTCCGATACAGGCTCAGTAGGCTCAATTTACTTAGCTATCGATACGTGCTAATTTTTATTTCATGCGCCACGACATTAGCATGACAGATAAAATTGAAATGTTTTTAGAGAGGCGTCACCGTGGAGTGGAGCTGGCGAGTAATGAGAGACAAAGCCGGAGCCTCAGGCTGTGGTGGAAAAAATTAGCTTCGGCTACAAAGTCGGCTTGACGCGGTAAACACTTGAGTAAATTGCATAAAGTAGATGAGGGTAAATATAATGAGGCTGCCGCTGGGCTTGGGATACATTTTGACACATTCTTGAGCCCTTTTATGTAACCCACACAGGCTACACGGGCGAGGAAGATGGGACGGCTCACACGACGCCGTAAAGCGGGTGTTAATCAAGCGTGATGTCGCGCGTGATGAGATAAAGGCCCGTTTGCGAGATAAATACAAGGCTCCGTGGCGTTCGGGCTCTCTCCGAACTAAGTCACAGCGAGTACGGGAGTCCAGCACTGGGCGCCAGCCCGACGAAAGAGCGTAAGAATGTCAAGTGGAACTCAACAAATCCAAAATCCACAGATTAGATAAGGGGGGACTTGATTACACGCAGACTAAGTAGTGTGTGCTTTTGTGTGTTGAAAAGCCACGAAAAAAAAGAACCTCGTTGGGTTAGTTGCAACAAACCTTCTTATCTTGATGTTGATGGATTACAGCAACCCAGATTTGCTTTTGACGCACTTGCGAGAGATTTGCGGACTTTTCCTCCTCCAATCACTCGGTCAATATCGGTCTGGCCTAGAAAGTTGCCAAATATTTTGCCAGTCCCAATAGCGAGTCGAGAGTACTCAGGGCTCGCTCTCTCGCGTCCTTGTCGAGTTGGAGTTCATGAAACGGAACGCGAATCAGCGCTTCTAATCGAATGAATCATCAATCTCAGCGCTCAGCCTTCACCCAGAAAAATTTTCTCCAGCCGCAATTCGCGATGTACGCCATTGATGCACGATTCTCACACAGAATGTACTCCAGCGCAGGGACGGAGCGTGCGGGGGCCCTCTTTTTGCCCCCCTAGAATCTTCCAAAATAGTTTTCCAAGCCCCAGGACTCAACCTGGAGCTCCAGGAGAGGCTCGGGAGGCCACACCTGGGCCGCTCTAATCGCTAATGCAACAACAACAAACACCATAATTACACGCAATTACTGCGGCTGGCTGGTCTGCGGCTGCGGCAGCGGCAGCGGCCGTTTGCTCTTAAAATAAAATAAATCTGACTGATGAACGGCTCTCGCGAACTCGAGTGTAAAGAATGTTCTTGGTGTTGTCTGACAAAATCAGCTCCACCGCGCGCCGTAGCTACACCAGTACATCGTTTGATAATCACGTTTCCAGCGAACCTCGTCGCGCAACTAAGTGATCGTCAGAGTGAGCTTGCAATTTCGCGGTTTATCCATTTACTAGTGGTCGATGCATGATTCGATTTATCATTTGCAGCAGGTGGGCTGCTGATCCCGGGGAGAAGGGAGACCTCGAGAGACCCTATTAGACGATTTATTTTGGGCCACCGATAACGAGTGCTAATTTGGATGAAAACAGGCCTTGAAAGGGTTTTGTGTGCCTGGTGTGAATGGGAAGTGGGCTTCAATGACGATAAATTTAGATGGTGTGTGAAATGCGGGGTGTATTTTAGTGCCTCGGACTTCAGACTTCAGAACCTGATTTTCAGCATTTTTATTCACGAGTTCAAGAACCTCCTTTGGCATTATTTATTGTCAGACGTCCAGTGGCGTAGAAAAGGAAAGGTCTTACCGCATTGTGGAACCTTTTTCTACTAAATAGCTTATATTTGAGCTTTTAATTTTGTCTCTGGGGGCACTTTTGTCAGATATAAGCTGCCATTTTGGCTCTGGAGTGCTGTTTCAAGCTCTCAGGGTATCGAAATCAATTCTAAGGACACCTATGTATCCTACCTCTGAAAGTACCCACATCAGAAAAGAAAGCCCTTAATGGACAATTTGACTTTGAGCTACGCCACTGCAGACATCTGCGTCGTTGCATCAAAAGTGTCGATCTGGGGTTTTTATAATCCATCCCAAATGTTCCGAAACAAGTGAAATCCCAGTCTTATTGATTTGACTTATTATATGCCTATTAATACCTCACCGAATGGGCTCTCGAAACTTGATTCACAAGTGCTTCGCATTCTCGAGACACGCACATACACGTTGCTTCTCGGAACCTGTTTAATAAGGGTGTTTACCTAATTAATGCTCGGATCCAGGAAAATCCAGATCGATCCAGAGCATTGGCAGGTCCGAGGCACCTTGAACGCTGGAAATTGCTTTATTACCCTTTTTCATTCCCAAATTGCCCGCTTCATGACGATGATTGATTACAATGCACACTCGGAACACGCGAATGTACCTTTCTTTTTATCGCTATCTTATCACAATGGCGACACAAATTACTTTTTTGCGCGCAAACCCGCTTTTTGAGACAATTTTGCTGCATTTATAAAACAAGACAAAAGGCTGTAAAAAGCTCACCGACCCTGAGATTGCAAAAACGCGGGCTCCGGAGAACCTCCTGGCGGTTCTGTTCTACTAGCAACCCACTTATCGATGATACCGAGCATGTCATCGGCAATATATCACGCTCCAAGACTCTCGCGAGTCGTCAAATTACCATACATGCCATTCGAAGTCAGCGCACACGCTCGGGATGGCGATGGGCAATAAATGTAGTGTGCTATTGTGTAACTGATTGGGGGCCTTTTCTGCTATTATTATTATTCAAATTAAACGCTAATAGGATTGTGAGAGGAAGACATTCCTGAGCAAATTCCTCCTGCTAATCCCTTAACCCCTTTGAAGCCCCCAGCGACTCGGATGCTCGATGAAAAACCCCGCAAACGTGTCGCTATGCCCATAAGCCCCCTCTAATGAAATGTGGAAATGATAGTACACTTTTTTCCTCTCAACCTTTACAGCGCTCACGAGCTATACGGAGCAATTTGTAGAGTAATGGAACTCCGTACTGGGAGTTTTGTACGCCACAGAGTACCAATAAGTAATCGCAATCACATATAAATCAAAAATGTCACGCAATTGCTACATTTCAAGGATGTTTAATGACACTTTTTGAAGGTATAATATCACCGCTTCGTCATTGACAGTGGATGCATTTCATGCTGAGTGGAGAGCCCGATATAGCTGACCGTAGAGCTGCGGTTGTTTGTTATTTGTGTACTTTACCGCGCCACCACGCAATGTGATTTTCATTCATAAAAAGCGGCGGTCATGAACGTTGTAGGAAGGGTTCTAGTAGCGCTTAATGGCTTAATAGGCTGTGTTCTGGCTTCGAGGCTTATTGGAGCTAGGTACTGGGTTATTTTGGGGAGTTCCTGAGAGTTGCAAGAAAATCGAGGATGGGCTAGACAGATTACGTTAGACAGGATGGGTTCCAAGGATTCTATTGTGCCCCATAATGTTGCAAAAAGAAGAATATTTATTTTTATTTTGTAAAAATTTCAATTTGAAAATTGTTATTTCGAAAATTTGATAATTTTTAAGAGAAATCAACTCAAGTTTGGTTTTTGATTTGTTAACATTTTTGGCCCGTCAAATTTTAAGTTCAGAAGTTAAATTTTGAAAGCATTTCTGCCTTAAATTTTGACTTGAGGGCCAAAATTGACCCGGCCTATCCAAGTTTTGCCATTTTCCCCGCGCGATGAGACCAAAATTGACCCGGCCAGAACCAAGCTTTCCGCCTTCCTTCCACGTGGAAGGACTTACGAACAAACATTCTCGCCTCGTTTGTATGCCCGTGGACAGACCACAGTCTGTCCTCCCCATACTGACCGCGGACAGACTGGTTCACACTGGGGGGGGTTAATGTTGAACCAAGTATTAAAATATAAACTCCAGTTGTTCTCAAGTCCCTAATGATGTCGTCCTAGGAGGCTTAGAACCATTCCTAGGAGTCCCTCGAGTTCCAGTTTATGTATGTATGTTTCAAAGAATTCCAAACTCCAGGAAACGGTGCCCTCAATCCGCCTCTAACCGCCTTCCGAGAATTCCGAGTTACTGCTGGGAACCTCCGGTGCATCGCGCGAAACAATCAGAATACAATTGATTCCGAATAAAAACTCTTATCTGGCTCTCACTGTATCTCGTCGAGGAGACATCAATAAACAATATTTCCACCATGAGCTCTCCAATCGGACCCAGACTCTCACGGACCAGCCGTACTTGGCATCACCACTCGTCGCTCAGCGTCAAATTGGTCGCGGCACACATGTTGATGTATCGTGAAAGAAGTACAAGTGTTCTCTGAATAATTCATTCATAAAATGTACGCGAATTCAATTCAACCTAATAAATAATAGATTTTTCACGAACAGTTTTGCAAAATCACGGAGCACAATGCTTTTCGACGAGTGTGTACCGCAGATAGATTCGCGTCTCGGTGAAGAAATGAATGTTAATTAGCCTGCGATAATCTCGACGTTGACTGTCTGCTAGTAGCTTCGATGAGTTGTTGTTGTGATTTTAATTACGAACATTAGTCACCGACGTTCTGCTGCAGCTTGTTGTATGATAGAAATTATGGTAATTGAATACGATATTTATGGCGATCCGATGGGCGGCGAGTATTTTTCTCACCCCATTACGAGCATCGTCACCTCAAAACTATTAAAAAGCGCTCTTTATCGACTCGGCTGTCGGCGAGTCGGAACGTGCAAACAATCCAGTGGAAATGCCCTCGAGCAGCGGCGCGCATTTTCGCGATTATGATCACTACAAGTTAGGGGAGTAGCAGAAGACCTCAGAGCAAGCCATGCATTACGTCGCTCATCTAATATGTGTCACTTGAGTTCCGGCTGCAGATGCCTATCGCTCTTTCTGAAGAAGGTAATGTCCCAAGCCGGATATTCTCAGGCCTCAGCCGTGGCGCGAGCGAGTCGACAAGCCACCAGATAAGATGCACGTGGCTCATTTCCCGCCATCATTAGAATCACTCTTTTTTTTTTGCAGTAGCAGCTCACTCGGGGGCCATTTGACATTGATAGCCTAGATTTGCTTTTAATGAATTACCTACCTGAGAGTAGACGCGCGACTCGGAGCTCGGATCTCATTTTGACGGCGACGACAAGTTATGTGTGGAAGTTAACCTTATGCATTTGCAACTAATTTGGCATGCCTACATGCTAGAGCAACGTGAGTCGACCTACTTTGGAGATTTGTGAGGCGAAGTGGGAGGCTCGGCGGATTTTTCGGATTCCTCCAGTCTGCTGTCTCTTGGGTTCTAAAATTAGAATCTGGCCCCCAAGGCCTACTCAAGAGATTTTTTAGGCTCAGAAGGTTACTGTCCTTTACTCCAAAACCTCAAAACGATCCCACATGAGATACTTTGGAGATTTATCAGATTTCTGTCTCTTGGGTTCTAATATTAGAATTTGCTCCCAAAGACCTCAAAACGACCCTCAAGAGCTACTTAGAAAATTTGTCTGACTTGGCAGATTCCTGTCTCTTGGATTATAATATTAGAATTTGATCCCAAAGACCTCAAAACGACTCTAGAACTACTTTGGAGATCTGTGAGGCTTGGCAGATTCCTGTTTCTTGGGTTCTTAAATAAAAATCTTTACCCCCAAGACCTCAAACGACCCTCAAGACCTACTTTGGAGATCTGTGAGGCTTGGCAGGTTCCTGTTTCTTGGGGGATGAAAATCTTTACCCCCAAGACCTCAAGACCTACTTTGGAGATCTGTGAGGCTTGGCAGGTTCCTGTCTCTTGGATTCTAATATTAGAATCTGCTCCCAAAGACCTCAAAGTGACCCCCAAGTCGGCGTTTCCCACATCTTAATGGCCTTTTTTAATCCCAATAATTACCGATTGTAAACATTTTACGGTCCTGCCAGCACGAAGGGCCCTGCTCATCAACGTGTGCTTGCATAAATATCACAATAGTCCACAAATCGCCCAGCTTTTACGACACATGGCCCTATTCAGAACTTTATGATTGCAGTAACGAGAGTGATGTCGAAACTCAATGAGAATTTCCCCGATTAATTACACTCAGCTTACAACATTCCAGTAAAATCGGGTTTATCGTGATAATGGGAGGTCAAGTGAGGCTTGCGGTGCATAAAAATTCGAAACTTTCTAAAGGACAAGCGACGGACCTGTGTCTCGCATGTTAATTTCCAAGACAAAAGTCGTCTGAGCTCATGGCAAAACAATTTTTCTGTGAATGATATTTTGCAAGAATGACGAGCACTTTTGCGTTGTGCAAGCGAGCGTCAAGAGACCTGCGATGGCGATGACGGTTGGGTGTAAGGTGCAAAATGATCCAATTGCAAATTAATTGTGAAAATTGAACCGATTGACCTGGCTACTCAGCTGGCTCGTTTGCTTCTCCACTCCGTAGTAGTAGCGAGGAGGTCTCACATAAGAGGGGGACGTTGTTCTAACTCTCAAAGAGAAAGAAGGCAAGTCTCTGACCGAAAGTGTCCCCGTGGAACCTTCTTTTATGACGCAGAGCCCCGGATGGACCTCTAGAGACCACTCGAGGAAGCAATAAACCCGCGATGGCTCTTCAAAAGGAGATAGAAGACCTCGTGGGACTTTTTAATGCTTCACTTTGAAGGAGACCTAGTACCCAGTGGCCAGATCGTGCCGAATTTGAATATGACGCAAAACTGTGGTCGTTCTGGCACACAAAAAGCCAAACAATGAATGAGAGGGAGAAAAAATGTTACTGTTTGACGCGGCAATGAATGAATAGAAATTTTCGTTTTGAATGATTATTTGTGTGTCATGGTTGTTGGAGTCTGTGCGATCTTGCAGGCAGGAAAGCGAAAAAAAAAATATCTGTACAAAACCTCGTCGTTCTGATGATGCCGAGCTCGTTCTAGTCGCGCACAATATCAGAATTATATGTAAGTAAAGAGACCAAGGTAATTGAAAGCGTTTATTTGTAAATACGCCGCAACAACTGCAAACTCCGAGACCGCGAGAGTGGCTCGATAGACAGACACTTGAAGGTGGCCGTGCTCTGTGTGTGTGGCGAGCTAGCGAGCCATCAAGAGAAGATCAATAGACGGCTGTTTGGTTAATTAATTGAAGCACACCACTTCTTGCTCTGAGGCCGCCTCTCTTCGCTTGTGACCTTGAACCCACGAAGCCGGCTTTCGCTTTTTGTATTGTGGATTGGCTGCTGCGAGTACCACTACTTATCTGCGCATGGCTGCGAGTAGGCTAATGATTGGCGATGAGAAGGCGATTGGGGCCTAACTGCTCATCAAACCAAAAACAATGGGAGTCGTCGCGTCAGCCCGTTCTACATTTTTTTGCAGCGGCCCTCTCGCTTGCTGCTCCTTCCGGCACCATCGAGAGGTCGGAAAAAATTAATTTATCTCGCCCGAGGGTAGGCTAATTTGATCACCGGGCAAGTCATTAGTGTCTGAGACGGTGGGGGTTGTGTGAAGGGCTAATTGGCTCCCTCTTTGACGTCAATTCTCCGTTTGCATTGCAGGCTGAAGATTTTCTCGATGAAATCTTATCACTCAACGATGGCATCAAGCTGGACTCTTCCTCAGACATCAAAATCAAGCAGGAGCCGTCAGTGTCGGAGGCCGAGGCTCGAGATCGCCAGAAGAAGGATAACCACAACATGAGTGAGTGCTTGTTAAATTAATTAACACAAGGCGAAATCATTAGATGATGCAATTCGGTGACACAAACGTGTTTTCAGTTGAGAGACGTCGGCGCTTCAACATCAATGACCGCATCAAGGAATTGGGGACGCTTTTGCCGAAAACCAACGACCCCTACTACGAGGTCGTGCGGGACGTGAGGCCCAACAAGGGAACTATCCTGAAGTCCTCCGTGGACTACATCAAGTGCCTGAAACACGAAGTGTCCCGACTGAAGGCGAGCGAGTCGAAGCACAAGCAGATCGAGTACGAGAACAGGAGGCTGCTTCTGAGGATCCAGGTAATGACCTTCAAATGTCCTCCACAGCATTTTTTGACGTTGCTACAAATCTTTCCAGGAACTCGAGCTGCAAGCCAAATCGAACGGCCTTCCAGTGCGGGAGTACAGCTGGCATAGCTCGTCTAGCTACGGCAGCACGAACGGCCAGTTCCAGAAGGAGTCGAGTCCAGCCAACGACCTCCTGCCCGACGTCGGCACGGTGAGTTCTCCCTTTCTCAAGCCCGAATTCCATCTAAACCCTCCCCCCTTCATGCCCAGATATCCTTGCAGATCCCAGATGTCGTAAGCGACGCTGCCACGATGAGCCTCCGTCAGATGGAGGACTTCATGGACGACGAGCATCCCGTGCACGGAGTCGACCACATGCTGTCCCATCACTTGCTGAGTGGCGGTCACTCGCCCCACCACGCCGCTAGTCACCACATTCACCACAATCACCACAACCACCACCAATCGAATGGTCTGAATGGCGGCCATCACCACAGTGATCCCCTCCTGTCCTCCCACAATCACAACGTGGACATCACCCACTGCATAGACCCGATGCTCACGAATAATCTTCTGGGGTCCCCGACGCACCGCAGCAGTCTGCAAAGTGACAATGACTCGCTCGTCAGCGACATTGATATGGTTGCGTGACAGTCGTCCCCGTGATGGGTGGGTGCTAGTTCCATTTTGTGTACTTTAGGAGCCTCCTGGCAGGCCTTGTTCTGTTCGTATCGTATGTTATATGTATCGAGGTTGTGCAGAGTCCTCTTCTAGCGATGTAAGGAAACATTCCAGTTCACCATTTTAAGATTTAGGAAAAGAAAAGACTTACAAATATGTTGCAATACACAAACAGATAAGTATTTTAAATCGTTAAAAGAGCAATATTTTCATTGTTTTCGATTCGCGCAACGGCGATGTTGGGTGAGAAACAGAAAGATTACTGATAATTCAAAATTAGCCCTAAGATTGTTATTTAGTCCTGTTTTCTTTGTTAGATAAATTTACGCCCTGTTGAAATTGTAGCGAGGAAAAAGTTATCTAGGAGTACGATTAGCAAGTAGGAGTTAAGGCTTTCTGCACCTCAGTCCTCAAGGCCGACATTTTCTTTCCACAAGACTCGCGAGCCATATTTCTTCATGTCAAAGCAATAATTGTTACCATCGTTTGATCACGTTTATAGTCCTAATGTTAAAGAACCGTCGTTCAAGAATAAAGAGTCGTGTTTTAGCGTAGATTTTACAGCGTAAACGTTGTTTTAATTGTTGTTTAAAACTCGTACAACCTTCTTGTACAATTTTCCTCCCAGCTTCAGAAACACCTAGGTCTCGAGTAATGATTTACCTTTATTGGGTTATTCAGATTCCAACTGTCTTAATTCTGTCAATTTCTGAAGAATGTCACTCAGTTCCGTATAATAGTCTTCAGATACCTGATATAGTGACTGGGTATTTCCCAGGAATTTTTTTTCCCAGGAACCTAACTAACAAAGGCTTGACCCTATCGACGGTTCTGGTACCGCCGCAATGTCGACTCAGCTAGCTCAGTGCCTCGTTGAGGCTGTTATTTTCGTGGCCACCTTACTACCGCCTTTCTCGGAGCTCGCGAAAACGGAAGTAGAATTTAAAACAACCGTTGACCGTTAGAGGGAGGACTTTGAGAAGCAAAAAAATTTTTAACCCATTGACCACCATAGACTTCAAATTTTTTTAAAACAGGAATGCTAGGTTCTATTTAACGTTATTTGTTTCTTTTTCATTTTTTAGAAGTTTTTCTACATTTTTTATCTAAGGTTTGGCCTATGGTGGTTTAAGTGAAAATGTAAACTTGAAAGTTAAAACTTATTAAAACTTGTGCAAAGGAGGGAGGGAAAAAGGTAATATGCAGATAATTTAGAGCAAATTCGGTGGGTCATCAGCGTCAATGGATTAAATTTAAATTAAAAATAAAACAAGCTGTTAAGTTGAACCGATTTAATAAGTTATCACTTTGTGCCTTGACATTTAGAGATTTTAATCGACATCGAGGGAAACGACAAATGACGTTCAGAAGAAGCGAAGAGCAGCAACGAGAGCTGCGACGCACAAATTGACGGCAGCTCGACAGGCCAAGCTGTCGTCGCCCCCCTTGTACTCGGCCTCTGGCAGGTACTCGATCACGTGACGCGTCTTGTTCATCATCCAGTAGAAGGCGTGCATTCTCGTCCTCTTCTTCAGCTCCTCACCCACGAGTTCCCGGATCTTTGCGTTGTAGTCGTTGAGCCACCGCTTTTCCCGCGCACTCAAGAGCGTTCGGTCAATGAGTTTTGGCTCAAAAGGTACCAGAGTGACATCGTTGAAGGCCAGGAATTTTGCTCCCGAGGGATGGACATCGCCAGTGTCCACTACCTCCAGCACGTTTTCTAGCCGAACTCCGTAGTAGCCAGGCCGATAGTAGCCCGGTTCGACGGTGAAGAAGTAGCCCTCCTTGAACGAGATTCCGTTTGGTGAGTTGTAGGCGATGTTTATGGGAGCTGGAATGGGAAGAGAATTAAAACTGGATTTTTTTTCCTTCGTCTATTGATGGCTGAAGTCTAGAGAACGAAGCCTTAAACCGCCTAAGTTTAGCCCCAGCGTAGCGTATAAGTTGAAAAAGTGGATTTTGGAGAAAAAAAAATTTCAACTGAAATTCATAAATTGGCCAAACCTCCGCTCGTTAACGGAAACTTGATTTTGCGATTTTCGGCCAAAAATTTTTTGTCTCGAAATTGGTTCCTGAAGCCTTAAAACAACTAAGTTGACCTCTAGAAACACGTTTACGAAGTTTTTTGGTTAAAAAAGAGGGTTTTGGAGAAAAAAAAATTTTTGCCTTAAATTCATAAAATGACCAAACCTCCGTTTGTTAACGAAAACTCGATTTCGGGATTTTTGGCCAAAAATTTTTTGTCTCGAAATCGGCCCCTGAAGCCTTTGAACGACTAAGTTTACCTCTAGAAACACGTTCATGAAGATATTTGGTCAAAAAAAATAGATTTTGGAGAAAAAACTTTTTCACCTGAAAATCATAAAAAGACCAAACCTCCACTCGTTAACGGAAAATCGATTTCGGGATTTTTGACCAAAAATTTTTTGTCTCAAAAATAGTCTCTGAAGGTCTCAATTGATTAAAATATACCCCAGAGTAACATCAACGAAGTGTTTTGGCCGAAAATTTGGATATTAGAAACCAACATTTTCACTAATTTTATTGAAAGTTCGAGAGGAAGAAAATTGGTTAAAGACTCACACTCATGAACGGCAGAATAAGCCCCGATTCCATGTCCAGTTCCGTGCGGGTAGTCCTTTCCGGTGTTCCATTGAGGTCCTCTAAAATTTTTATTTTGTAATAAAAATAATCTCAAACAATTTTCGAAATCTACCTCAAAAGGATGTCAATTTCTGCGGCGTTGACGTTCTCGGGGAAAACGAACATGGAGAGCCTGATGAGCCCCAGGAGTGTGTAAGTGTAGGCTCGCTTCTGCTCGTCCGTCGGCTGTCCCAAGTGGACCGTCCTCGAGACGTCAGTAGTGCCGTCTAGGTACTGGCCCCCGCTCTCAATGAGAACCACGTCTCGGTCGGTGATGGGGGAGTTGCTGCGATTGCTTGGAACATAGTAGGGGAAACCGGAATGGGGACCGAAGGCAACGGTGGTGGGAATGGAGAGGCCTTTGGAGAAGTTCTGAGAGCGGCGAGTGCGGTCAAATTCGTACGCCAGCTGGAGCTCTGTGAAGTCGTCCCCGGCGATAAACTGCAACGGAACTCTTGAGTAAGATTTCGAGGAAAATTCTCGTTCTCTCACCCTTTCCTCCAAGTAAGCCATGACGTCGCAAACGGCTGCTGCATCTCGGATGTGTGCCCTCCTCATGCCCTCCCGCTCCGTCGGGTTCTTCTGCGCCTTCATCAGGAGGATGGGAGAGGTTGCTTCGATGGCACTTCCGTAGTAGAAGCTGGAGAAGATGGCCTCGGAAGCGCCGTGGTCGAAGGTGCTCGGACCCGGCACCAGGACCTTCTTCCAGCGCTGCGAGTACTGCCGGATGTCGTTCCAGATGTCCTGGTAGTTGCGAATGCTGCAAAGGTTTCGTTAAAATGGGGCTCTTGGAAGAGCAAAGGAGCTTACTGGACGCATTCGGGGGCGCTCAGGGTGACGCAGCCCTTGGAGTTGAGGTGCAGCTCGACTCCCAGGGGCACCTTGTTCCTGTTCGTGTACAAGTAGATGTCGCTGAAGGTCACGATGGCGTATGCCTGGAATAGACAAAAGTTGTCAAATGGCTAAGATGCCCAAATACAGAGCTATAAAGTGAAACTTTGACCCAAAAAACTGAAAAATTTGACCTAAAAGTTCCCTTGCTATTTTTAACTTAACTGAACCAGAACCCTCAAAATTTCGCAAACTGATTAATTCTTTGGCAAATTTTGGACTGGACTAGAATATCAAGAATTAAAAAAGCAATTTTGCTGAATCTGATTGAGCAACTTAAAAATATTGAAAATTTTCAGTATACATTTTTGGAAATTATACTTTTCAAAAATTCCCAAAAATTGACCAATTAATTGATCTTAAAAATTAACCCAAAGTTTATTGACCTAAAAACCCAAAAATGACCCGACGAGTCGAAATATATGTTAAGGGGTCCGAAATTTTAAAGAATTGTGTTTTTGAGCTTATCAAGAAAACGTGAGTCTTCTCATACCTTGAAAACCGGCGTGTAGGGAATATCGAAGCCCCTCAGGTTGAACAAGTAGGCGATTTCGGTGAGCGAGGTGACGATCATGGCGTCAAACTGGTCCCTGGCGAGCGCTCCCCGGAGCCTGTTGACCTTCGAGTTCCACTTCTCGCCCGCAAAATGCACCGGCTGAACCTTGATGGAGAACGTACGAGGCTCGGGACGCTCAAAGTTCCAAATCAAATCAATGAGGTTGTGCCGAAGCTGCACTAGACGGAGGTACTTAGTCTTCAGTTCCTCCTCCCATCTCTGGTACTGCGTGTGGGAAACCATATGGGGGTCGATTCCAACGAGCGAGTCAGACGGCAACTGGTTCTGGAAGAGATACGGGTTGCAAAAAGACGGAGAGGGAAAGCTGAGAACTTACGGCCAGCCAGTCTGCAATGGAGGGATGCTCTCCGATCCGGAAGATCTTCCAGTCGCACTCGAGCTCGTGGTCCGCCAAGTCCGTGAATCTCTCGTCCGTCCATAAAGCCTGGCTCTTGAGCGTGATGACGGCGGTCCCGGTCTTGCCGCTGAAGCCACTCACAAACTTTCTCCGCTCGTCGTACTCCGCCACAAACTCGTTGAGATGCTCGTCGAACGACGTCACGATGTATGCACTCACTGGGGCGCCCTGGGTGGCGACACGTGACTGCATTTGAATGCGCAGGTCACGGAGGCGCCGGTGCGTGCCGTTTTCATCATCGTCTTGGATCTTGAAAATGACGAAATTCGTAAATATTCCGAGGTACGAGAATAGAGGGAGAGGAAAAGTCGCCGATAAACTAATTTTAGAGCTTGCATTGTCTACTGTGGGCTATTTTTAGAAACGCCTAGCACCAGACGAAAACAATGAAAAGGAAAATTGCCGCAATGAACCCGAGATTTACTGCCCAGAGTTTCCTGAAGAATTTGCTAATGGCTTACCTGTAATACGGGCCTGGGATTGCCATCACACCTGGCACGTTTGAGGCCATGAAAGTGTTGTTTTGAGTAGATTGTTTGGGGAGCAAATACTGCAGGAGAAAGAGAGAAAGATGCAGGTCATGAAGCCGCTCTAGATAACGCAGCAGAGTCAAGGTCAAAGTTGGCTGAAGGACGGAAAAGCGATACTCATCGTAGTTGGATTGGCACTTTGAAGTTCCAATTTAAATCAACGGGCATTAAATATTTACAGCGATAAATTGATTCCAGCAGGCCCTCCATCGCTTCCATTTCAAGTTCAATGGGCGCGGGTAATTATTAATTGGTTTAGCGAACATAAACAAAACCTACTGAGCTCAATGGTGCTCTGCTTATGGTGCCAGGCCGATGCCGGAATTTGCGTATTAATGCAGATCTCTGATATGCTTATGAAGTACGTCGAACAATTGAGGGAGCGCGCCGTGACCCAATTATAATTTTCTTCTATACTTGTCGGTTCGCGGCTTACGTAACCCGCGCCTTTCAGACCTTGGCAGCCTTCCAAACAGAGTTGTGAGACTGCTTAGTTCAAAAAGTTTTAAAACAGACCGACAGATAAATTTTTTAAAATTACCAAAAGGGTCAGACAATATTTTGAAAAATTCTAAAAATTGAATGACAAATTTGATCGCGAGAAAAGTGAGAGGAAAAGCGACGTGATGTCATTGGCTTCAATTCGTGGATCCCCGATAAATCACCGGCCACTAAACTGACATAATACAAGATTCTAGTGTCGTGAATCATTTTCTCTGTTACGACTATTTCCACCCGATGATGAGCTCTTGCAATAAATCAGCGATAAAGGTTCAAGGTAGCGCAACAGATGGCACCTCGTCTGATCTATTTCTGTGTCACAGAAAAGCTGCAACTTTTGGCGGGCACAAATGCATTCAATTAATGTAGGTTGGGTGCACTCGTGTATGCATTTTAATCACTCGCTACATAGCGTCGTTGTTCGTGACATTGACTTTTGAATGTCGTTCGGGAGTGGGTGGGTGGGAGATTTCCAAATATGGGTCAAATTGAAAACTGCCAAATTTCGAACGAGACTCACAATAGAAGCCCCGCCGTGTTATTGAACGTCGATTAGATATTTAAATTAATTACTAGCGAGACTCGAGGCATCGTGAGGGTGCGTGGGCGGGTCCGAGAGAAGACGAAAAACTTAATTACAGATCAGTTACTTGGACAGCGTGGCAGGTTGACAATTTAACCCTCTTATGCATGGTGTTGCTTTTTGGCCGAGTCAAAGGTTTTTGGTCAAAGTTTTCGGGGAACAATTTTTATGAGGTATTTTAGAGTAGTTGACTCACTCTCCTGCAAAAAAGAAGTTAGACCCGATGGAAGGAAAACAATTTTTCTTTTCATTTTAGAGAGCAATAGCTCCTTCCTCTTAGGCTACAACATATCAAAATTACAGACCAATCGGATGATACATGAAAATTTTGTTTTTCTCTCCCTCAAGAAAGCCAACAAATGTTTCATGCATCGGAGGGTTAATCGCTCCCGACTCGACAGAAAGGCAAACTTCCCGGCTCCTTTATCAACCCTTCACGCCCTCGGTGTTAATTTTTCATCGTCAGTAATCTCGTTTCCATACAACCCAAGCCACTCTCTGCGAAACAATGCACAAACACGGGTCGAGTGCGTGGGCGTCAATCAACCGTAATTCCTCTGTGAGTAAACAAATGCCTCCGTCTTGCAACATTAAGATGTCTCATGTACACAAAAGAGGAACAGAACTCATCTCCCTTTTCTCGAGAACGAGAGGATGTGCGGAGAGACCGCCCACGCGTCCCAGGCGCCAAGAGGAAGGCGTTTATCAGGAAATCTGCTCTTTTGAACAACTCGAGAGTGCTTCAAAACGACCTTGGCCCCGTCGATGAAACCCCAGATCCGATAACGCAGACCGCAACGTCTCATGCGTGGATTTATTGGGGGCACGTAGCTTGACCGCACAGCTTTCGTGGAGGCGCAGCTAAAATTAAATTCTAATTCTATCAGAAGGCAGAACGTGTGTAGGGAGTATTTGACCTTGCTCTTGTCGCTTGCGTACTGGAGTGTGGAGGTCCCTGACTCTCATCACCTGTTAAGATTGCACAAATCACAATTGCTTTCATAATTGCACTTAAATTATTTTTCATAAGAAACCTTCATAATTTTTCCTCAAAAAACTTTTCAGGCAAGTTTTTCCTCGGGGCTATTTCACACTCAATTTCCACGCACAATGATTAATATTTATCTTGTTTATTTTCCACTCGCCAAATATTTATCTTTTCCTCTCGCTGCTCTTTTTTCCCGAACTTGCCGCCACGAGATTCAGTCAATTACTGACTTGATAGCTGGCTCTTCTCGCAGCACTACGCGCGAGCTAGCTCGGAATCATGAATGAGCTCGTATCTCACACGCGATACGACAGCGTGCGTGGAAAAGCCAACGTACACGAGCAGCTGTTGTCGTTCATTTTCTCACCTGCATGAATGCGGTAGCGGAAAAGTGGTGGGAGGACCTGGCGAAATTTACGGCTCCCGTCTCCAGTGGGACTGATTTTCCAAAGTTTATGAACCTCGCGAGAATTTTTATCGACAGATCTGCGGCGGTCTCAGCGGAATAAGTAGTCGTGCCAAAGACGTGGGAGGGAATGAGATAACTAGCGTTTTCGCGATTGACATATTGGACCCCCTTGCCGCCTCTCTGCCTCCACTCCATCCGTCATATCGACATTCTCATCAATAAATCATTCGACGTATCCTTTTTACATTTACTCATGACGTCCCCAAGCCACCGAGAGGGCCGAAAATAGCCCGGTTTGCTACGTCACAGCCATATAAAAAAGAGCTAAAAGTGGATTAATCCAAAACATATACTTCTATTAATAGAATCATGCAAAGCAGCCAAGCCTTCATCCGAAAATGCCATCCATTGCGTGTCCAATTAACCAAATCGCTCTAGAAAAATTCCTCCGGCACTGCATAATGTGCGACATTTTTCTTCGTGCAAGTGCGCGCGCTAGAAAGGTCATGAACTTTCGCACGGTGTAAAAAGTAGCTAGACCGGGCGACGCCGATTTTCCTCCCACGCCGAGTGGGGAACCGAGAACCGGGTTTCGCTGGAAGCGGATGCAACGTAGGCCGATGTTGAACAGCTAGTTATTTTCCTTGCCGCGATAGCATGGCAAAGTTTGTTGTTCTGCAAAATAACGCCTACACGCGTTTTCTCCTGGAGCCAGAATGAGCTGAAATTTATCCAGGCGTTCTCTGAAAAATTTAGGATTCCGATATCAGAGGATGTTTTTCATCCTGCTACAATCTAGACAGGATTCACTGCCAAACTCCTTCACTTTCCTTTTACACGCAGTAAAATTTGGTTCGATCCAAACTCTGAAAAGTTGCAACACCATAGGGTAATGTCCGTTTGGTGGTCAGCACGAAAGTGTGAAAAAGATTCACTTAAAATTAAGCGTTCATTTTTTATCAAGAAAAGCATGAATGAAAAGAAATAATCTACCCTTAGTTTTACTGTAGTTTTAAAAGTGTAATAAAGAGGAAATTTTAAAGTATTTTTTCCAAAATAAATTTCTTGAAAAATTTTTAATTTTGTCAATTTTTTCGTAAGTTTTTTTGAGCCAGGGTTTTTTGGACTTCTAATTTAGCCTTTTATCAACGTTTCTAGCTGTAAATTAGCTAAATCGGTGGAGTAACAGTTAAGATATAAATTTTCCCGCGAAAGCTCTCCAGTTAAAAAAATGTGGTCAAGACAATTCTTAAAAGTGGTTAAAGGCAGAGACTCTAACACTTCTCTCGAGACCTTTTAAAATCCCCTTATCCCTAAAAGAGCTTCAGTAGGAGCTTCAAAGACCCCCGAAAATTTTAACTCTATAACACCTCGAATTTTTTCATAAAAAAAATCTGTTAAAATAAGAAAATTCTCTGATTTGATAAAGTTTAAAATTTCTCAAGAGCCACAAAAAAACCGCCCTGATTAAATACAAGAAACGCCATTACCACATTTTTGAAACCATGGTCACAAATGACCACACTTAAGAATTAGGAGTGACCAGACTATTGTTCGATTCCGGGCTTTAGAGGAATAATTGAGGGCTTATCGGATTCGTAATAAAATAAGATGCAAGGTCTCTCTGCTGAAAAACCTCAAAATGAAAATTTCCCTACCCTACCCTAATAATTTATGAGTCTACAGCAAGGCTCTGTCTGCTAGACTTTACACTATTTTCTTCGACAATCAAAATATTTATTCGTTAAAATATCTCAAATTTTGACAACAACAAAGTAACAGATCCCTCAGTTGCTCGGGAAGTAAATGCGATGATCGATATCACTCTCACTGTTTGTCACCACGGGGAAGGGCGAATTTGGAGGCCGCAAGGGCGTCAGAATGGGAGACGAGGACCCGATCCTCGAGCTGGTGCTGAAGCTGCTGCAGTCGAGAGGACTGAGCGCCGTCCACGTGAAGGCATTGAGTCTCAGCGCCTGAATACAGACCCGGATCTTCCTCGTGATCTCGTCCTCGGTCTCCGGTGACATCTGGGCCTCCCTCGGAGTGAGATTGTGAACGATAGAGTTCCTCACCACCGAAATTTTTGGCTGACTGAGGCCCGAGAGAAACTGCACGAACCTCTCCTGCGAGGGTTTGTCATCTGTGCGCGTGTTCTTCGCTGCCACGAACTTCTTCACGACGTAGAAGCAGCCGTAGGTGTAGTAGCCACGTCGGCATTGCGTTCTCACGGGAACGGACCCGACGAAAATGGGGTAACACTCGACAAAGGGGGCAGTGCAAAGGTCGGCTACAATTTCGTAGGTTCTGGAATGGGATTTATTGTTACTTCTTGACAGTTACAAAGGGCAGGTAGGCTATCCAAACGTACTCTTTCGCCTTCGTGACCTCCACGCTGCTCTGGCCCTGGACTGGCGCTCCCTGGACTCCTCCCTGAGCTCTCCTAGTGGTCGTCGTGCTCCTCTGGGTAGTCGTAGAAGTCGAGGTAGTCGTGGGTCTCATGGTAGTTGTGGGTCTCGTGGTAGACCTCATAGTGGTCGTTGAAGCCTCTGCGTCCTGAGAAGGACCTCTGAAGTCCACAGAGGTGCGAAAGACCTCGTCAATCCAGTCATTGTACTTGCTGACGTCCGTGTAGACGTTGGGTTTCTGGACCTCCCGACACCCGTGTCCGAAGGAGAGAATTCCCGCCACCTCGCCCTCGCACAGCAGAGCCGATCCTGCGTCCTCGGGACAGGATCCCTCCGAGGCCTTTACGCACATCATTCCGTCCTCCAAGCTCCCGTACTCGGAGCTGCAAGCCCCCTCGTCACGCACGTAGGCCCCGATCCTGTAGAGAAACTGCCCCTCCGAGCCCTGGCCCCATCCCACGACCGAGCAGTTCTGGTTCACAGACACGTCGATGGCCGTCAGCAGCTCCGAGACGTTTTTGTAGGGCGAGATGTTGAGAACTGCAATGTCATTGGCCATGGTCGTGTTGCTGAATCGCGGATGCAGGAACACCTGCCGGACCTTCTGACCCTTGTCGTCGCCGACGGCGTCGTTCCAGACCGTGATGTCGGAGCCCGGCACGGACTGCAGACAGGAGGCCGTCGTTAGCACAAAGTCGACATCCAGCAAGATGCCTCCACACATGTTCCTCTTGCCGTTCGTCTGGATCCCAACAAAGCTCCTGAAGCTGTCTCTCTTGACGTACTCGGCGTTCTGGGCTCCCGGGAAGTCGATGAGACGCCCGTCCAGGTCGTAGGTCGCCTTGCGGAGAGGCGGTGGAGCGATCGACTGGCTCCTGGCCAGCGAGAGAAGTGACAGAGACACGACAAAGAAGATGAGCATCGTGACTCGTCGCGATGTCGGAACGAACTGAGATCGGCTCGAGATGCGCAGCTACGCCAACGAAAATTTTTTTATTGCTGAAACGCGAGTCATCTATAGTGTTTACATATATTTGTGGGTAATTTAATTCTCCAGCTTGTGCGAAAGGGACCGTCCATGGGTCCCAGCGTGGCTCATGGGGCAGCTCAGAGAGACCACCCTCGTTTGTGAACGGCGCCAAAAGTGTAGGATTACTTACCTTTTGGAGGTTTGGAGATTCCCGCCGGGCTCATAAATAATGACGTCGGCTCTTGAACTCGCGGCGCTTGGTGCTTTTTAGTTCTCTGCGGGTGATCTAATATGGTTCGTGTCTGAGCTAAGTCATCTTCGGCGCGTAATTTTTAAGGCATTGATTCAGTTCTGCGGGTCGTGATATTAGATTTAGGAAAAATTTCTTACCGCTTTAATTTCGTGAGGTATAATTTTTGACGGAGAGAGGTGGAACTTTGTACCAGTTTAAAGACCATGGGTTGACATTTTTTCATAAAATCTAAGTAGAAAATTTGGATATTCTTAAAACATTTTCAAATGTTGAGTAAACTTTGAAGCAACCACTTGAGGTGGAGGCTTTCAATTTTGTCTGTCAGTTCGCAGAAAGAGAACCAATTGCAAATCGTTGGTTTGTGTCTGAGCTAAAACTCTTCTTCAAAACCATTTAAAACTTTATTCGTACTAAGATTTCTTTTTGGCATGATTGATTATATGTGAATGGCTTCCGAATCAGAGTGAGGTGAGTATTTGAATTTAGAAAACCTTAAAGCTTTGTACAGTTCTCTCGAGCTCCAATCACATCAGAGCCAGGATACAAAAGGTGACCAAGGGAAGCACTAAGTTGTCCACTTGGTCCGTAAAGGCCTCCACGAGGGCGTTCACGATGATTGCCGTGCCAATGTAGGCGGCCCGGATCCTAGAGACCGCGATCCACCTCAGCCCATAGAAGACCCCCACCACTGCCCCCTGGACCAGCACGTTGGCGACGGTCCCCTCTACGGACTTCTTGGTGCCAGGCCACTTGTGACGTCCAAAGTTGGATCCCACGAAGCTGGCAGTCATGTCCCCAAATCCCACCGAAAGGACGCCCGCCATCAGACGGATGAGCTCGATTCCGGCAGAGTCTGTGAGATCACAAGGCGAGGGGTGGATCCACAGGGGGAGGGAGCAGCCCACGAGGAGGTAGATGGGAGTGAAGGCCACGAGACCCGCGTCCTGCTCGTCGATGAAGGTCTGGACGGCGGGCTGCAGAACGGCATGGAAGGGGGGTAGTCTGATGAGCCGCATGACCTCCAGCATCACGAAGACTGCGAGAGCGAGGACGGAGGCCACGAAGAGCAGAGTGCACTGGTGAAGGAGGCCTGGGACGAAGACGCAGATGATGAGGACGTGAAAGATCTTGCGGATGCGGGTCGACGAGGCTCTTCCGGTGACCACGAAGTACGCCACGGTGGCTCCAGCGACGCCCAAGAGACCCAGGTAGGCGGCTACCATGTAGATACGGTCCGAGTTCCGCGAGAAGAGCTCCAAGAGGACGAGGATTTGGGGGTCGTGGGTCTTCGGACACGGCAGCATGGCGACGAAGGCTACGACGTACGTCAGGAGGGCGTAGAAAGCCACGGGATGGCGGAGCAGTGCGAACATGTCGAGCAGAAAGATCAGCAGGAGGACGTGGAAGAGCCCCACTTGGAGCACGGGCTTCAGACGGTCCATCTCGGTGGAGCCCAGCTGGTCGTGGTAGGCGGGTGGAAGGTAGGAGAACATGTTGGCGAGCAGGATCACAACCGACTGGGCCACCACGGCGGCCTCTCCGAGGGTGAAGCTCTTGGGGAGTCTCCGCAGGAGGTAGGGCATCAGGAAGCTGTAGACGAGAAGGAAGAAGCTGCCGGAGAAGGCGCTGAAGAAGACGTTCTGCTTGAGGCAGAACCAGATGAGGAAGGACGTTGAGGCTGCCGGGAAGACCCTCGTGGCGATTCGCAGGCCCTTTGACTGGTTGAAGAGCCTCGCGTAGATGCCGATGGTCTGCAGGAGAAGCCCGAATGACAGGATCGCCGTGAACTTGTGGTCGAACGACGCCGTCTGGCTCATCCGGTAGGAGGTGATGCCGTAGGCGAGGGGCAGCAGGGCTGCTAGCCAGAATCCGGGGCTCACGTGGGGTCTACAAGGTAACCGTCAAAGAGGCTCGAACAAATCGCCTAATTCACTCACCTCGTGACGATCCCGAAGGTCCGACAGCGTCTCTCGAGGCGTTTCGGGTCCATGAAAAGCGTAAAAAGCCCCATCTTGTGCCAGTAGAAAGCCTTATCGCGCAAATTGGCTCATCACGTCTCGTCGAAAAAGCGGTCTCTGACGCACACACGCAATACGTGAGCGTGCGATCAGCTGGCTTTGTTATTCTGTCAAAAACGGGCGCAGCAAAATCTCGCTTCCCGAAAATTCCAAGGAAGTCCAGCCCAAAAAGCCCGCAGAGCCGTCATCTTCCGAAATATGGTAGATCTGAGGATCTAAGACGCACACACGATGAGCAATTCCAGCAGATTCGGGAGCTTGCTGGGTAAGTCTCTGAGACTGGCGTTTTTCATGTTTTCGCACTTTTCGGCAAGCAAAAAGTCACGGTGTGCTCTTTTCAGGTGTAATTCATGTCGGGCATTCGAGCTGCAAGTTTCTGGTGAGTACGGGGACAGAACTCCCTCCGAACATGGAGCGAAAAAGTTATGCAATCTTGACCTTTGAAAAGGTTAATTTGACAGTTTTTTATTGATTCCAAAATTTCAGGTCTACGCGGCCAAAAACGCGGAAATCCTGACGTACAATGAGGTGAAGCTAGAGGAGATTTGCCTGCATCCGGGCTGGTCGGAATTTGACGCTGACGGTGAGACTCAGAGGCGTAGTCCAGGGGGGGCTAAATGGTGATTTTTTTTAGTGATTTGGAAGTCGGTCCTGGAGTGCATAGAAGTCTCCATCAAGAACCTCCTCATCCTGGACATCAACCCCTCGACGATAGTGGCCCTCGGGATCTGCAACCAGCGCGAAACAACGGTGGTGTGGGACTCGGTGACGGGCAAACCCCTCCACAATGCCATAGCGTGGTGCGACACGCGAACGAGCCCTCTGCTCTCAAGCATCCTGCAGAGAACCCGCAACAAGGTGAACTACCTGAAGGAAGCGACGGGACTTCCCCTGAGTACCTGCTTCAGTGCTTTAAAAATCCAGTGGCTGCTGGAGAATGTGCCGGAGGTGAGGGAGGCCCTGGAGCAGGATCGACTGATGTTCGGGACGCTGGACACCTGGGTACTGTGGAACCTCACGGGCGGTCTGGACTCTGGAGTGCACGTCACGGACGTCACGAATGCCAGTCGAACGCTGTTGATGGACATCTCGACCCAGAACTGGGACCGTCGTCTCTGCGACTTCTTCAAAATTCCAAAGACAATACTGCCAGCCATCAAGTCCAACTCCGAGATCTACGGGTACGTGAATGCGGGCCTACTCTCAGAGGTGCCCATCGCCAGTCTGATCGGGGACCAGCAGGCAGCCTTGCTGGGCCAGCTCGGAGTGGAGCCAGGTTCCGTGACGTGCAGCTACGACGAAGGCTGCTCCCTTCTCTTCAACACGGGCCAGGAGGTCGTTGACTCGGATTTCGGCCTCGTGAGCACCGTGGCATTCAAGCTGGGCCACAACTCGGACACCTTCTTCGCCCTCGAGGGCTCGGCTCCAAATGCCGGCAGCGCCATCTCCTGGGTGCGTGACGTGCTTATGATCCCCACGAACCCCGAGACTACCCCGAAGCCGCTCCAGACAAGCAATAGCTGCAACAGCAATGCAAACTTACCGTATAGTTTTAGCGACCCTGTGATCTCGCCCACGTCCACGGCCAGCTCCGGTGGGGGCAACATCACGAACAACAACCGCTGGGGCAGCTCGGATCTGGCCTTCGTTCCTGCATTTAGCGGCTTCTACGCCCCCTTCTGGCGCCCCAACGCCCGCGGCATCCTCTCTGGACTGACTTCGCAGACGAGACCGGAGCAGATAGTCTACGCCACGTACGAGGCTGTGGCGTTTCAGACCCGGCAGTTTCTGGAATCTCTCGCTCGCGACTGTCCCATGTGGCCCCCGATCCACCGGCTAATCGTGGGCGGGGACCTCGTGGCAGACAACGGCCTGCTTCTCCAGCTGGTGGCGGACTTGTGCGGGCTGGTGATCGAGAAGCCCCAAATGACGAGTCCAGCGTGTCTCGGTACCATGCTGGCTGCCGGGCTGGCGATGAAGATCGTCACGCTGGAGCACTTCAAGAGCACTTGCATTCCGCCCGTCGATATTTTCCTCCCCTCCATCAGCGATTCCCGTAAGTTTTTCAGTCTGATATTTTTCAACCTCTACAGGGAACGAGTTAGCCCCTTCGAGCATGGAAATTTTTCAGGTCGGTCGCTCTTTACATGAAGTGGACAAACAGAGCAAAATTTTCAGCCAATTTTCGTGGAAGTCTGGATTTGAGATAACTCGGATCTCCCAAAGTACTTAAGTCCGGAGGTGAATCTCTTGGTGGCTGTTTTTAGGTGTCCCTTTAGTAATCGTCACCAAAGATGGGAGCTCTAGCCCCCGTACTTTGGGAGCTAGAGAAAACCAAACCTTGGTGAAATTTTCCCATAAAAAAAAATTCACAAAAATTCGATTTTCTCTAGCTCCCAAAGTACGGGGGCTAGAGCTGCCATCTTTGGTGACGATCACTAGAGGGACCCCTAAAAACAGCCACCAAGAGATGAGCCTCCGGACTTAAGTACTTTGGGAGATCCGAGTCATCTCAAATCCAGACTTCCACGAAAATTGGCTGAAAATTTTGGTCTGTTTGTCCACTCCATATAATAAGCGACCGACCTGAAAAATTTCCATGCTCGAAGGTTAGCCCAGACCACAATTTGAAGGTACCTATTTTCAGAACGCAACGCAAGGTTCGCGAAGTGGATGAGCGCCGTGAAGAAGTCCCTCGCCCTCAGCCCGGCCGACGAGGCCTCTCACTCCGACTCCACGCTCGCCATCTTCAGAGACCGCACCCTCGACCGCCCTGTCAGCTACTCTCTACCTGGAAGCTTATTTGTATTTACCTCTTTTACAATTTTAATCATTGCTCAGCTACTCGAGAAGTCTTGAACTCCGGCAGTTCCCTTGAAGTTTCAAATTTTAGCGCCTAATTAGCTCTATAGGAGCTGTTCACATATTACGTCACGGTCCAAGGGGGGGGGGGGGGGGTGTCGGCCACTCCGTGACAGTCAGTACAAACTCAAGTTCTGTTGTATAGGACAAACCGTGACAGAGGGGGGGGTGGGGGTCGAAAATCTCGATTTTCACCGTTACGTAATATGTGAACAAGCCCTATATAGACTCAGGAGACGCTGCTAGTCGTGAGATACCATGTATATTTATGAACTTTTAATCCGTAATTGTTGTTCAATTCATAGAGATCTTAATGATAGCGAAATAAAATGTTTCATCGGAAAACTCCGGAACTTTTGAATTGCATGCGTTCGCGAAAGTTGATCAGCTGATGGTCTCCGAGTCTAGCGTTGTCAGTCTGAGATCAGATGTAAACAAAGATTTTCCACATAAACAAAAAAGCTGAAACTGTGCGATTTTCGTATTTTTCGTAGTTATCGTGAATAGTTTAGTGTATTTACTTATCGTGCATAGCGTCCAGTGAAAGAAGTGCAATATGTCATGGTTCAAGCTGCCCGAAAACCTTGCAAAGCTGAAAGATGATGTGACGAGTTTCGCCACCGAGGTTCTGGCCCCGGACCCCAACGAGGACGAGTCGGGAGATTCTGTGAACCCCGTCAAGAAGTGGAGCGATGCTGAGAAGAAGATCGAGGAGCTCAGCAGCTTGTGTGCCACGCAGGACTCGGAGGTGAGACCGATTCGCGGAACTGCGTATCACAAAATTTGGTCATCCAAAGTGACGTACTGCCGTGAGAAAGTGTTGTAAAAGCGCGTTTTGAATTACAAACTGCCTCAAAACGGCTCTTTGGCGACTCTTTACATGCCGCAGTTGGAATAGGCGCTAATTAGCTGTTATCTCGAGGCACTCCATTAGGAGTTCCTTGACCTTTCGAATTTTGCATATGTGCACAAGTGTCGTGCTGCTCGCGATATAAATATTTCAGGGGTTTCGCAGAACGTGGAAGCGAGCTTTGAAAATTTGAGCTCCGAATGTATCTACCTCTACCTCATTAGGGTTTCTGTAAAATCTGATAGAGGTACAACAACAACGATTTAGCTGGTAATTACGGTAACACAAACAGCGGAGTGCATGCACCGAGAATTATTCTGGAACAAATCGCGCTCTGGTCACAATAATATAAACGAGATAATCAAGTTAGAAATTTATGGTCCATGCACCGTGACAAACTCTGTTCCTGCAAATGGAGCCTAAAATGGGTTGGAAAGTTTAGGAAATAGTGACCTTATCTGACTTCACTGGCCACATCTCCTGAACTCAGAACGGAAGGTTGCCAGGAGGCATCAAAAACATTTTCCATTTTTATCATAAAAAATATTCAAATCTCCTTCTCAATGACAAAAATCGCTAAAAGAAAAAAATGTCCAAAAACTCGTGAGACCCAGGGCTATGGGGGTTTCTCTTGTCGCCCGTACCCGCCAATAATCGTGGGTAATGGCGATGATAACGATCGCAGTGTGGCATTAGAGCGAGATTTTCAGCTCAGGCCGGGACCCAAATGCGTGCAAATTAGGTCGATTCCACGTTTAATTAGATATAGGCTTGGGCCGATCAGAATCACATTTGATAGCTAAGTTTGATAAGACATCTCCTCGTATTTGCTTGCAGATAGCTGTGTTGAGGAAGCAGGTTGCCGAGCTACAGCAACAACAACACATCAAGTCGATTGAAACCAGCATAAGTGGCCTTTCAAAGCCAAACACGGTGAGTCAGTTTGTCCCTTTGCGTTCCTCTCTGCTTCCCGCGCGTTGACACTTTTATCGCTTCTTGCATCATATCAAAATTGGTATCAATCAAAGTCACTTAAGTTTGAGCGGTGGACAGTGTTGAGTTGAGAACATGACTCGGCTCTGCCGAAACCTTATCGCCGAAAGTTCTTACAAAGTGGGCTCATATCGGGTTCGAGACGTAGTTGAAGCCTGATTGGAGTTCTTCTTTCCCTTATTTTTTGTGATGATTTCTGGCTACCTCTGGTTTTTCATAACATGAATTTCTTAGAGAAAACTCCCGAGAAATTCACTGAAGATTAAAAAGAGTGTTAGTGCAAGAGTTAAAATTGGTTAAAATGACTGGGGAAAATTTCTCAGGGATAAAAGCTCGTGAGGACCTCCGAGTTAAGCTAAGAAGCTTAGTGCACTAAGTTCGAAAATCGTAGATCTGAGCCACCAAGAAGCTGAATCTGACCTTCTCCGCAAACACCTTTGCTTCAGAAAGATTTAAGACCCTAGAGCAAGAAATTTTTTTTTTTCAATTTTATAAAAGTGAAAAAAAATTTCCATGCTCAAGATTTAAGACTCAAAGACTCCCAGAGATATTTTTAATTTTCCTAAAATTTTTTAAAGTCACTTAAGACCTTAATTTTGCGATTTTGACCAAAACGACAGACAGACAGACAGGATGGAGAGTAGCCATCTGATTGGAAAGTGCATAACTAGAACGGGATCCAGACTTGTTGAGCAGTTGCCGCGCCCCAGAAAAAGCACCATGTGCTGTTGTTTGCAGTTCGTTGTTTGTATTTTGATAAAGGTGAAAAAACGACAAATAGATAAAGCAGACATATTAATTGAGTAGGGGCAATTTGTCAACGGAAAACTAAAATTGGAGTCGCGTTCCTGATCGCGGCCGGGAAGGCGCTTGTGGCGAATTTGAATGTACGTAATTCACGGGTACTTTTATGCTCAAAAATGTCAAAATGAAATTCAAGCAGAAGGCAAATATTCAAATGATAAGATAATGAAGGCATGACCATCGATTCGTAGTACTGGCGAAATATGCTAAGAGACGACATTTAAATTTGTGGGTCAGCGTGATGAATCGAGGAGGCTACGTGGCTCCCGAATGGTTGCGCCCGATGTTTCCATTTCCCTATAAATTTCCCTTATCAGCTTATCGACCACCTGTCGCTGGAAACGGGACAGTCCGCCTTTTCCCGGCTTTTCTCTGTTTATTCACTCCAAAATGCATGTTGATCGATGACCTTATCTGGTCAAACAGAAACACATGTTGAATGTATGTGGTGTGCATATCAGAAGCGCGCGAGAGAAAGACAAATGAGGGTGTCGTTATCACTTAATACGGTTCGCGCAGCGGCAAATCACCCCCATATGCGATATAACTGGTGGCTGGCTACATAAAAAGGCCGACATTTACCTGCATAATGGTAATCAGTCGTCACAAGTCGTCCTGCCTTAGTGCGTACATATTATGCTAATTAGAGCTAGCGAGTTGGTTAATGAATTGAGTGAGAGGTAGCAGCAGAAGTAGCGGCCAGCAAAGGAGGAGGTAAAATGCAGCATGGAAGTAGAGCAAGTGGCTGCTAATTTTTATGGCTTTTCCGTGATGTGAATAAGAATTGATTTTGTCGGTGGCATGTGTGAGCAGCTATGAGCTCATGGGACGCCTTCAGTGAGGTTTCAGAATAATTAAATTCATGCTGAGCCGCTATCGAGCTGAGTAAGTGCTATTTTTCATACTTTTTACTGCCTTAATCCTGACTTACTGGGTTGTAGAAGGGAACCTTCTAACCTCTTCGCTTAAGACCTTTCAAAGCCTTCATTATAAATTTTTTGAGCTTCTTAAAAGCTCTCTTAAAAAGTAGCTTCTAGAGCTCTTGGGGCTCTTGGGGAGATGAGCTTTCCACGAAGACTGTGGCCCACGGAGACTAGAACTCCACTGTGCTCCCTGTGATGAGGAGCATCAGGCTGTTTAACGAAAACGCTGATCTCTACAACGAAGACTGACCTCCAGGACGATCTTTTAGTTTTTTTTTTGACGAGACTTTTTTCGATATATTTTTTATGTCCATTCTTACGGCCATCTTTATTTGATGCGAGAAATAAATGTTAAAAAGAGGCATTTCCAAGATGATAAAGAATTTGTCTAGAGAATTTTACGACCTATAAAGCCAAACTTGCCAGCAAAAGCCTAAAAAAGCCCTCCCAAGCCCGTTAGAATGAGCCCAAAAAAGCTGTCACACTACTCCAGTCACAAATGTGAGCATGTGGCTGTAATTTGCCGTGTTTTTCTATCGAAAAATGTCGACTGTGACGTATTATGAAATTATGTTGAACAACTACCTGTTGATAAGGTACTTTTTGTCGCGTACCCGGTGCGCTACTTTGATACCTTCGCCAGTCCACCACACCAGCCAGAACCTATGAAGTTTGAGGTTTCACCTGAGCATTGTGCGGAGGTAATTGTGGCTAAATAGAATTTTTATATAATATGAAACGGCAATAACAGGCAATCATTGTATGGCAACGATAATGACGCGATTATAATGTTCATGCAGCCACAGTTCCACAATTTAGCAGAAGTTGCAAGTTTATACAGGCAAAGAGTTGAATTTGAAATGGCTAGAACAATCGTTTCTCGCATGCAATGAGTCCTCTATCGCAGCCTTCGCTAGCTGCAAATGTGCAGTTTGAACATTTTTTCCTCCTACACCCAGAAGTGCACACATGCAAGCTCACCTTTGCGGCTTTGGAGTACTAAAGTGCAGGCCGTTTGTTTGTTCTATCGGAGACGGAGAGGCAGAAAGAATTGGAATGAGAAAGGAAAGTTATGGGTTGCAGTAATGCATAAAATATCAATTATTTGATAAAACTTTGCCCCGCCACTCGGCAACGAGCGGCTGAAAAATCATTAGAAATGACGTGGCTCTGCGCAGTGACTTTTTGCCGAAGATACGGGATATTCTGTACACTTTTACTGCAATTTCATGACGAGTCCCCAAACGAAGCACACGATGTGTCAGCAGTACGTTGTATTGTCTCTGGGGAGAATGGGAAGGTAATTGAATTGGTATCAGTTTTTTCTCCTGCACTACTGGCACAGTGCGGGTCGGTAGTGACAAGATTCAAGGCCAAATTGGCTGGACCTGTCTGAGTGGGGCGGCAAATGAAGCCTTTGTTCTATCACAAACCGCAACATTGTAATTTATAGGCAAATTTATGGGCCCTAACGCTGAGTCAAGGCTGTGTATGACATAAAAATGGGGAATTCACTTGATTGTTTGTCAATTTTATGAACTATTGAGTACCGACTTTGCATGCCAGAACTTCCACGAAGCGATATTCCCTTATCTCTCTCTGCACCCATGTCTCAGCAGGTCTAGCGGAATTGGCGGTAAATTAAAACTCAATTTGGCACATGTACGTGGCTCATTTGCGACAAACGCGCATGTTGAGCCGAATTGGAACGAGCGACAAGGACAATTGTTGAGTCGTTCTTAATTTTCGCACCATATTAAAAGTGTGAGAATTGCAATTTGCAAGGTGATAACGTGCATTTTTGTGTTTGAGCAAGTGCCGTCCAAGGAGAGGCTTTGAGAGTGTGTCTTCAGGTGGGAGTCGGAGTTTTTGAGGGGACGAGGGCAGGGCTGGGCTGAAAGAGGCTGCGAAAACTTCACTTGTTCTGGATAAAGAATCAAAAAGAGGTTCTTGAACTCAGAAAATGGCAGAAAAGAGTAAGAAGGGGGGCTCAGGAGCCATTTGAACGCCAAAGGGCGGCTCCCAGAGACCCAGTTCCCGACATTTTTGACCCAAGGTCCTCCCCGGCTTCCATTACGAATTCAGCCTCGCGCTTTATCATTCAAGAATGAAAGATAATGGAGATGTTGGAAGTGGCCCTCATCTCTATGTGATTATTTCTCAATTCCCTGTCGTTGCTGCTTTGCTGGGTTCTCTGCTCACTGTGCAACTAATTATAGATTGCATTGTTATCACGCACATCAAAAAGTAACAGCAGTAGCAGCAGCAACTCCAAAGCTCATGGCTAGTGCAAATGTTCACAAACACACGTTAGACGTCAGAGGCAGGGTCAATCATTCGCCATGGCCTGATTAGGTTCAAATATGCTTTGGTTAAAGAGCAGAAAATAAACATGCATATTTCATGGAATACCAATTTTTCGGGTGACTGTAGAGCGACAAATTGTTAACTGATGACAAGCGGAAGGAAGTGCTATATTTGACCGCGTTTCGTGAGCGTCGAATACGGGCATTTTACACTTTTCAACATTTCACCATTCCCGTTTTCTCTCCCAGACCCGAGACCGAGACTTTGGTTAGCTCTTTCTTGTGTGCCTTTTCAATAGTTTCGAATTTAGTGTTGCAACGCACATAATGGAACAAAAGTCTCGTTGTAAATGCGATATAGGCACTTTTAAGCGCGAGACTCCTTATCTCGGTTGTTTCTTTCGAAAAAAATGTATAAAAATTGTGTGTAAATGCTACGACATGTAAGCCATTACCTGGTAGATTGCGCGATGCGCGACGTACCATTGTTTGATGTTTGTTTTGTGGTGGACTCAACACTTTAAATGCTACGAGTGCTGCACCCTTTATTTTAATTACCGCGTTTTCGACGGTTAAGTAACTTTTTGTTGCTGGCACGTTGTCAATTTTCAGTAGTGAGCGATTGTGGCGTGCCAAAGGTACCCTTTCGAGGTCTCATTACTGCATCGGTTATGGGATGAGGGAGAAAATGGCCCATTCAAAAGCACTAAAAGGCTCTAACGAGCGGAGTTTCCTTGAAAACCTAGAGGATCGCGCACTTAAGCGTAATTATGGCATTGAAAAAGCCATAACTCATGAGAACACTGCTGTCATTCGGGTTCGTAGAATGGAAGTGAGTCGCCTCCACCCCCGAAGCTGGGAGCAGGGCCGCTCCAAGCCAACAATAGTCGCTTTTGAGTCACAAAAGTTCGCCTTTGTAGCACTGGAGCCATATCACTAATTAATATTTGTTGTGTGAGTGTAAAGACCGCGCTCGTCTGTCCAAGGAATAAATTCAATGGAGTAATTTGCATGCTACAATTTGTATGTTGATAAGGGCTGTCCAAGCTGCCTCTTTTACCAGCCAAGCTGGATTCCCTCGAACCCCAGAAACGTGGCCGTTCTCCGTGAAATGCGCATGCAGAGGAATCGGGAGACGGCGAGGATGAGAATGAAGAGAGCATAGTTAAATAGAATTTGTGTGTCAATATTATAATAACTACATAAACATTGAACATATTTTACAATAATTTAACCTTTTTACCACTTTTGAATCGCCTCAAAGCAGTAACCCGAGAGAACGCGTCTCCTCTAGGGCCCTGCAGTCGTTTCGCGGTGCTCCAAAGCGGAAACTTTCGAGTTAGACCGAATCTAAGTGGTTCAAATGGGAAATGTTGGCTTGTCTGTCTGTCTGAGATTCTTAATTCTAGGAGTGGGAAGTCTTTCCTTGAGAAATGTCCTTGCTGCGACAAATTTTAGCTTGTTTTTGCCCCCGTTCGAAAAATTTGAGGTAAAAAAATATATCTCATACATATATAATTTGTATATTTCGCATATATTTCAACAATGTAATACATATATGGCTCCTCTTCATCAACATCATATCTAGCATAAAATTTCTCAATTTTTAAAAATATGTTTTTATCCAATAAACCATACATATGTAAACTATACACGCTTGAAGCCTACTTTAAGCCTTTAAAAAGACTTATTACGGAAGAAATTGATTTTTCCCGTGATTTTTGACTATTTCTCTTTGAGTCATTAAAATCTCAGACAAAAATTTAAAAATCCGAAATTTTGGGGAATTTTTAAAATATGTCCGAAAAAGCCTTTTTATGAGCTAGTTTTACGAGCCTTTGAAGAAAATTTTTCTTCTATAACATAAAGACGAAAGATGAAATATTTACACAACAAAAGAATTAACTTTCTATCTTTTACCGTTAAGCCAGAAAAAATTTCCAAAGTTTATGGTCGAAAATGAGTTAGTTCCATGGCCCTTTTACGTAATCCTGAGACGTCTAAAATTCAAAAGAGGGCTAAAAATTATTTCTTAATTATATTTAAAAGCAACAACATGAGTCTCGAGCAGGCCCTCGCGAGTTCTCCTTATCACCTCATATTCCGCGTAACTAAAATGTACCGCTCATGTTCGCTTAGCGTTCCATTCATTATAATGCGACGATACATCGACGGCACTTTTTTTTCTTTCTTTAATTTTTGTGTTGAGCCATATTATCGTGTGTTTGCCACATATAATATTTGTTTTTCCACATATGCATATGGTCTTATGGTTTGTTATATTGTTGCCTCGCTGCTCATATTCCTACAAACCTATCGTGGAGACGTTAATTTATGTGGCCGAGCAGTGTGTCGCGTTTTAATGCCGCGTGAGCGCCACAATGGGTCTCGGGGGGCCGCCACTAGCCCACTAGGATCCACTCCGAGAGGCACAAGTGCCAGGACCTTGGACGTCCACACCGTAGAATGCAAATATCCACCCTGGGCGTACGCGGCGGGTGTGTGAGGAATATGGGAACAGTACTGATATGCATCGCGGGCACGCACGAGTATATTATCCCGCATTGGGGCCAGTACGGGGACCGCCATGTAGAACTATTAGTTTTTTTCTAGCCCCTCAGTCGCTCCACAGTCGCACATGTTAGCTTATATCCGCGACAACATTTGTACACGACGATGATGTGTACCTTAAAGTTACTTCCAACACATGTACCTGCCTGTATACGTACGTACGCTCGTTATTTTCCACATATTTCATTGTAAAGTAAATTGAAATTAGTAGTGAGTCGTCAGTTAATGTTTGAGCCTTGTATTGTGCGGTCGCAAGTGGCTCTTCCCGCTGCAGTTGATGCAGAAGAGCCGTCAGTGGTCCCCAGAGGGGGAGTTAAAGGTGACACTGGAGTGGATCAAATTTAGCAGAGGGAGCGAGGCTAGCTGGTAGGTAGAAAAGCGCGTGTCCGCGGCTTGGGCTGGGAGTTCTCGGCGGAACAATGCTCGGAGTTATCGCGCCACTCGGAGGTCGCGAGCGTTTTGTTTTGTTGAAAGGCAAAATGCGCGAAACTAAACACAAAAATAAAATAAATTTGCACTCGCGTCGACGGACGAAATGTATTCCATGAAATATGTATGTGACATATTTTTTATTTAAATTTCATGGATTTATCCATGTGGAGAGGCCAGCCAAAGTGATTTTTGTCGCCACTCGCTGCTCCTTCACTTTTTCAAATGAATCAGTGTGAGTGTTTATGTACTCGGGCCTAATTGAAATTTAAAATGTTTGCCCCATAATCGATATGCAGAGGCTTGAGAAGAAAATCATGCATTGGGAAGAGTGGTAGCCCGCGACTAGGGAACGTATCCAGTGTGCTTGTGGTCGAGGCACGTGGTTTCTGCGGTCGAGGAATTTTTTATCGCTCTTTGTCGCAGCTGCCAGTCGCTCGGTATCGTGAATCGTCTGAGGAAATTCCGCAAATGCAACATTGTCAAGAGCGTTTAGCTATTCTGGTTCTGGAAATCTGGGGCAGAACACTTGAACACTTGGTTCTTGCTCGAAATAAGCCGCTGAATTTTTCCCCCCTAAAATTCCACTTTCCAGTGGACTTTGACTGCCAATAAAAATGTGCCGTTTTTATGGCCCCAGAGCAGCTCGCCAAGTTTGCTCAGTTGTTTCCTCCCCCGGCAGTCCGACACGCCACGCAAGACAACGGCACATTTGAATTATTTAGACAAAAATTACACGACAGCCCAGTCGAAGGACGATTTCTTCGAGCTGAAACGCCCCCCTCCAGGTTCAAAGAGAAATTCGCAGAAAGACGGTCGCGAACGGTGTCACTGAAGACATCAGTCACTTTTGTTGTTCTCGTTTCTGTGCCCAAGCCCAAGCTCAAGCCCATGCGGCTACAAAGAGGCTAAAGTGCTGTTGTTGAGGCAAAATGTGAAACGAAACATTCCTCAAAAGTTTAAAAATGAAGAAAAGTTGGCTGCCCCGGTCGTGGTGCATGCATTTTTAATAATAATTATATTTACATTTTTGTATACCTTATACACACATAATATAATCTACATAAGTATATATGTTCTTTTGAGCAAACTAAGCATTTAGTGGCGAGGCAGTTTCGTGCCGTACAGTCGCGCAGAGGAGCGAGAGCAAGCAAGAAAGCGACGTTTCTTCATTAGCACCTTCTTCATTTCGAGAGTGATACATAATTTAGCTTGCATCCTTTGTGTCTGTTGACGCGTTGCTGCTCGTCAGTAATCAGTAAGTCATGACTCCCCGATAAACACAAGTCCGCAAAGTTCGTCGGTCGCAAGAGGGCTTTTTTTTCATCAGAAAAGTTGCTGAAGCAATAGTTAAACAATACGGCGCATTGCAACGATGATAATAATGATGATTACAACGATGTGCTCAATAGCTTCTTTGATTATCATATCAATCACTAAAAGATTGCGATTCCAGCCGCTTTGCCTTTTCTTCTGCATCGTCGTTTATTCACCGCGCTGCAGAGTACTGCTAGTCTGGAGGCAGAGACGGTGAATTACTTAATTTATATCGCGTGGTGACTGAACATGGCAAAAAGTAAGGAGTCGTTGACAAGAAATGATACATTGCTGCGTCAGGGGTGGGGTTTCTTGGAACATTATTTTCCAACTCGACGATTTACCTCCACAAGAACTTCTTTTGCGTCCAAACTTTATGACAAGCCGTATATTTTTTACCAAAAATTCTTCGCAATTTATTCTCCAAAAAAGCCCTTAAAAAATTTAATCCCAATGAACAATTTAATGTCGTTTTTCAAGACGTCCCTACTTCCGCATCTGAGCCTGAAATTAAATGAAAATCTGAATTTTGTTTCGTGGAAAGTCTACTAAAAATTTCCCAGAATCCCGTCCCTGGATTTTTTTAAAACCAGAGCGAGGGTCGTAAAGTAGGCAAATAAGTTCACTTCATACTTCGAGGCAGCGCTTTCTGTGACACAATGCAATAATAAAAGTATCGATCATAAAGCACTTGAGTGTGTGTTTCGAATACGAGTAAAAATGCAAAAAGCTGATATGGCGCTGCTACACCGAAAACAATTCAAAACAAAGCTGACAGAATTATGACCAATTGACCGGGCACATTGGGTGGAAAGAGCGTGTAATAAAGCAATAAGTGTGACACCATATACAACATATTGAGCGCTATTAATCACCAAAGGCAGACAAATAACGCGAACAATGAGACACGAGACAAAAACAGGCACGATATTTTTCGAGGGCAGCTCCAATTGTCCGGGTCTTCTGGCGGATCCCTCTGCCACCAACGAGCTCCTCGAATGATACGAGTCATCAAAGTAAGCGATTGCACAAAAAGTTTTCGGAATCGATGAGCATGCGAAACGTCGATATTTTATGCAAATAGTAATTAAAATATTATTGTTGGAGGCGAGGCGACGATGTGAAGAAGACGAGCAGCGAGTCAGCGACTCAAAGTGCAGTGAAGAGTGGTGTGATATTTCAAAATTCCGCTGCGACGGCAGCTTGTCGTAAAATATGGAGGAAAAAGTGCAAGTCAGCCGATATTGGCGAATAGTCAGGGACGGTTCTGTCGCTTTTTGATACTTTGATATTATAAAATGATACTTTGGCAGAGAAAAAAAACCTGCCCGACTAAATTTCACGCTTTCACCCTCGACAAGAGGACACCGATGCCGTCAAATGAGACACGAAGGCCTTCCACCTCTCATCACATTATCAATTAGCGGAAGGTTTTGTAACCCCCCATCGAATGAGGCACTGTCGCACTCAGCATGAGCGTGCCCCGAAGCAGCAAGTGTCTCAAAATGGACTAGAAAAGCAAGTGCTGGTGTTAAAAGTGGCTAGCAGCGGCTCATTCATTATCGAAACAGATAAATATAATTTCAATGAATGCGCGAATAATCATCATGTGTGCGTTAAATTACCTTCGGAGCATTAGACAAGGCATGTTTTGTTCGTGGAGTCGCGACTGGCGCGATATTAAATGGGAAAAATGTTGCTGCAGCAGGCATTAGTATTCAATTGGTAGCTCGTGGTGGCAAATGATATTGATGACATCTGTGATTATGTAATGTGTGTGTGCAAAGCGCTCAAGTCGTACACAAAACATATAAATTTTGTGTGTAAAAGCGGCAAAGTAAATAAATTGTGCTTTTATGGGTCATAATTGACTTAATGTGAGTTACCTGATGGCCCTCCCGCGACTATCCCGCGCGAATTGGATCGAAAAACGAGCGCATCCTTGACCTCCAGACTCGCAAATCTTTCTCACAGCGGTGATTGCGCACGATAGGTTCCAGTAAAACTGAATTGTGGGAAGAAATCGTATTGCATTGAGAACAGAACAAACAAGTAGAACCTTAATGTTATGTAATTGTTATTATTAGCTGCTTTGCTATCAGGTAGCAGGTTCTCCATAACAGCAATTTATTCTTGCTGCACGCTGCGAGAACTCTCAAGAGTCGTGAGCAGGTGTCGAAGTCTGTTCCCCTTCAGTCTCTGCATCGCTCCGGTCGAAACTGAAAGTGAGTTAGTCAGTTGACGTCTTATCATCGAGTCAGTTCCGACAAAGGGTTCACCTCCGTGCGAGTCAATGCCAGACTATTGTTTCCGGGACTCTCGCTCGTTATCTCTCCGTCTTTGTGGGACGTAAATTCCGATGCATTGCAGTGGAATCGGGATCAAGTTCAACAGGAAGCTTTGATGGGTATGCTAATATCGAAATTTACTTTAAATAGAACAATAGGATATCTAAACTCTAATCTTGGGTTATTGAGAAGTCCTTTTGAGCTTTGAAAATTCCTTCCGGTTCCATACAAACTTAGACCCCCTCTGTCAGACAGACAGACAAAACTGAACTCATATGCTAATCCGTCTTTTGAGAGCCGTCCTCCATCAGAAGTGCCAGATTTGCATTCCGAGGGGCGTCCGAAGCAAACCTATGCTAAGACAATTAGTATTCGAGACTCGTGATATCCAATAATTAGCACATGTTTATGATTACATTTAGCTCTTGCACTCGCGGAGTCGCAAAACGTGTAGATTTGCACTAGAAACCCAGTCACCGGCTTGAGAAGACAAGTGATGCCTGCAGTGCTACAATTGAATCGTTAATGATACTAATTCTGGAATTATTAAAATGTTTTAGCACGTATTAGCGCGCGGAGAGTCAGAGTAACTATAGCTGGTACAAGGACAACCTAAATTGCTATATTCTTGCTGCAATGGCTCGGCAGTCGGCAGTCGTGGTAGCCGCAAAAAAAGAATGTTGATTGTGTTTGAGCTAAATACCTTCATCTTTGTGACCGCGAGAGTCAAGCGTGTGCGATACCCAATGCGGGAGTGCGTGTGTTTGTCACATCGGATTATGATTGTCATCAGTTCGGGCTAAATAGATCAAGAAAAATCTTGCAGTCGGAGCTCGGAGCTCGGAGATCAAGACATTGACAAGGCACATTACCTCGGAAACATCGTGGAACATGTGATTTGCATGAAATATGACAAGAATGATATTACAATCATTATTATTGTGTATTTCGTTCATTGTTGTTGCTGTAATATCTGTTGCGTAAGTAAAACGGAATCTTGATTATGATTGTCGTCAAAAGTCATGGAAGAACGAGAGTCTCGGTGCACGGCGACCTTGGAGGCTTGCGTTTTGCTGCTGATTACTGCTGGCTGCACACGTAGCAGGGCAGGGATGGGGGCAGAGGGGGCTCGAAAAACCCTGAGAAATCCTCGAAGGACCCCGAGAGACTCCTTACAGTATTTCTAGATTCCTTTCGAAGGACTCCCAGTAAAAATCCGCCAATGGTCTTCAGAGAATACTCGGATGACCGTTTAACCCATTGGCTACCAAGATTTTCAAACTGCGTCAAGCTTCCTGAAATAGATTTTTTTCGTTAAACCAAATTCATAAAAATTAAATTTAAAAAAAAATTGGGGAAGTTTTACACTAAAAAGCTTAAATAAAAATATGTCCATAGTTCGGAAATGGGTTAATTTTTTTGAAAAAATTTTTAAACAAAAATAGTTTGGGCTCAACTCTAAATATTCTAGAAGAAAGTTTTTTTGAAATTATAACGTTCAGTATTTTGAATGATTTTTTAAAAATTAAAATTTAAAATCTAATATGGTGGCCAAACTGAAAAATGTAACGACTTGCTGCTTTATAAATCAAAATATAAAAATGACTGCCAAAATTTATCCAATTTGGAGAAGGAAGAAATTAACTGAAAATGCATTTAAAACTTGTCTTCAACCTTTTGTTTGCCCGGAATAAATTTTTAAATGGGTAGGGACCCTTCAGAAAATTCCGAAAATACTCTTAAGGGCTAAAAAACTACTCCTCCCCCAATTTAATGGTCCAGAAAACACCAACCAGGTTCCGCCTCTGGAGGCCACTTTGGACGTGCGTGCAGACAGCCGAACGACCCAGCTGACACAATTTTCCGAATGCCTGGCTATCGCAGCACAGAATCACGATAATGCCCGTCCATCTCTATTTTTGCTGTCATATCGGATGCACTCGCGGACCCCACATCCGTAGGAAGTAATCAAGCTGTGCAATGGGCTTTCTGCGCTCTCGCGGTGTCGCTTAGTTGAAGGAAAACCTGGCAATTTATCAAGTCGGCTTAAAAGTTTCGACTCAAGATTCCTATCGACGTCTCAGCAATTCTTACAAAAACCAGCTTTGTGCACCAAGGTTTGCGTTAAATTAAATCCCCCTCAAACTTGTTTCTCCATTTCAATTTAGACTCGCAACTGGCTAACTGGCAGCCAAGTGCATAATTGTTTGTTTTGACTTGCCAATGATGAATTACCCGATTTGCTTTTTTCTCCCTCGCAACTCCACTAATCGTCATCGTCAAGTCGACCCCCGTTTTGCCTTTTTGAATCTTTCAAGTGTCTTAAGAGCCGTTTTATTGGCTCGCTGCATGCACGCACTCGATTGATTCCGACCGAGCATAAATAATTTTCTGATAGTTTCCTTTTGTGAACATGCTCTCGTGTGTGCCCCAATAGAGTCATGAGAGTCGCTACACGAGCCTCATGGTAGTTTTTCATGTACATACCCACCTCTAGTGAATGAATGGTGCAGGTGAACTTGGGCACGGGCTCGGTAATTTATATGTGTAATTTGTGAGACAAGCGTTGTGTTTTCGACATGAGCTGCTGGGCAGGAAAAGTGGAAAGGGCTCTCATAGCTCGCTGTACCTCCGAAAGCGGAGAGTCAATGCAAAACATAAAGGTCACTTGTGTCTCAATGCTGTCTTCGATGGCCCTCCATTACGATATATTGACAGTGTCGATGATGATTTTAGCGTATTGCTTGTGTTTGCCGACGTGTCTGGTTGGCTTGGCGGGTTGAGCAAGACCCGATCACGCAAAATAAAACAACGTCCTCATTTTAAGGCAAAAAGGTAGGCACTCAAAATTAATGTGAAAAATCAATTTTAAGGAAAAATTTACAAGTCCGTCCCTGGACTCGAGAGCCCTTTCTCCCACTCTCGAAGGTTCGGCGGTTTATGGCCGTTGTTCCAACATGACACCTCAAGTGCCTGCCCGCCACAAACGAAACGGAAAGCTATGAAAGGGAAAAATACTCACGACAACCACGACGACACAAATGGTGTTCTCGAATGAAATATGATAATTTGAGTGTTCTCGAGCCAAGTCGGTGGTGTGCTGCCGAAGTTACGTAACGAAGCCACGACGAGACACGCAGCACTTCGAAGGTGTCGGTCTTAATTAGTAGCGCTCTGGTGCACCATATTAGTTTACTTATGTTCCGAGAGCTTGTGCCATGCAGCCTTAATTAATAATCTTCCCACATCTAATTGGGCATCGCGATGTCCGAATAAGGCTGCAACGCAGCTAGTTAGCGCCTAGTAGGAGGGCCACAGATAGAGCTTCTCAACATTTTTAAGAAAATCGGGCAAAAAAAAACATTTGAAATAAAATAAAATTTGTAGCAATTTTTGGAAGCCCTAGAAGTGCCACGTTAGCGCCTAGTAGGAGGGCCACTATTAGAGTAAACTCGGGTAAAAAAAACATTTTAGAAACCTTATTTTTAGAAACCTTATACTTCTGAAATAAAAAAAAACTCCAGAGAAAAATAATCAAAAAATTTTAAAAACCCTAGTAGTGGCTCGTTAGCACCTAGTAGAAGGGCTACTGATAGAGCTTTTAAAATTTTTAAGAGACTCGAGAAAAAAACATTTTTACAAATTTTTCGAAACCCTAGAAATCAAGCTCGGGGTTGGCAATACTCGCCTGGCGGTGCGATAAGGTTGCCATCCAGCTCGAGGGGGAGAAACGCGGCAAAAAAGTGCAACTTTTCGCATGACTGTCACAATTGCTTATGCAACTAAATGGCCGCCAATTGTTGCACAGAACTAATATTTATGAATGACATGGCGCACCGGAGCCCCAATGCACGCCTGCCTGCCTCAGCTACAGCCAGCATGTAATTATAATTGTTTCAGAATGTTTTTTTCCAAACTTCCGTCAATTATCGTGTGTGAGTTCCGTGGCACGCTAGCTACAGCTCGGTCGGGGTTGAGGCACTTAAGTGGGCATGAAAATGGGGACGTGTCGCACAGGTGAAAGCGTGAGTTTCTCCAAAAACGAACCTGCATCCCACATTTCTCCTCGCTGCACCGGTGACAATTTGACAATTAAAGCTCACATATTTTTGGTCGTAAAAGATGCGCGTTTTGTACTCAAACAATGCCTTCTTTCTTGCCACAACCACGTCTCGCCGTGTCGGCGTAAACTATTTATTTTTTTTCTGTATTTTTTCTTCGCTTTCTGCCGAGCAGAATGACTTCATAAATTTATGACTGCACCGCTGGCATATCGTCGTCAAGTGCGCAAAAAGGCACGTTCGTAGCTGATTTCACTTGCCTTTCGTCGTTTCAGATTTCCGGCAGCAATGCGAATTTGGAGGACAGCTGGTTCTGGGAGCCGGAGGAGGAGAAGACCTCGTCCGCGTCTTCGTCGAAGAAGGACGAGAACGAGTCCCCGACGGCGAGTGACCTGACAAACATCCCTCTGGACGAGAGACAAGAGAGGGACCAGAAGTACAAGAAGATCGCGATCGAGAACGCGCTGCTGAACGAGAAGCTGAAGCAGCTGATTTCGGAGAACCGGGATCTGAACGAGAAGCTCGAGGAGCTCGACCGGGTGAACTCGGTGGCGATCGAGGAGGTTCTGAAGCAGAGGAACGCGGAGGCGGAGAAGCACCGGGGGCAGGAGGGGGAGTACCAGGCCACCTCCATTCGGCAGAGGGAGATCATAAAGGAGAAGGAGCTGCAGCTCCTGACTCTGCAGGCGGACTTTGAGGAGCTCAAGGAGGAGTTCTCGAAGCTGCAGAGTCGCGGGGACCGCAAGGAGGAGATAGCAATCATGAAGTCGGAGCTGGAGAGGCTCGTGCTGGAGAACGTGGAGCTCCGGACGGCGATGAGCGAGCAGGGTCCGAGCGACCAGGCGATCCGGAACCTGCAGGACGAGGTGATGGCGGTCTGCATCGAGAACAGCAAGTACAAGGAGGACCTGGAGACGGCGTGTCGCGAGAAGGAGGAGATGTTTGCGGAGCTGTGCGAGCGCAAAAAGTCCCTGGACGAGTTCACGGAGCGGTTCGAGGGCGACATGGACAAGATGAGGTACATGGAGGAGCTGGAAGCGGAGAATCGGCAGCTGAAGGAGCGAATGTCGAGCGGCAACTTTGACTCTATGAAGGCGCTGGTCAAGAGACACTTCCAGTTCGAGTCCACGTCGGAAGGCGAGGACTTTTTCGACGAGTTCCTCGAGACCACGAAGGACGTGACTTCGAAGCTGAAGGCGGCGGAGAAGCGAAACTCGGACGTGAGTCACGAGCTCAACGTGCTGAAGGAGGCATACCAGGCTCTGGAGAACGAGAAGGACGCTCTGAAGGCCGACTTGCTGAACTACGAGGTGGAGTGCTCCGAGCTGGCCAAGAACAACGACATCCTCGTGATGGAGGTGGAGACGCTCAAGAGCACCAAGCTGGAGACTATCCCGGAGCAGAATGAGGACATCGAGATCCTGGAGCAGCAGCTCGAGGACTGTAGCAACTCAAAGCAGAACCTGGAGGAGGACTTTAAGCAGGTGAGCTTCATTTCTTTTGTCCGTCCGACTGAGGCACGAAAACTGCAGAGCTGTTGAGCTTAGAGTCAGGAGGTTTTTCCCCAATAAAGGTTTTTTCGAATAAAATTCTCCAGAAAAGTGTTTCTAGAGAAAAACTTAGCCGTTTTAGGACTTTAGGGGCCATTTTCGGGATAAAAAATTTTTTATCAAAAATCGCAAAATCCAGTTTGCTCAAAATTCGATTTCAGGTGAAAAATATTTTTTTCTCAATTACCATTTTTTCGGCTAAAAAACTTCTTTGAAGTGTTTTCAGAGGTAAACTTAATCATTTTAAGACTTAAGGAGCCATTTTTGTGACAAAAATTTTTGGCCAGAAATCCCGAAATCGATTTTTCGTTAACGAGCCAAGGTTTGGCCAAAATTTGAATTTTTGGTGAAAATTTGATTTTCTCCAAAACCCACATTTTCGACTAGAACGTTTTGCTAACGTGATTCAAGGACTTAACTTAGTCGATTTAAGCCTTAAGAGACCATTTTCGTGACAAAAAATTTTTGGCCAAAAATCCCGAAATTGAGTTTTCGTTAACGAGTCAAGGTTTGGTCAAAATTCAAATTTCAAGTGAAAAATCTTTTTCCTCCAATTTCCATTTTTTTCGGCTAAAAGACTTCGAAAACGTGTTTTTACAGGTAAACTTAGTCATTTTAAGACTTAAGGGACTATTTTCATGACAAAAAATTTTTGGTAAAAATCCCAAAATTGAGTTTTTGTTATCGAGCAAATATTTTTCGGCCCAAAACTTCGAAAAACCGTTTGCCCCTATTACCTAAGAGTTGGTAGAAGTCAAAAGATGAGAGCTCAAAATTCATTTCGGTCCAAAAAGCATGACCTTTTCGGAAGACTCGATCACAAAAGGCCCCAGAAAAAGTCCCACAAAACACCGCTCGGCAAAGCGCGACAAGGTAGCGCCTCGTTTGAAGTTCCACATGAACGAAGCCAGCGACAACATCCTACGTCATGAATTAGACAGTTTGCGTGAGGAAAAAATTTACACTCGGCAAATAGCTGGCCAGAGTGACGAAGAGCACAACAATTAGTGTTTACATAACGCGCAAGAGATGTGCTCGAGACTTCCTCCTCCTCATCTTCATTACCTTACCTACCTTTAAGCTTTACCGTACGAGTGACGAATTCTTTCCCCGTCCCCGAGTCTTCATTAGGTATTCACACATGCATCGGCAACGTGTGAATTTTATCTTTCTGAGACAGCGACGTGCTTCTCCACTTATTCATCCAGAGAGACAATACAAGCGCAAGAATATCATGGCGACATGTTTGAACAACTGTTCCGTAGTTGTCAAAGGCGCGGTTGACGAGGCAAAGCGATCGCTAACCGAGTTTCGTTCTCGCCCTCCCCGCAGGTTCAATCCAGGCTGGACGACTACGATGTCGAGAAGGGCAACCTGCTGCACCGGATCGAGGCTCTGGAGGACGCCATGCGCGTCTCAGAGTCCAAGAGACGTGACCTCGAGCTCTACATCGAGGGTCTGGAGATCGAGAAGTCCAACCTGCTGTTCGAGATCAACGAGCTGAAGGCGGGAGATAGCGCCACTGCCTCGAGCGTCGACACCAATGAGCGCGTCCAGGACCTCGAGGACCAGCTGCACATTGCCAATCGCGATAACCAGGAGCTGCTGGGCAAGCTGAAAGCCACGCAAATGCAGGTGTTGGAGGCGGGCTCGACCATTTCCAGCCTGCAGGCAAAAGTGGAGGAGCGAGGAAATATGGCCCAGAGTCACGAGAGGGAAATTGAAAAGCTTCGAGAGCATGTCCGGAACCTGCAGCGTGACCTGAAAGCGACTGTGGACGACTTCCTTGACCAGCGTGACAGGTTGCAGGCCGAATTAGCCACGGCGAGTCGCGTTCGTGCGGCCCAGGATGCAGAGAATGCAAATGAGACGGCGGACACGCAACAGCTGGGTGAGCTGAGGTGGCAATTAGAGGAAAAGTGCAGAGTTGAGGGCAGCTTGAGGAACGACATCGAGGAGGTGTCGCGTGAGAAGGCTGACTTGGCGGCTCTGTGCGAGTCCAGGTTGGAGGAAATCAGGGCTCTGGAGGGCAAGCTCACGCTGGCAGCTCAGAGCCTCACTGCCCTGGAGTCGGTGTTCAAGGAGAAGGACGAGCTGGGGGCTCTCCTGGGCTCTCGGTCAGCCGAGATCCAGCAACTCCAGGAGACCCTGGGTGCCCTCAACCACGAGAAGCACCAGCTCCTGCTCGGGCTTGAGGAGAGCCAGGCCAAGATTGCGGCGCTCACGACAGACAACGAGAGCCTCTCGAGGTTCCTGCAGGCGGAAGCGGAAAAGTCGACGAGTTTCGCGCACCGCATTGACGAGCTGGAACGCACCCAGACCGCCAAGTCGTCGCAGGAGATGGAGAAGATAAACGACCAGATGCATTTCCTGCGGGAGAAGGCGGACATCCTCACGGCCAACCTCATGACGGAGCAGAATAACCTGAAGAAGATGGAGAAGGAGAAGAGTGAGCTGGTGGAGAAGAGCAACTCGCTTACAAAGGACCTCGAGAGGCTCCGGCAGCACCTGCTGGAGGTGGAGGAGGCGCACACGGCGGAGACGATGGAGCTGCAGAAGGTGATAGACGAGGGGAAGATGAAGGTGGCGCACATGGAGGAGCAGGTGAAGCAGTCCAGTACTGCCTACACTTCGGCCAAGTGAGTTTTCTCTTAATTTAATTTAACTTGTGAAATGTCCCTTTAGATTCCTGGAACCACGTCTCAGTCTGTCCTCCCACAAGAGACTAATTTGCGATATTTATTTAGCATACGGGCAAACCAGCAGCTAGAGACGCTACAGACGCAGTACGGACTCATTGTGCAGCAGAGGGACGAGCTGGTGGCGAAGCTAAGCACTGCAGAGGACCGGGAGCAGAAGAACCAGGCGGCCCTCACGAACCTCCAGTGCGTGCTTGAGCAGTTCCAGAGAGGTAAGTTGAGACGATTGAGAGAGTCTCGGAGACTGAAGAAGGCCGTTCTAGACAACAACGTGAACATTGACGAGGCCACCTTCAAGCTGCGAAAGGAGATGGAGCAGGGCCAGCAGCGCGAGACACGACTCGCGCACGAGATCCAGTCGCTGCAGCAGCAACTTGCTGAAGCCAAAAATGGACTCTTGGCTGCCACCCGTTTGTCTGACCAACTAGAGAGCAGTCAGATGACAGTCGCGCAGCTGAAGCTCGAGCGTAAGTAAACTCCAAGCGTATCTTACTGCATGTTTCGTACGTGTTTGTGACTAAAAGCTAGAAAATAAGGGGCGCACTGACACCATTTTTGCTTGAGTCAAAGTGTCTCGAGACCCGCGAGGTGAGTATATGAGGGGACGCACGAATCGAATCATCTGGCACAACCACACGCTTCTTCAGCATACCAAAATTAAAACTGCAATCATCAATGGCCAATATCAGCTGGTAATTCTGGGCTCTGTTCGAAGGCTACCCGGAATTTCAACTGGTATATGCCACTGTATTGCCATGCCGATCACTCCTGGCTGGTCTCCTCCTCATTTCTGACACACACCCACACGAACACCGAAATCGCGAGTTCGAGCATCTTGCACCTTCCTGTAGTTGTTGTTGTTTTCATTATTTTTTGTGGGATTTTTGCTTCTATCTAGATGTGGTTTCACTATTATGCAGAGAGACGTGTTATAGGGAAATCTCAAAACTGTAACTGTGGGTCATTTGAGTGGATTCCCACGTTGCAGATTGGGGTTCCTCGATGCATGTTTTTATCGTCTGTATGAGTTTATATGATTTGCCCTCCTCGGGCCGGCTTGTCCAGTGTCGTTTTTGCCCGCATGTGACCTCTGCCTGCCTCTGCTTTTGACATTCTTTTGAATTTGCAGCATCCCCGGAAACCTTCACGAACGCTCGAATGTGTGCCTGCCCCGCGAGATGGAAAGCGTTCGTGAGTTGAGTATTCCATCAGGTACTGGTTATTGAGTTGAAAATCACCAGTACTTGTGTTATGCTCCTCTCAAGACCGCCTCAGCTGCATGAAGTTTTCTGCATCAAGAGAGTTTTTTTGAGGAATGCTAAATTTTTTTTTTTCATTTTCTCCAAACGAGACCCTCGACTTACCCCTTTTATTGGTATTCGCAGTGGCGAAAGCGAGCGAGAAGTACCTCGCTCTGGAGACAAAGACGCGGGAGAGCGAGCAGAACCAGGCCGACAAGGTGGAGAAGCCTCTGGTGAAGAACATGCTGATAGGCTACGTGACAGCTCCGAGCGCCTCCGACAAGCAGCAGATCCTGAAGCTCCTCTCCGCCGTCCTGGACCTGAACCAGGAGGAGCTCGCCAAGGTCGGTCTGGTGAAGCAGAGTGGCTGGCTGACGGGGTTCATGGGAGGAACCCAAGGAGGTACGAAGTAACATTTTCTTGTCTGAGTCCCAAAATCATCTTTTTTCCTCCAGGGCCGCAACCCGGAACGTACAACAAAGACAGTCTCGCCCAGGCTTTCGTCCAATTTCTGCAGAAGGAGTCGCAGCCCAAGGCGGAGGACGTGGACTTGCTGAGTCTGCAGAAGGAGGAGGCTCCCGAAGCTCCTCCAGCGGACCTGACGCCGAAGGAGAAGCCCACTGTTGCGGTTCAGCCGATTCTGCTGAACGAGGGGGTCCTCCAGCAAGCCTTCCTGCCTCCCCGAAACTCCAGTGCAATCCTCAAGGACATCCTTAACGACTCCTGATTCGAGGACCTGTTCTTCTAAGACCTTTATTTAAACGCATATTTTACATACGATTTTTTTTATTAAAAAAATTCTTTACTTACGAGTTCTAGCCGTGGAATGGTGAAAATTGTTGAGTCAGTTGTATAGAGAAAGTAAACAGAAATGTAAATGGAGACGATTGTTTTGATAAGAAATAAACGATAGCCCTTATCTAACGTATTGTTATCCAATAACAAATATTTGAGCGTTACTTATTTGGTTTAGTGATGATATGGAGTCCGAGTTGCAGTCCTAAGAGTCGAGTTAGTTGAGATAACATCGCGTCTCCTCAGCAGAGACGTCCGAAGTACTCAATTTTGGGAGCCAGAGAGGCCACGTCGGGCCACTGGGCCACGAAGAGGTCTGCAATCCCCAGCAGGAGCTTCCCGCTCAGTGACAGCGTTTTCACCCGGCAGTAGCTTTCCACGTAGACAATTTGGCACTTGCGGTTGATGAAAAAGATTTTGAGCCAGAAGGCCACTAGACATATGGGCACGCAGGTTCCGGGTCCGTTAGTGAGGATCAGCTCTGGTTTCGTCCGGATCATGACCGGGATGCAGCTCAGGGTGGCCTGGATGGTCGAGAAAATGGCAGTCACGTAGCCCTGATGGACCTCCCGGCTTCTCGTGATGGCGACGATCTCGAACGTGTGGTTCTCCTTCTTCGGCTCCTTTTCCACCTCCATGTCCACCAGCTTAAGGATACTCTGGGTGTCGGTTTTGGCGATCACGTAGAACCTCGGAGCGTATCTCTCGATGTTCAGTTCCTTCACGATCTCCAGCATTTCAGCCGTGTGTCCTGGGGAATTAAAAGCGTGAAATTCCAAAATTTTATCTTTAGCGGACACGAAACAAATTACCTCCGGAGCCGAGTACAATCATTGTGCGAGCCTTTGAAGTCCTCTTGGGACCCTTTGACGTCCTGGGACTCCTGCTTACGTTGGCACATATCAGTAGGTAAGATAATCGCAGGATAAGGAATAAAATACAGGCACTTATGGAATACAGAAACATTTTGTTTTCACTTTTTCTCAAAGTCGTTTCGCTAGACTTACTCTATGAGTCCCTAGACTTGAAGTCTCTTCGCTCAAAATAAAAATTTCGCGATAAATAAAAATTCGCCGGACGATATTTTTTTAGTGTTATTTCTTTACCAATCAAAAGTGCATTTATTCCACAAAATGTTAAGAAACTTGGCGAAAGTTAGAGGTAAGACAACTGGAGAAGAAGAGGCCAACTTTCTACTTTTCCTATCTCCTTAAGGTCAAAGTCCAGTGGCCCGCAACCTTTCGACTGCAGTAAAATTCGAGACCCTGGCCGTCAGTTTCCCGAAGCCCTTCGTCTGCCACGTTGAGCTGAACCGACCTGACAAGTTCAACGCCTTCAACCGAAAACTCTGGACGTAAGTTGGGGATTTTTGAGGCTCCAGAAAAAGCTCACTTTCTCCCTTCACTTCAGCGAAATCGGGCAGTGCTTCAACCAGCTGAGTGCAGATGAGGACACGCGAGTCATTATTCTCAGCGGGGCAGGGAAGCACTTCACAGCCGGTCTCGACCTCCAGGATGTCCTCCAGCTGGGCCAGAGTCTCGCCGACATCGAGGATCTGGGTCGGAAGGCAAAGTTCCTCAACACCATGATCAGGGAGAGTCAGGAGTCCCTTTCGGCTCTCGAGACTTGCGTGAAGCCCGTCATTGCGTGCTCTCACGCCGCCTGCATCGGGGCCGGGGTAGAGCTGCTGCTGGCCGCTGACATTCGTCTCTGCTCCAAGGATGCCTGGTTCCAGGTCAAGGAGGTGGGAATCGGGATGGCGGCCGATGTGGGGTCACTCCAGAGACTTCCGAGAGTCATTGGGAACCACAGTCTGGTGCGGGAGCTCTGCTTCACGGCGAGAAAGCTCAAGTCCGAGGAGGCGGAGCGATGGGGGCTTGTGAGCGGAGTTCACGAGACGAAGGAGGATGCCCTGAAGAAGGCGCTGGAGATGGCAGAGACGATCGCTGGGATGAGCCCAATCGCTGTACAGACTACAAAAAAGAGCCTCGTGTACTCCGAGGGCCGCACTTATCAGGAGGGACTCGACCACATCCGGGAGCTGAACCAGTTCATGATGCAGAGCGAGGACTTCTTCAACGCCGTCGTGGCTCAGCAGACCAAGGAAAAGGTCACTTTCGCCAAGCTATAGAATAAAAGTTTCCCATCATTTCCAACCGACTTTTTGAAAGCAAGAGAAGACTGTCGCCGATACAGCGACCTAGACTAGAAGTTACCACTTATTCCCTCAAGTCAGAGAACCGCGTTTGGCTCGTATTCTTTCATCGTTTTAACAGCTTTTCCGCCAAGCTCAGACGCTAAACTATCACAAAGTAGTTATTTTAAGGCCATCTAACGCAAACATGTTTTGGGGTGAGTGCGATATTTGTTATTTCGGCGAAAATCGGGGATGTAAACTCTGGCACATGTGGGGCAAGCCGGGAGGTCGTGTTCCGGAATTTCGCAAGAAATATCCGAGAATAGCTTCTAGAAGTTTCTTCCACAAGCCACCAGTCTCCATTTTTTTCGATGAACTCGCACGTTTGAGCGAAATCAGCGTTCTAAATGTCCCATGCGTGGGCTCCATCTTGCAGGATTGATTTTGAAGCCAGGCAAAAAGTACAGCCAGACTGTCGAAAAGGCCTTCCACCTGTCAGCCGCCAACTTGGACACATCGACGGTGGACAGCAATGAGGACATCCAGGTGCTCCTCAACTCAGACGGAAACGTGTTCCTTCTCTGCACCCTGAACAAGAAGCTTCCTCAGTGCCAGCTCGACCTCAACTTTGCGGAGGGAAATGCCGTGTCGTTCTCGACAAAGGGCCCAGGAACCATCCACCTCACGGGCTACTTGATTCCTGACGTCGAAGATGACTTCGCTGACGATGAGGAAGTCGAAGACGAGAACAACATTTTCAAGAAGTGAGAGAATATATTCGGGTTGGCGGGGAGAACCAGGTTTCATGAAAAATATTTCAGGTTGACAGAAATGGGAGGTAAAGCGAAGGGCAAGAAGGCTGCTGCAGCAGCTCAGAATGACGAAGACGACGATGATGACTCGGATGAGGAAGATGAGAGTTTCAACTTGGAAAACGCAGCCCCAGACGCAGAGGGAAGTGGCGAGGAAGAAGAGGTGAGAGAGAGCTTTGACTGAGAAATTACTTTGTTAGCTTAGGGTCCTTCTTAAATTCTTAAATACTTCTTCAAGAAACTCTTGAAAAATCTCAAAAAGAAGCCTGGAGTGTCTTCCTAATTTTTTTCGTAAGACTAAGAACTTTTACAGGAGACTTCAAGAAGAATTTAAATGTTTGTAGAAGACTTAGAAGAATGTTTGAGAACTTTTTCACAAACGACCTTGGGTTTTCAGGAAGAAGATTCCGACGAAGAGGACGATGACGAGGAGGAGGACGACTCCGACGAAGAGGAAGTTGAGGAGCCCACCCCCAAGAAGGCGAAGGTGCAGGAGAAGGCAAAGCAGAACGGTACGACCGAGAACGGCAAGGGGAAAGAGAACAAGAAGGAGAAGCCCCAGCAGCAACAGCAGCAGAACAAGAGCCTGCCTGGAGGAGTCCAGGTCACAGACTTGAAGGTTGGAACTGGTCCCGAAGCCCGCACCGGCAAGAGCGTTGTCGTGTACTACGAAGGACGTCTGAAGTCCAACAATAAGGTGTTTGACAGCGCCAAGCAGGGCAAGGGTTTCAAGTTCGGTCTCGGCAAGGGCGAGGTCATCAAGGCCTGGGACGTCGGCGTGGTGGGCATGAAGGTGGGAGGCAAGAGGAAAATCATCTGCCCACCCAACATGGCGTATGGAGCCAAGGGATCGCCTCCAGTGATTCCCCCCAACTCGACCCTCGTGTTCGACGTGGAGCTCAGAAACGTCCACTGAGGCGCCATCTGTAGCATTTAATCAGTACAATATTCCAGTTAAACTTCTCATTTACTTCACAAGCTACTTATTTTTTTTAAATCCAATAAATTTCAGAAATAAAAAGAAAGTTTTGAAACGACAATTTTGAATTTGTCTCCCAGTCTACATCGCATGCCACTCCCAGTCCAGAGCGCGCGAAGGAAAGGAAAACATTTGACACACAAAAAGCTTGGTCGATTTTGATAATTAGTATTCGCGACGTTAGAGCCGTAAAATGTCGCTTTCGAGTCTACTGCCGACCCCTACGAACTCCCTGTGGGACCGGGAGAGCGAAAAGAAGCCCTCAAAGTCGGTGGAGCTGGTGCAAGCCAACATAACAGCCCCTCCGTATGGCCAGCGAAGAGGGTGGATTCCTCGCACGGAGTCCGATTTCGGAGATGGAGGCGCATTTCCCGAGATCCAGGTGGCGCAGTACCCGCTCGGGATGGGAGCTCCCGGGAACGCCTCGAAGAAGTCGAACGCCCTGGCGATTCGGCTGGACGCTCAGGGAAAAGTCAAGTACGACGTCATAGCGAAGCAGGGCCACGGGAAGGACAAGATCGTGTACACGAGCATCAACCAGCTGCTGCCGAGCGAGGTGCTCTCGGAGAACGCGGAGGAGCTGCAGCGGCCGGACGAGGAGACGATCCAGGATATCACGGAGCAGACGAGGAAGGCGCTGGAGAAGCTCACGAACCAGAAGATCGCCTCAGCGATGCCCGTGAGGGCGGCAGAGAAGCAGGCCCCGGCCCAGTACATCCGGTACACGCCCTCCCAGCAAGGAGACGCCTTCAACTCGGGGGCGAAGCAGCGCGTGATCCGCATGGTGGAGGCCCAGGTAGACCCGCTGGAGCCCCCGCGGTTCAAGATAAACAAGAAGATCCCGAGAGGGCCTCCATCGCCCCCGGCCCCGGTCCTGCACTCGCCGTCCCGGAAGGTCACGGTGAAGGAGCAGAAGGAGTGGAAGATCCCGCCCTGCATCTCCAACTGGAAGAACGCCAAGGGCTACACCATTCCTCTGGACAAGCGTCTGGCTGCGGATGGGCGGGGCTTGCAGCAGGTCCACATCAACGAGAAGTTTGCCAAGATGGCGGAGGCGCTGTACATCGCGGATCGGAAGGCCAGAGAGGCTGTGGAGGCCAGGGCGCAGCTGGAGAAGAAGCTGGCGCAGAAGGAGAAGGAGAAGAAGGAAGACATGCTGCGTCAGATGGCCCAGAAGGCACGTGACGAGAGAGCGGGAATCCGGACGCACGACGAGCCCTCTTCCAGCACCACGGAGATGCGGGAGCGCGACGAGATCCGAGCCGAGCGCCACCGAGAGCGAGCTCGAGACAGGAACCTCGCCAGAGCAGCCCCGGACAAGCGATCAAAGTTGCAGCGAGAGCGTGAGCGCGACATCTCGGAGCAGATAGCCCTCGGAATGCCCGCCAAGACCTCCATGACGGGCGAGGGGCAGTTCGACCAGCGTCTGTTCAACACTTCCAAGGGCATGGACAGCGGGTATGGCGATGACGAGGCCTACAACGTGTACGACAAGCCGTGGCGCGAGGGAGGCAGTCTGGCTAATCATCTGTACCGGCCGAGCAAGGCGCTGGACCAGGAGAACTACGGCGAGGACCTCGACAAGATCGTCAAGTCGAATAGGTTCGTGCCAGACAAGGAGTTTAGCGGCACGGACAGAACGGCCCAGCCGAGGGCGGGGCCGGTACAGTTTGAGAAGGAGGAGGCAGATCCCTTCGGGCTCGACGTTTTCCTGAACATGGCCAAGAAGGCGCCGAAGCGCAAGGAAGAGGGCAAATCCTCGGACAGCCACCGGGAGAAGGACAAGAAGAGACGCCGTGACTAGGAACTTAAGGATGCTAAATCATTTTAAAATAAAATTTTGACCCTCGTAGGTCTGAGAGTATTTTATTCAAAATCGAGGTTCAAATATTACGTCACGGTATGAGGGGGAGGAGAGAGCTGGTGGGGGTCTTAAATCCCAATTTACTAAGGCCGGAACTTAAAAGGCCAGAAGAGACTGTCACTCACTCCCCGCTGTTGTTCGTCGCTCTTCATCAGTGGGCTTGTTCCGGCGAGCCGTTAGGGCGCATCTGACCTCACCCTCGATGGTGGCGAAGCTTTTTGGTGGCGAAGCTCTTCCTCTCCTTCCTTTCCTTCTCACTCACTTTCCACTATCACACTTCCCTTTCTCTCCTATCACGATAGACACTTAGAAACATGGGAACGTGTAGGCCGGAGACAGGCTAGTCCCTCTTGAGCCCGCTTAGGGATTGGGGCAGTCTCTGTGGGTGGGTGTTGGGGATGAATAAATAAATAAATAAAAAATTTGCCGTGACGTAATATTTTTGAACGAGCGAGCTTAAAGGGGCTCTTGCTTCTAAAACCCACCAGATGACCAAGGAAAACATGTCTCAACCAACCAGTCGAGGCTCTGTACGATTGCCAATTTCATGAATGAAGTGCACTTACACATTCTCTCTCTCTCCACTGCACCTGCACTAACGGTGTGTTGCAAAATAGCATCTTTTCTAGCTGCATAAACTCCGCTACCAATCTACCATTTCTCACAGTCTTCATCCATTCGTGATCGAGCAAAGTCGCGCTTTCCTCCTCGGAGTTGAAACTCACTGAATAAATTCCGCGTTGCAAAAATTTCACATAACCGAGCAAGACACTCATTTCATCATCGGCATTCCAGTGCACCACATATTTTGAAACATAAAAAGTTGGTGAAATTATGCTTATTCAGTACAAGCCTTTGGAAAGCGAAATGAGCCTCAAGCTGGACAAGGTATTCGGGAAGCGGGACATCTTCATTCGAGTGGAGCCCGGGAACGCCGTCATGCCCCGGAAGTACACCGAGATAGCGGACCAGATTCTGGACTTCAAAGTGCGTCCCGACGACACGTGGCTCGTCTCCTACCCCCGCACAGGTGAATCATATTTTCGAGACTCCACTTTCGCGATTTCGAGTTTCTAGTGCTGCCACTTTCTATACTTGGATTATGTCTACTCCAGCACTGACTTGCTATGCACATAGCACATAAACATCTTGCAATGCTATTATAATGATTACTTTATAATGGCATGTTGCCTTGCACTTGAAAACCTGCACTACAGCTCACAGCATCCACTACTGAAATAGTGTGTCAGTAGTGTGCTGATGCAGTTCAGTGACTTCACACTTGCGCTTTCATCCGAGCACGGAAAAGCCTAATGGTGCCGAAAATGATGAAACCGCCTCAATTTTTCCGCAGGATCAACATGGGCCCAGGAGATGGTCTGGCTGCTCGGGAACAACCTGGACTACGATGGGGCCAAGCAGCTGCAGGTGGCCCGGAGTCCTCTGCTGGAGCTCACGGCCATCTTCTTCGAGGACCACAAAGACTGGCTGGAGTAAGTTCTTGAGAAAAAAAAATTACAAGGTACCAGGAGCTCCACCAGGAGCCTTAAATTTGCATGATACGAGATTTTTGAAGAGAAAAAATATTTTACTGAGTCAAAGTTGCCCTCCGAAATTGCAGGAAAACGTGCCAAAACTCAGTGGAGATGGTGAACAAGCTGTCCAGTCCGAGGTTCATCAAGAGCCACCTCCCGCTCCAGCTGCTCCCGAGAGAGCTCTCCTCCGTCAAACCCAAGGTAAGGGCTCGTTCCCTAGAGCATGGAAATTTTTACTTACCTTCCAGCTGGGAGGTAAGAAAATTTTTCCATGCTCTAGGGCTCGTTCACATATCGCGTCACGGTCTAGAGAAGAGGAGGAAGAAAAAACTGTGATTTATATACAAACGAGCTAGTAAAGTAACATTAAACTCTTCCAGCTGATTTACACGTCTCGAAACCCCAAAGATCTGTGCGTCTCCTTCTACTACTACTGCAAGCTGGTCCACGACCTCACGGGCACGTTCGAGGAGTTCTGCGACATCTTTCTGTCCGGCCACGCCCCCATCGGAGACGTTGCGACCCACATGCTGGCCTTCTGGCGGATGCGGAATGAGCCCAACGTGCTGTTCCTGAAGTACGAGGACATGAAACGCGACCTTGGCTCCATCATCCGACAGTGTGCCGCCTTCCTCAATAACGAGGTCCAGCTGACGGATGAGGATATCGCAAAGATGGTGGATTACCTGGATGTGCAGAAGATGCAAAAGAACCCGGCAGTCAACTTGGAGCCGATACTGGGAACGGAGGAGCTGGACAAGAAGGGCGTCAAGTTCATCAGGAAGGGCCAGATTGGTGACTGGAAGAACTACATGGACTCTGAGATGTCGGCGAGATTCGACGCGTGGATCCTCGAGAAGTTTGGCGGGACTGGATTGGAGTTCGAGTACGAGTGATGGACCCAGCTATGAGCCTAAATTATGTCGGTGGTTGTGACTAATAAAATAAATGCTTCACGAGTTACTTAACGTCTCTTTTGAATAATTGCGCCAGTACTTCGTCTATAGAAATAAATGTACGTGGGCGTGGAAGTTGTTTACATTTTCTGTACGAACATCAGAGAACAGGGACGTTACTGGGTAAGGGGTAGGCTTGGAGGGTCTCTCATCTACTCGATATTTCCCGTGACTTTCAGGGGTTTTTACAAAAATTTTCCTCAATTTTTCCTCTCTATAACCATCAAACTGGCTCGCCTTTGGGGCCTGAAATATTGGAGAAGTTCAGCACCACCCTAAATTTCAGTCTGCCCTGAAAAAAAGTTCTAGGTACGCCTCTGGAATCGCTCCAAAGCAAGGGAAAATCGCGCGGGAGTCGGACTTTGGCATTTTTCGGCTGTTTTCCTAATGTTTACGGGTTTAATTGTTTAGTTTTTCCACATCACAGTATTTTATTTACCGTTTCTTTACAAAATTGTTCGTTTTTCGGTAAGTAAAGTCGAAAAAACTCACAAAAGAAGCTAAAATTCTTGATTTCAGTCATGTCTTCCATCAAAAACTTCGTTCCTTTGACCCACAAGTACGACCGGATTGTGGTGCTCGTGGACATGGACTGCTTCTACTGCCAGGTGGAGCAGAAACTGGACCCAGAGCTCGCGGGGAAGGCCATCGCCGTTGTCCAGTACAACGAGTGGCAGGGAGGGGGCATAATTGCCGTCAACTACATCGCCCGGGCTCTCGGAGTGACCCGCTACATGCGAGGGGATGAGGCAAAGAAGTACTGTCCCGAGATCAGACTCTGTCGAGTGCCGCAAGTTCGAGGGAAGGCGGACCTGACAAAGTACCGGGACGCAGGGAAGGAAGTGGCCGCCGTCCTGCAGACCTTTACGCCCCTTCTGGAACGCGCTTCCGTGGACGAGGCCTACATGGACATCACGGAAAGAGTCCTGGGTCGGCTGAGTGACATGAATAGCGGGAAGTTCCGGTTGGATGCGAGCAAGTTCGAAACCACCTACGCCGTGGGCTTCGACAAGATGGGGGACTTTGTGCACGAAATCACCTCCAGGATGGCTAAAAGGGATCTGGAGACCGACGACGGTCTGACAGATGTGGCGTTCGAGAACGAGAGCGAGCACGAGCGGAGCTCGAGGAAGCAGAGTAATCTGAAGCTCCTGGTGGCGGCGTCGATTGTGGCGGAGATCAGGGAGGCCGTGAGAGAGCGAACTGGGTACGAGTGCTCGGCTGGGATCGCCCACAACAAGATCATGGCGAAGCTGGCTGCTGGTGAGATTTTCTTTTAAAAATAAAATTATTGACCTTCAATTTTAGGCCTCAACAAACCCAACAAACAGACGATCCTACCGCTCCCCAGCATCCCCGGGATGTTCTCGACCCTCCCTCTCACGAAAGTCAAGGGGCTTGGGGGCAAGTTCGGCGAGCAGGTGTGCGAGGCCTACAAGATAAGGATGATGGCCGAGCTGACCCTCGTGCCGAAGGAGAACCTCATCCAGCGCTTCGAGGAGAAGAACGGTAACTGGCTCTTTCTCATATCTCGCGGAGTGGACCTCGAGTGCGTCACTCCCAAATTCCTGAGCAAGAGCATAGGATGCTGCAAGAGATTCCCGGGAGTGGCGTCAATTACGGGAGTTGCAACCCTCCAGCACTGGCTGTCGGAGCTGGCGAATGAGATTCACGAGAGGCTGAACCAGGATCTGGAGGAAAACAACCGAACTGCCAAGCAGATGACAATCAGCTACACCCAGGGCATCGGGAACGAGGACGTGTCGAGCAGCCGGACGGTTCCCCTTCTCAGCTACTCGGCTGAGGCCATCGCCAAGGAGGCCTTGGAGACCATCAAGCGGAACACGACGGTGTTCTTGAAGCCCGACACCCCAGGGGCCCTGAACAACGCCGTGAAGTTCCTGGGGATCAGCGCAGGCAAGTTCGAGGGCAACCCGAAGACGAACAAGATTCAGGAGTTGTTCGAGAGGCAGAAGAAGACGGAGGAAGAGGCCGAGCCCAAGCCTGGGGAGAGCAGCACGAGTCTCAGCGAGATCATGGCGAGGAAAACGGCGCCCAAGTTCGATGACGTGGAGAAGAAGAAGCCGAAAGAGGGAGGGATTAAGTCGATGATCGAGAAGATGAAGGAAAAGTACAAGGAGAACTTGGAGGCTCTGAGTAGCGTGCAGGAGCCGAAGAAGCCTGCCAAGACGAAATCGAGTCTACTGACGTTTTTCGAGGAGCAAAAGAAGAAAGCAAAGGAGAAGCTGGACGAAGAGGCTGTCCCAGTTCCTGGCTCCAGCAACGAAGACGATCTCGAAACATCTGTAACGGTTGTTGAGAAGCAGGAGACCCTCCCAGAGCCCAGTAATTCGGAAGAGCCCAAAACTGACCCCCCCAACGACTCCCGAGAAGCCTTCATGCGGAAACTCGACCAGTCCATCGATGACCTCTTCGAGGAACCTGAACCCAAGGCAGCGTCCGAGGACCACTTTGACGAGGAGCAATCCCTCAAAGACATCGCAGATCTCGAAGCCACCGTAGGAGAGCCTTCAAGAGACATCCCAGAAGAGCCATCAACTAGCTACCAGGCAAGCTACGCCGAGTTTTCCACCGTCGAGCCAACCTACACCACGTGCGAGATCTGCCGAGAGAGGGTTCCAGAACACGAGACCCTCTCGCATGCAGACTTCCACGTGGCTCTGCGGATAAGCCAGCAGCAGCGGGAAGAGTACCGGAAAGAGTTCTCCCCCGCAGTCTCGAAAAAGTCCCCCATTGCAGTGAAACCTAAGCGCTCGACTGCGAAACTCGACACCACTCTTAAACGAGCGCCGGCAAAACTCGATGCGTTTCTGAAGAAGAGGACATCAGAGGAACCCTCTGATGAGCAAGGGGAGAAAGTCAAGTGTCAGGACTGCGGGCGGATGGTGTCGGTGCAGAGCATCGTGGAGCACAAGGACCAGCACCTGGCGAGGCAGCTGCAGATCGAGTTCAACAGAGCCGAGATGATGGCTTTCAAGAGGAAGCGGGTGGAGCAGGAGGACGAGAAGAACGGGGTCAAGGTTCGGCCCCTCACGGCGTACTTTTCCAAAAATTGACCTAACGAATAAATGACTTTTGGATTCATTTTAGTTATTTTGAGGGAAAGGGCTTTGTCATGGGCCTTGGTGGCTTTAGGGATGACGGTGGCTGATGACCCACCGACTTTAGCGATTTTTAACCTTAGTTATTTCGCTTCAACTTCAAAAAAAATTTCCTGCCTCCTATTTCCGATTTAAGGGGGTTTTCTGAAACTCTTTAAAATCGGCCAGTTTTACTTTAACTTTTAGATTGAACTTCAATTTTTTTTTTTTACTTAAAAAAAACATTCCAAACTTCGAAAAAGGGACAAGACATTTTTTTCAAACTTTCATCTGGGTTAAAATACACAAAAAAGAGTCTACCAAAGCCCAGGGAAGATCAAGAGAGCTGATCTTTGTTTTTAAGAGACAAAAAAAATTATGTTCAGCCTCAAATCCGGTTCTGGTAATAGCAAGTCACCTTCTCTGTCATTGACGAATCCCTCGTGTATATTAGAACACTTTTTAGAGTGAATTTATTTAGTCCTTTCGTCCTTCTTAAGCTTAAAGTCATCAGAACCTACGAGTCCTTATTGGCCGCACTTGCGGGATCCCACTCATGGAGCTGGATACGCCACTTCTTGACTATCCCATCCCAGGCCCTGCGGCTGTACTTGAGGTGCATCGGCGGCGTTCTCGGTTGCCCCTTCTCGCGCTTGTCCTTCGGCACCTGCTCGATGTACCTGTCATAGCCGACGGTGTTCTTGCCAAAGTCAATCTGTTTCTGCCGCCGCGACAGGACTCCGGCGTCGGTTTCGAATCGGGTGGGCAGGATTTCGGAGCTGCCTCCGCTCGAGGAGGAGCTGATGCTGTCTGCTCGGTACTTCTTGTGCTGAACGGTGGGGGACTGCGCTTCCTCCGGCTTGCGCTTGGACATTGGGGCCTTCAGGTTTTGGGGAGCAATGATTTTCTGGAACGCTGGGGGCTTCAGGGTCCTTGGGGTGTTTGGGGCTATTATTGTGGCTTCCAACTCGCCCTCCTCGAGACTCTCCTCAGATGCTATCTTGTAGTCCAGAATGCTTGGATCGAAGTGGGGGGCGACGACTGTTTCCTTGGCATCGAATATCTCGATGCGAACTTTTTCCTGCGGGAACACCAATTTTAGTAAGCTCTCGGGTGGAGGTTAGAGTAAACAAATTGCGCAGCGCCATTTTCAAATACTTTACCTCTTGAGCTGTTATTTCCAACACGTCCTCTTCTTCGTCTTCGGAGGAAGCACACAGTTCAGCCCAGTTGGGCTGCTTCAGGGGCTCGTCTGTGCCCTCGGATTTCAGTAAGGTCTGCAAAAGTAAAAGAACTCGGTGATTTCTTCCCGCGATGAAACCCCCTCCGTACTCACAGTCATTTTTCCCTTCTTTCGTGTTAATTTTGCACCACTTTTCACTGACTTTTTGAAACAAACTACTTCTTAAACATTTAGGAGTCGGCACCTTTCCTTTTAGTCAAGATTAAACAATTTATTCAGGCTAAAATCGCCACGGTCAAGAATTCCTGCTAAAAATTGTTTGGGCGCCAATTTCGGGAAACGGAACACGCAACAAATTTAACCCATTCAAATTTTATTTATTTATCGTTAGAATGTTCAATATTTGATCGAGTTTTTGGTTCTGTCTCTCCTCAAGTTCGAGCAACCGCTCGTCAAAGTGCCTCTGAAGTCGGGCTTCCATCTCTCTCAGCCGCACGTCCAAGTAGCTTCTGAGGTCCTCCGAAGGCTTTTGGGAGTTGCCGTTGGCTTCGAGACTCGTTTTGGCAGAAAACATCTTCATCATTTCCTCAAACGGAGGCATCTTGGGAGGCACTTGAGGAGGTGCATTCTGGAGAAACTTGAGAGCTCTCTGGGCTTCATCAGTCAAGGGGACACTGGAGCTGCTGAGCATTTGCTGCACGTGGCTGAAGTCTATTCGATTTGGCTCTGGAGCAAAGGAGGCTGAGGCTTGCAGAAAAACATGAAGGCCGATTACTAAAATGCTGTCCATCAGAGTGTGGAGCTTCAGTTCCAAGTTCGACGTACTGAGATCGCTGCAGTCAATGTCGTAGCGGAACACCTTCGTGTCAAGCTCCGAAAACTCCTCCACCTGGGACCCTCGAATCGTTCTCCAGTAGCTCGAGATTTCCTGAACTGCTCCTCTATAGACCTCTATTTTTGGCACGTCACACACCAGGAACACCTTCTGCACTGCCCCCTCTGACACCGTCGCTTGGATGATGCAAGGCCCCGGGAATTCTGAAGACTTTTCCAGGACGACGAACTTCGACAAGTTCACGAGATCCACTATCGAGCTTTCCTCCTGCACATCTGGGGGTTTGGAGTCACCTTTGTGGATTTGAGCGAGGTCCAGCAAGTCCTTCCCTAGGGAGTCATCTGCGGCAACGTCCCATGTCGCGAAGAGGGCTAGCCCGGCGTTGTTTTCCGCCGCCGTCATGATTTTTTGGATTCGGGATGTTTGTTTGGATTTTCATTTTTGACTGTTTCTTTTGGGAAATGGAATTTTAAAGCTTCTTTTCAAACTGACAGTTTAACTCAACTTTCTCAACTTTTACATTTTTCAATCACGACTTTGTAATCATTCTTTTGCCATTATTGAAGTCATTCAGTGGAAAATGAGACGCCAAGGAAAAAACTTTTCACCTCCCACTTATTCTCTCTAATCTACACGCTGTCTGCCAAACATCCACTCGATTTCGGGATTTTTCGGCCAAAAATTTTTTGTCTTGAAAATTATCCCTGAAAGGCTTTCATCGGGCATGTTTGGCCCCAGAATCATATTAACGAAGATTTTGGTCGAAAAAGTGAGTTTTTAAGAAAATAAAAATTTTCACCTGAAATTAAAAAAATGGCCAAAAATTGAATTCGGGATTTTTGGCCAAAATTTATTTGTCGCCAAAATCGTCCCTGAAGCCTTCAGTCGAGTAAGTTTTTTTTTAACGAAATTTAAGGTGGAAAAAGTGGGTTTTGCAGAATAACCATTTTCACCTGAAATTCATAAAATGGCCAAAACTTGATTTCGGGATTTTTGGCCAAAATATATTTGTCGCTTAAATCGTCCCTGAAGCCTTCAGTCGAGTAAGATTGGTCCCAGAATCTTTTTAACGAAGCTTTAGGTGGAAAAAGTGGGTTTTGCAGAATAACAATTTTCCACCTGAAATTCAAAAAATGGCCAAAACTCGATTTTGGGATTTTTGCCCAAAATTTATTGGTCGCCAAAATCGTCCCTAAAGCCTTCAGTCGAGTAAGATTGGTCCCAGAATCATTTTAACGAAGCTTTAGGTGGAAAAGTGGGTTTTGCAGAATAACAATTTTCCACCTGAAATTCAAAAAATGGCCAAAACTCGATTTCGGGATTTTTGGACAAAATTTAAAATCGTCCCTAAAGCATTCAATCGACTAAGTTCACTCCTAGAATCACGTTATCGATAAGCATCCCTCACGCATGCTGGCAAAGATGGAATCGAGCGACATAGCCGGTAATTGAAAAGTGAGCCGAATTTCCAGGTCGTCAAGTGAGCTGAATTATTGAATTCAAAAATGTCACAATTCCAAAACGACAATACCTTTTTGTAGGCACTTGGGCAAGCACATCGCGTACACACTTTCCTCCATTGATAACGTTACATTCCCTCTCGTATTGTGTCTCTTGGTTTGTTTTGTAGGTTTAGCTTATTTGAAAGAAAATAAAATAATTGGAGACACCTGAATTACTCATTTGCCGTGCGTGGCTTTGTAATCGGTCGTACGCAGACATCTTCTTCAGGTCCGCATTAAAAGAATTAAGTTATTGTCGTGCGTATTGTGGAAAAAGACAAATTGATAATGCTAAGTCGCTCGAAGAAAGCAGTTAGTCTTCAACCACCCGCAGAGACAGGCACATAGCCTCTTGAGCTTCTTGAGAGGGGAAAAAAAACAAAGTGAATTAAAAAGAAATAAACTTTGTCGCGCGGATTAACGTGTCGTGTACTCGAGCTCGCGAAAGTGAAGCCATCAAAGGAGCAACAGGACGAGACTGTTTGATATTCCAAAGTGGTCGCCCTTGCTGTTAACTTTTGTGCCCAATAAAGTTTATTCCGCCTGGGAAAGTTTGATTGGATAAATTTGCCGACATTGACGCTTTACAGTTCCGAGGAATAAGGTCAGCTGAGCCATCGATTTCCACGGAAAAACAGCACATTTTACGCACCTCGCTTCGCCGCACACTATCACACTTTTCCACCCACTCCACCCCATCCCAACAGTCTCACCTCGGTTATGGGACTCTCGCACATTTAATTAAAACAAACGGGCTCTAAATGTAGGAGCTCGCCTCATAAGAACTTACAGGCATTCCTTTGTCCCGCCAAGTAAATCTCCTACAAAGATTTCACTAGATTACAAGAATTTCTCTAAAAGTGATTGGACTTGTGTGAAAGTGTCGGAAGTCTTAGAACTTCCAGTGACAAGTTTTCCCGCCCCCACAGGTTTCCGAGAGTTTTCCCGCTCGCTTCGAAATGAGAAAAGTTTGTTGCATCACTGTGACACTTTTCCTGCTGCAATCTGCAGTCCGGAGCGCCACAGTTGTGGCCAATGTGGACTCGTATCTGAGCGCTCTGGCAGCCTCGAAGTCGGGTGACCAGACCTCAAATTCCAATAATGGTAGGATAGTACTTTTCCGCAGGACGAAACTACGTCTCATGAATTCCCATTCGCACAGATACGAGGAGAGAGGACTTGACGTCATATCCCGAGTATCCTCCCACGCAAAACACGGAGTCGAAGAGTACGTATTTGCCTCCGTCATCGAACTACGGAACGCCCGTCTTTGCGCCCAGTGAGACGTACAGTCTGCCACAACAGACGTACGGGGGTCCGTACCACAAGCCCGAGTCGACGTACCTCCCATCGAAGCCCGATAACTCGTATCTGCCGCCACCAAGACCGTCGTTCAGTGGGAACATGTACCTTCCCCCCTCCAAGCCCTACCCGCCCGCCATGCCCCCACCTTATCCGATGGAAATGAGCAAGGGAGCGGCGTTCCACAAGTGGCTCTGGGACAACCTCAAGCTCAAAATAGACCTCCACACGATTGGAAAGCTGCTCATCAAGCTCCTGATCTTCAAGAAAATCGTTAAGTTCATCGCCGTTCTGTGTCTCCTGCTGGTCGTGCCGACGCTCAAGTCCAAAATTGCGGCCATGAGCTTCGACGGAGACAGCATGGAAGACGACCTGATGCGGGGCTTCCACTCCAGTAAGTAACTTAGGGCTACAAGGGACCTCCTAACGAGTGACGTTCCCCTTGCAGAGGGACGAGAGTCGGAGATTAACGACATGACCTCGACCATCACGCGAGCCATAGAGACCTTCGCCCACGGCCAGCTCAGGTGTCACGAGGAGCCCAGTGCCAGCTGCAAGCTGCTGGACGCTTTGCTTCTGCTCACACGGGACGCGGGACAGGAAGACGACGACGAAGGCGAAGCTAACGAGCTGTAACTCGACTGCATCTGGTCATTTGTATGCAATGTGAGCGGACGATGTGTGCTAGGGCTTATTGATTAATATTCCGGTCGACTTCGGGCCATATTTTCATTTCTCTTTCGACATTTCGAAAACATAAAAACTTTCTTTGTCAGCTTTCGGATGAGGTTTCGTTTTAGGAAACGTGTCTCTGCGCGCCATTGGGCTCTTCTGTTCTTCGAAGCCAAATACTACTGAATAAAATTTATTTATTGAATCGAACTGCTCCTTTTCTGCTTGCCAGCCGTCTCTCTCCCCTCTCCCGCTAACCATTGGACCTTTTCAGACGCCTCCAAATGTGGAGAGCTTTCGTAGTTCTCTCGTGTCTCCAGCTCGAGGTCTCCAGCTCGAGCAGACGGCCCGGGATTCCGCTGATCCGACGGTATTCCAATGACACCTCCGAGGTCTTGGACCACTCGAAGCACAGCTGGTGGCCCCCTGAGTCTCCACTGCCCGAAATAGTTGAGGAGCTTCCTCCTGGGTACGTCGTCGTGGGCTCAAAAGTTCCTCGTCCCGAGACAGAACCCCCTCCAGTGGACAAGAAGCTTCAGAAGTACGAGCAGGACTTTGAGGTGTTCCCCGAGAACTGGAACAGGTGGCTGCGAGGCAAGTTCCGGATCGACCTGAACCTCGTGACGATTGCCGTGATTCTCATGAAGCTCATTGTCTTCAAGAAGATCATCAAGTTCCTCACGATCCTTGGGCTGCTGCTCTTTGTGCCCGTCATCAAGAATCACGACGGCCACCACACTTCGACGACAACGACGACCACCACCATGGCTCCTGAAGCCACGACAGACCACGTGTATCACCATCACCATGTCCACGTCCACAAGGAGCAAAAGAAGAAGAAGCACAAGAAGAAGCGAACGACCACGACCTCGACCACCGAGTGCCCGCCAGAATCCCACGAAGACTACAGCAAGATCGAGTACGACGACTTTGACGAGTTGGAGGAGCGGAGCGACGAGGTCGCGGAGGCGTTCAGGAGCTATTTCGGCCCCATCGACGCCAGACGGGTGCAAGACCTGTCGCTATTCCTGTCCCAGACGTGGGAAGCCTTCACTTACAAGTCGCTCATTTGCTACGGCTTCGAAGACATTTACTGCCGATTCCATTACATGTTCGGGGGCATGGATAAGCTCTACAGCACGCGGTCGGTGTACAAGTTTGTGAAGAACTACTTTGGGAGACAGTGGCGGAACTTCAGAGACGAGTCTCTGGGGAAGCTTTTCGGGAGAAGGGAGGTGTTTTAGGAAGAGCTGTAGCGATTCTGGAAAGTGTAAGAAAATCATTATTTTCGCTATCCAATTTCTGAGCCCTGATGGATGGATGGATGGATGAATGGTTGGATGGATGGTTGGATGGATGGGTGGGTGAATGGATGGATGGATGAATGATTGGTTGAAATTATTGGATGGATGAATGATTGGATGGATAGATAGATGGATGGATGGATGGAAGGATGGATGGATGGATGGATGAATGGATAGACAAATGGATGGATGGATGGGTGGATGGATAGATGGATGGATGAATGGAAGGATGGATGAATGCTTGGATGGATGGATGGATAGATGGTTGGTTGAATGGATGGATGGATGGATGGATGGATGGATGGATGGTTGGATGGATGGATGGTTGGATGGATGGATGGAAGGATGGATGGAATGATGGAGGGCTGGATGGATGGATGGATGGATGAATGGATGGGTGGTTGGATGGATGAATGGAAGGATGGATGGATGGAAAATTTATGGATTAATGAATGGATAGAATCAATGATTGAATGTAACCAATTATTGGATGGAACCAATGATTGGATGTAATCATTAATTGAATGGAGCCAAAACATGGGCCCAATTAACAAAATGTCATCCATCAAATCGAAAAACTTCAATCATCCAATCTCTTTATGGTACATAGACCCTAAATGACGCTTGAGATTTTCCATACTTCCACGCCATGTCGAGCATTCAATTAAAAATTTCATTAACTTCCAGCCCACCTCAACTCATGATCACCCAAGTGTGCGTGGTTTTGTCACTTTTCATGGTCATTTCCATCAACATCAACCTCTCATCTTGCAATCCTTCGTCTCACGAAGCTGCGACTGAGGTTGACGCGCACCAGAGCACCGCCATTACGAAAGCCAAGCCACGTCCCTTTTTCATTTTTCCACCTACATCACAGTGGCTCACGGATTACCACACGCAACCTGCACACCTTATTCCCCTCATCGTCTTTGGAGTCGCAACCTTCACAACAATAAAAATATTCATCAACTTCCTGCTCTTCCTCCTGCTTGTTCCTACTTTCAGACGCATCGTCAAGTCCCTCAACCTGCCTTCCCTGCCCATGAAAACCATCCACTACTAGACGATGACCGCAATCCTGCTGTTCTTGGCAGCAACAACGAGGCTTAGCGGAGTAAAAGGGGCGACCATTTCGTTTCTGACGGGCGAGGAAGGTGAGGAATAGAGTGTTTCTGCTGTCACTTTACCGACCATTTCTTTCCAGAACCCACAATGAACTTTACGTCTTCCGAGGACGAGCATGGCTACAAGGACACCTACAGACTGGAGCCTCTTGAGGGCGAGACTTTCCCCGTTCCACCCCTCGACGACAGCAAGTTCGTCATCTACGCCCCCCAGAAGCCCTCCAACAACCTCCCATCGGTCTACCACCCGTACCTTCCCGCCTACGAGAATGAGGCGACATACCTCAGTGAGCTCCTATCAGACATCTTCAAAGCAAACAACATCAACTACCTCACGATTGGGGTGTTTTTAGTCAAAATCATCCTCTTCCAAAAGCTTCTGCTGGCAATAGCAACCTTCTGCATTATCGCTCTTCACGCCTCGCTGAAATCAAAGGCTTACTCGCATGACGAGGCCCGCTTTGACGTCTACAACATCTGTAATGGAAACTGGATTAACGATTAGGCTGTAATTTATATCATCCTTGCTTCAATAAAAATTTGCCAATTTGCTTTCCAATCCCCCCCACCTCAGTAGCCGTTTCCTCAAAATTCGCGCAGTCAAAATCAGAATGAGCCTGACGTGCGACAACTGCAAGCTCCAGCCCCTTTACGTGCCCTGCCCGTGCGGCAAAATGCCGCGGAAGGTGAACCTCAAGAAGCGACTTCGGAGGAAGTTCAGGGCCCCAAGGCGAATCCAAATTCTAGCTCAACCCAAATCCACAGTAAGCAAGTTCCAGCCCATGCCAGTTCGGCCGTTCAAGCGAGAGATCGAGATCGTTCGGGAGCCCGTGATATCCACCAGGTTGGGGCAGCTGGCCATTCCGAAGGTGAGGAAGCTCGTGGCAGCCAAGCACGAGTACGCAAAGTTCCTTCCCTCCCGTCTCGCCAACCGCTTCGACAGTCTCATCAAGAAGAGCCTCTTCACCGTCTACAGTCGTCTGGCAAACGTGAGGGTGCCTCCCAGGAAGTAAGTCCCGTGTTTAACGATTCCTGACCTTTTCTATTCCCCGGTTTTTTATTGGAATAATTGCAAAAAATAGTTGAAAACTTTTTAGGAAAAATTTTCAAGAGCATTTTTTCAGGAGTATTTTTTATATAAAATTCGCGAAATTGCCGGGGAATTGTCTCATGAGTTCCCGAAAATTTCAATATTAATCTCCCGCTAATTGCAAGTTGCTCCTCTCGTATAGGAAGAAGCCCCCAAAGTGGACGGAAACCGAGTGGGCGGCTCAGACTGAGTGGCTGGGACGTCGGGCCAAGGCCAAGTGGCCCTTCGACTTCAAGCTCCCAGAAGGCTTCTCCGACCCCATCACGCGGGTGAACCTCCGAGCTCTCGCCCTAGAGGCCTCCAGACGACCCTGGATCCAGAGATACCAGCTGGAGCTCGAGAAGCAGACCCAGGCCCACCGAATGCGGACTCTCCCCGACCCCTTTGAAGTCCCCCTCACGAAAATTAAGAAGTCGGCGCTCGAGGGACCCGTCAGCGAGTACATAAGCCAGTATGGGGACTGGCTGAAGGAGCGAGCGGTCCAAGGAAAGGCGGAGCGGGAGCAGAGAATGGCCGAGATCCATCCGGAACCCAGACCTCAGCCTCAGCTGCGAGCGAAAGACCGTAAGACTCGGCTCTCCATAGCTTTGACCCCATTTTGGACCTTTCAGTGATCAACAAGTGGCCCGAGAAGGTCGTTAAGCTGTCGTCCAGGCCAGCCTGGGTGGGCGAGATTGCAGCCAACGAGGCCAAGGCGAGAGCGGAGGAAATGGAGGCGTGGGAACGGGTCTCAAACCGCAAGAAAATCAAACAGAAGCCCCCCAAGAGGACCCTGGAGCTCGCCCTCATGACGGAGGAGCAGAAGGAGGAACGCGAGGACCTCCTGCGGCAGCAGAAGAAGGAGAGGGAGGAGCTGGAGAACGCATTCAAAGCGAAACCCGGGCGTCCTCGTGAGTTCGTGGCTCCTCCGGAAGACAATTACTAGTCCCCTTGATTTTTAGTGCCTGAAGGCAGCCGCGTGCTGGAGCTAGCGGAGCCCCTGGAGCGCCGGAAGCGCGAGAAGGTCCTCAGAGAGAGAGAAGAAACCCGCTTCGTCAACTACTGGTGACTCGTCTCGGGATTGTTTTTTTGCCTAATACATGCCCCTGACATTGGGAGAAGACGCGCGCTTTGCATAATTTCAACTCCAATAACCCTTTCCGGTCCAACGCTCTGTGCGCTTTGAAAGTGAAATTTCACCAACACTTGCGTCTTCGGGCCTTTCTTTTCGCCGTCTTCGCACTTGTAATTTCAATAATTTCGACTTTGCTTTGCCCACTAACCACTAAGCCACGTTCACGTGTCAGCATAGCTGTGGCCGGTAACCCCACAGAGACAATGTACATGGCAACTCTTGCGACTTGCCGAAAATTCATAGCACACTCAAACTTCAGTTGATCTTCAGCCGCGACTTTGATCAAACCTACATCTTGTATTATTTATTAGTAGATACCTTCGGTCTATAGGGAGCTCAAAAAACAGGTATTGTGACATTTTGAATATCATATTTTCGGGTAAAAAACAGAACTGCGACACGTTGGACGAAGTAAAAGTGTGATTTGGAAGGTGTTGGCGGCCCCCGAGACCCTCGAACGTGGATATCCAGGACCAGGGGCGTCACCAGCGTTGTTGTTATTTTGGTACTTTCTCCCGGGAAATTTCTGGTTCCCCGAGAGGAAAGTCAATTTTTCCAAAACTACAACAACACCGTTTTCGACGCCCCTGATCCGGACGTCTGGGTCTGGGGGCCATTTTTTCTTTAACCCTGAAACGTTTCTTTGACGAGCTGCAATAAAAACCCAAACCACCCTCACGAGACTTAGGTGGCCTGGCATGCAATTTCGAGACATTGCTCATGCCTTGGTGTGCGGAACAGGTTTCACTAAATATTTTGCTGCAATTAAAGTCATCCCATTTGTCCGAAAAAACCACTTACAAGGTCGGATCCGGTTTGGACGGCAATTTTCTATTGTCAGTATAGTTGCGATAATTTGCTGAGATTGGCAGGATTTCGTGGGACTACGCTTGCCTTCAAGGCTGAGATTAACACCGACCTTACGACAATGACAAAGGATTTTTTTTTGTTGAAACGCTCAATTTATGTATGTGAAAGTGGAGAGAGGTGATGAACCGAAACTCTCGAATTTCGATTCAGTTTACATAATCGCGGCGATACGGCCAATTAACGACCTCTTAAAGCTCTGTTTGAGTCAACGATTCCGAGCTTGGACTATTCTAAGCACGCGAGCTGACAACCGGATGGAATCGGACGCGAAACGTGACGAAAACCAGCATTTGTGCAATTTTTCGCCGAACTTCTCACGGACCAAAACATTAGTTTTTTCTGAGCAAAAACTATGTAGATCAATGCCAGCAAAAAGTGAACTCGGACAAGCGACAAAAAACGGACCGAACCGACGTCTCAAAGCTGAGAGTGACTGATAGAACCACGAGGAAGACATGCAATAGTCCACGACATCTCGCTTGGTACGTGCCTTCTCGCCTATCTCACGCTTCAGTGACGTTGTCGCTACGTTTATTTACTCTCGCTCATCATCACCAATTGTTGGCTGTGGCTCATTAGCAATGCGGATGCATCGGAACCCCATAAATCAATGGTTTGTTGGCTTAACGTAGGAGTGTAGAGGTAGAGGTGGCATTTGCACTTCCACGTGATGGTTTGAGGTTTCTAATTACACGCTTTCAAATTTAATTTTCCCCAAGAAAAGATGGCCTATCAGTGGGGACCCGTGTGGTGGCCAGGACTCTTCGACTTCTGGCACAACTCTCCCACCATCAAGATCTTGGTCCTTATCTTCTGTTACCTCATGTTCCGCTACTACGCCTCCTCGCGTCCCAGGTTCTTCTACTCGAAAAAGCGAGTGGATGGCAAAACGGCGATAGTGACGGGAGCTTCCAGAGGCATTGGACTGGAGACGGCGAAGGAGCTCGCCCGGAGGGGATGTCGGGTCATCCTCGCCTGTCGGGACATGGAGAAGGGGAAGGCAGCCAAAGGTACGGAAATAGAGTTGTCAACTCTCAGGGTTTCACGTCCCCTAGAGCCTATTAAAATTTTACGTCACTCTCTCAAAACCCGAGTTGGCAACTCTACGAAGAAACGACCTTTACTTGAATAAAGCCCTTGAATAAATTTTAGAGGACATTTTGGCCGAAACGAAGAACGCCCAAGTCGTCGTCCAGCAGCTGGATCTGGCCTCAAACAAGTCCATTCGGGAGTTCTGCCGCATCATCAACGAGACAGAGTCTCGTCTGGACTTCCTGATCCACAACGCTGGCGTCCTCAACGTCTTCAACAAGCTCGAGAGCGCGGACGACAAGGAGCACACGATGGCCGTCAACTTCTTCGGTCCCTTCCTCCTCACCCACCTCCTCATCGACCTGCTGAAGAAGACGGAAGTCGCCCGCATCGTCTGCGTCGTCTCGCGCTTCTACAACTGGGGTCACATAGACCTCAAGTACATAAACTGCGTTGGCAAGACCCCGTGGCGTGTCTTCTGCGACTCCAAGCTGGCCATGATGTGCTTCAGCCAGGAGCTTGCACGACGTCTCAAGACCACAGGCATCACCGTCAACTGCGTCCATCCCGGTACCTGCAATTCAGACATGTACAGATCGGTTCCGTGGCTCCTGGACAGACTCACGGGCTTCCGGTGGGTACGAGACACGTACTGGAAGACACCCCTAGAGGCTGCCCAAGGGGTGCTCTACACGACCCTGAGTGACGAGCTGGAGGACAAGAGTGGCAATTACATTGTCTACAACAGGTGCGAGAAGATAGACCCGAAGGTGCTTGATGTCGAGTTCAACCAGCAGCTGTGGGATGGGACCCGCAGGATCGTCAACTTCCGACCCATCGAGCCCAAAATAGTGTAGATTGAAGAGAAGAAAAAAACAACACAACTCCCACCCCAGTGCATGGTCTTTCTTAGGTGTTTTGGCAACGCTATGCTAATAAAGTTGCAAGGGACTACTCTTCGGCGGAGCAAAAAATAGAAACATTGGAACAATAAATTTGACATTTGTACAGGTATGCGAGGTGTTTTTGTCCCGCTGACCTTGAGAGCAGCAATCACAGCATTAATTTAAAGTCGATTCACGGTTAATGCGTTGAGCTCGGCGACGCGCCGTTCAGTGTGTGTTGCAATGAGTCGGTCGAGACATGTAATTTTGTTTGAAGACACGGTAAAAGGCCCTTGTGACGTAAAAATTTGAAATGGAGGCAGTCGCTGCAGCAAAAACTGGAATAAATTAGGCGAAGAAAAAAGTCACAGCTGAGAGCACTACGTGAACTGATTCACGCTCTAAACGTGTTTCTCAGTCGTCGTTTGGCTTCTGTTTCGTGAGGCTGAGGAGGTAGCTTACTCTGTTTTTTACCGCACTCTGAGCAGCACCTTGGAAAACCTTTACTCCCAATACTAATTTCCATCTTCTTCCAGACGAATGAAGACACACAGTTGGACAGGTAAGTGAATTTCTTTCTTTTACTCTTTTTGCCAAGTAATCCGCTAAGCCCTGGCCCACGCGACTCTCCATTGGGTTGGGGAAAAAGTGAATAATTTGCATGAATTAAAAGTTGCAGTGTGGCCAAAAACCCACCTGGAGAACAACCCCAAACTCACGCCCGTTGTGGCGGGGAAAAAAATGTTGAAAGTACGCGAGCAAGTTTTTTTTCAATCGACTCCCAATGTGCGGTAATTAATCACAAATGTTGCCCAATCGCGCTAAGTTTTATTGTGCTTTTAACATGCGAGTAAATCTCCATAGCGCATAAATTAATTTGGCCAGTCTCTGGATCCGTTGACAAATTGACCACAGTGCAGTGTGCCTAATTGTATACCATATTACTTAACAATAGTTTTTGTCGAAGCGGTTGCCCAAAACTACATATATAACTGCCGACTAAGCGTATCTTTGGCTCACTCTCGCACGAGACTTTAGACTCAGTACGTTGCTGGCTTTGCAGGAGATTGGTGGCCTCTCGGAGACGACAACTTCCCCATCGTCAAGACACTCATCCTTGGACTCCTGTTTATTTTGTTCCGGTATGCTTCAGCAGTGAAAGTGAGGATGTTCTACGCAAAGGTAAGCAAGCGTGGGAGTACCTACCTGTTTATTTGCGCGGAATCTCAGGCTATTATCACCACCGAGATACCACACAACTGCAGGCGCTTGAACTCTCTCTCCCCCCGCGCAATAAACTCGCAATTCGCACCTTTGATCTTCCCGACCACTGCGTCACAAAAACTTTTACATTCCAGAAACGAATTGATGGGAAAACGGTAATCGTGACGGGCGCGACTTCCGGCATTGGGAAAGAGACTGCGAGGTATCTGGCACGTCTCGGAGCACGGGTCATACTGGCGTGTAGAAACGTGGTTGAGGCCGAGAAGGTGAAGGAGGAGATCAGCAGAGAGACGAAGAATAGCAACATCATTGTTCGCAAGCTCGACTTGGCCTCGTTCGCGTCCATCCGCAAGTTTGCAGACGAAATCAACTCCACGGAGACGCGACTCGACGTGCTTCTGCACAACGCTGGCTATGCTCAGACCTTTAAGAAGGCCGTCAGCGAGGATGGAATCGAGATGACGATGGCCACCAACCACTACGGGCCCTTTCTGCTCACGCACCTGCTCATCGACCTGCTCAAGAGGACTCCCTCGAGTCGCGTCGTCGTCGTGGCCTCGTCCCTCTACCGCCTGGCCAGCGTCAACCTCAACAACCTGAACCCCCTCAAAACCGTCCCCGTCTACCTCTACTACGTGTCCAAGTGCGCCAACATCATGTTCACGCAGGAGCTCGCGAGGCGTCTCGAGGGCACCGGAGTCACTGCCAACTGTCTCCATCCCGGCATCGTGAACACCAACATCTGGAGCAGCGCCCCTTTCCCCCTCAACCTGGGTCTCATGCCGCTCAAGTGGTTCTTCAAGAACTCCGTGCAGGGCTGCCAAACGAGCGTCTTCTGTGCCGTCAGCGAGGAACTCGATGGCAAGAGTGGTGGCTACTACTCGGACAACCGCGAGGCCAAGCTCATTGACCGGCTGAAGGACAGCAAGAGAAACCTCGTGCTGTGGAACGAGTCCGTCAAGATGGTCAAGCTGGCCGAGAAGGACCCCAGAATCTAGCCTTAGTGAATATACTGTACTCTTTCTATGGACTGGCTTTGTTTTTATAAAGACTTACTTAACTAGCTGAACCTCGTAGTAGCGCAAAAAAGTGACTTCCAGCCGACCTTTTTCTCTTCTTCTCCCAAAAATGCACGAATATGGTGGTTTTAGCAACATTTAGTCAATTGGCCAACGCACAAAAAAAGTCACAAAAAGCGGCTCAGGAGAGTTGGCAACAGTTGGTTCTCTTCTGCTTTTCGTATAAATAATCAACTTTTTCTCCCCGTCTCAAACTCATTTTTGCTGATTTTGCGCAAAAAAACCTACCTCTATATGCTTTCTCTCCAAATTCTTCTGCTTCACAGTGTCAGTCACCTTATTTTGAATATCAATGGGTGGTCTGAATTTAAATTTTCGAGATCGGACCTCGTACCTCCAGACCCCTCAAATTCAACAATTAGACTTCAGTTGATAATTTTTAAAGCCAGTAATTGACTCAAAGAAAAATTACAGGAAGGAATGTATTACAAGCTAAAATTACCCGTATCCAAGGGCTTGTCGATCCACTTCCCGATACTGCTGTCGTTGCAGGCGTCACTGAACACCTTCTTGGCCCGCTGGTAGTCCTCGCTGAGACTCTTGAACCCCGAATAAGTGCAGTCTCTGTTGTTCTCACCCAGAGCCCTTCCCGCCTCCAGATTCTCCAGCATTGCTCTGAACCTCTTGAAGTTGGCCTTCTTCGACAACCGAGAGTAGTACGTTTTCAAATGAGCTTGCTGGGGGTGATGAGAGTCGACGATGCCCGTGACTCCATTGATGACTTCGATACTTGGCGTGGGGCAGCTCCAGTTGAGGCTAAACTCCTGAGATGCAGAGAAGGCAACGGGATTGGGAGCCTCGTTCAAGAAGGGCTTGTTCAACCCGAAACCTTCTGGGAGGTTTTTTGGCTTCAGAAAGACCTCTATTCTCCCGACTGTGGCGCGATAGAGGTGATCAAAGTTGAATTTCTCCCCAACAGTGATTGATGAGAAATAAATGGGCTCCACGACGTGGCTGAGGAGCGCTCCCTGGATTCCCACCACGTTCCATCGGAGGATTTTGGCGGAGCAGGACATGGAATACGTCTCGAGGTGGGGAATCTGTTCCTTCTTGAGGGTCAGGGCGCCCTCCCCTTTGGGCCGCAATGTTCCCTCGGGCTGGCTCTTCTTCAGGGCCCACTCTGGTCCTCCGTTTTGGTAGATACGAGAGTCTCCACAGGGCGCAGTGCTTATGTAGAGATGGAACCTGACCCCGGGATCCAGCTGATATTTCTTGGAACCAGTGGGAGAGTTTTGAAATAGCTTTGAGGCGTTGATTCCGTTGGAGAGGTCGTGCATTAAGAAGCGCAGGAGACCGCGGCGAGCCAAGACTTCTGCGTGGGAGTCCAAAATGCGCTCTCCACTAGGCACCAGCCCGCTCCTGATGAACTTGCTCCCAGTGGCTATCGACAGAATCTACAACAGATATAAGTTTAACCTCAAACTCGAATCCTAGACTGGCTACGAGGTCTAAAGAGTTATTTCAAACGCAACTTTGCCTACCTTAGTCAGATGGGGCTGGTTGTCTACAGTCATCACCACTCCAGCGAAGGCCTTGATGTGTCGGAGTTCCATCGGTACTAGTTGCAGAAGGCGGAAAACCTGCTCAGCCACAAGTCTTCCGACTGGGGCAAGAAAGGCCGGTGTCAGCATCGGAGGACACTGGACTTGAAACAGGTTGATGTCGAAAACCTCTTTCAGGACTTTTTTGGCCATTAGCTCCTTCAAGTTCGTTTTTTCTGCTGGGTTCCGGGCTTGATACGAGTAGGTTCTGCCAAAGTTCCGCAAATAGGCGGTGCATTTCCATCCGGTTGGCTCGAATGAGTATTGAAAGCTGTCCGCAGCTAGCTTCTGGAGTAATACTGAGGGAGCCACGGAATTCAAAGGTTGTGCCAGGGACTTGAGTTTGGCTTCCTTCTGGCCAACGAGCTGCTTGTAGGTTTCAGCTTCCAGGTCAATTCCAAAGAGTTCCTTCAGAACCTTTGCAGCCACCAGCACTTTGGGATCTTGCTTTCCTGCAGCTTCACACACAAAAGATCTGTTGAGACTCTTGCAGTGGGCGGTGCACTTGTTCGAAAACTCATCGTAGGTGTATTTGACGCCATCGCTGACTATGATATTCAAAAGGGCTGGCGGAGCAATGGACGTGGCCGACTTGTTCTGGGCACTGAGATCTCGCAACACGACTTCCTTCCTCGCCAGCCACTTCTGAAGAGCTCCTTTTTCCGGAATCTCACTTTGGGGCCTGGAACTGGCTTCCACAGTTCCCTCACTTTCACTTTCTTCAGCAACGGACGTTGGTGCCGACTCCAATGTCTTTTGCAGCCCACCGATCTCGAATTCGGTAGCAAATCTCTTTAGATCTGAGTCACCTTCGCGTTCCAGAGCTCCCAGGAACATGAAATTGACTCCTCTCTGAACAGTTTCTCTGCTAAAACCCTTTATGAAAACCACCCGACTGGGGCCGGGACCTTCATTCTTCTTTAGCTTTTCGAATATGCGTCTAAAATACTCGCTGCCAGCTCGGAGCACAAACTCATGGGCTTCTATTGGCTCTTCCCAGTCGTCGGACATCAAGACAACACTTTTGGGGACTGAATCACTCACGAATTCACGGAAAAGCGCACGAAAATTGTCAAACTGATACTGGAGCTCTTGCAGCTGCGTCATTTTAATCGTTGTTCCAATCACTAGACGAGCCAGTACGCGTCTTCCAAAAACTATACAAACGAGATTACTTAGTAAACTCCATTCTTTGGAGCTGTACAAGTATTACGTCACGGTCTGAGGCACGTGGAGGGGGCTCAGCTGCTCCGTGACTGCCGGTACAATTCAAGAATCTCGATTTTAGACGTGACGTAACATTTGGACGAGCCTTAAAGTTTATGTAATTCGATCATGCCGCGTCTCGCGTTCATGAGTCAACGATTAGAAAGACTCTGCAATCAGCTGCTGAGATGATGGGTCAGTCTAGAGAGGAGCCGTTAAATACATCAGGAGCTTTCGGAACTCAATTACAGGGTGACCACATTATTGATTGAATTTCAAGGACGAATCAAAGGAGGAACACGTTTCTCACCTCACGTTTCTCAACGGAATCACTAGGGCTCACAAAATTTGTTAAGAAATTTTATTTCAAAAGGCTCTCCCAAAGCTTCTCTCTGCCCTTCTCTGAGCCTCGGAGAGGCAATAAGGAAAAGTTGTGAAAATAAAGTCGTGAATTTTTAGAAGCTGTAGCTAATCACGTTATTCTCAGAACAATTTGAAACCCTTCAATCGACTCAACACAAGCAAAACAATTCAGAAACGCGACTCGGCGCCAATTTCCAATTAAACCCACATGCTGCCGTTTAATTATTACCACTTTCCCTCCCAAGCTCGCAATTTTTAATCGATTTTTTATTCGCTCCCAATTCGATTTTTATTCAATTACACTTCTGAACCCAACATCGCTGGAATGCGCGCCATTCGTCACTCCCCATTCCCCCTCTCGAGACTCGCGGGGGTGGAATTTTATGAATTGGTGTCGCCAAACTCCAGCGTGGAGGCCCAACTTGTTGAGCTAATGCAGTTATTATGTCGTTTCGTTGGGCCGACGACGGTGCAGGGCGGCAGATAATAAACACGTCAATTAATGCCTATGTTTGACTTTATAGCTGACTATTGTGAGAGAATCTATGCATAATGTTCGTAATGGAATTATGGCATTCTCCTGTTAAACCACCAATTTATTATCCTCGTCTGCTCTCGCCTCCCCCAACGACTCGAACGTCGACAGATCATCCAATATTTTTCTTCCTTCTTTAGGAAGCAATTTCCTTTTATCCTCGTACATGTCCGTTCTCGTCGTCATTCATGAGATTTCTGTGTGCACTCGCGATTTAGCCTCAGGCCATTGTTGCGCTTGATTTCTACGTCAACCTCAAGAGTCAAGTTTAGAGCCAATTACTTGAGAGGGACCCGAATTTGAATTCTACACAATAATATTAGATTATTTTTCAACATTTTGGAAAAAAATGCACGTCTGTCTGTCTGTCAGAAACTTCATAACCCAAGAAGTAAATTAGGAGGAGGGGGTCAGAACTAGGGGCTCCTAAAGTTTTTGTGGAAAAAAATAATTTTTAATTTTTTAAAGTAAAGTGCAAAGTAACAAGTTCAAGTCTTTCTTTTTATTTTAAGATAATCCATCATAGCTGCCATAATATCTCTCCAAATAATATGCTCTTAAGAGCAGTGACGGATTTAACTTCCCCCCAAAAATCTCTAGGAGGCCCCCTAAAAAAGGAGGAGGCCCCCCAGGCGCTCGCACCTTTTTTGAGGTCGAGGAGACCCCTTTCCAGCTGCCAGAGGCCCCGCTTTGAGCATGAGGGGGCCCATTTTTTTGGCTAAGAGGCCCCTTTTGAATCAAAAATAACCACTTTTATGTTTTAGAAAATGAGTGGCTAGTGCCTAGACTAGTGCCTAGTTCAGCTTTTGGCGAGGCCATTATGCCTTAATGTAAATTCGTCACTCAAGATTCAAGTCATGTTGAATGAAGTAAATCTAGAAGCTCGGAGTGAAGGAATTAAATTCTCGGTAGGTTACGAGGGCTAAACTTTCAAGAGGGAAACCTTTGCAACGATCCTTTACAAAAACTTGTGCTACCAATATTTCATTCGAAGGCAAGTGTACAAAACTACTTTTTAAAGCCCGCCACAAAAGGTAATTGAATGATTGACTAATGCTTTACATAACTGATCGCAATAATTTGATAAGCGAGCGGCGTCAATTTCCCTTCTATTGCGACGTTTTCCTGCCTCCCTCTCCTCACCCCCATGTTGTTGACGAAAAAGAAAGCCACAAAACAATTAGCTCCGACGAAGGATTTGTAAACAGCACAATGAGTCACCACAGAAGCGAGCCAAACTGCGATTCCTGTGGCATCAAAGATATAGCCTCAAGTTACGCGTGGGTGTGTGAGGAAAGCCGAGGAATTACTCGCGATTTGGGTCAGCGGAATTTGGATGGGGGATTTGGCGAACTTTTGATGCCGAAGAAAAGTCGCTGTGGCGTGTGAAAAGTTGCTGTGGGTTTCCAAAGCAAGGCCGGACGGTCCGAGTTCATTCACCACCCAATTTATGAATGAGACGCGTAATTGGTGGCCTCTCAAGTGCAGCAAGAAATCAGGTCAAGTGGAAACCTGCCGAATATAGGAACAAAGCGGCTTATTTTGTTTGCGTGAAAAATAAAATTCCCTGGTCCTTAAATAAGTTTCTCGGAGCCCGACTCTCGATTTCGCAACCAGTCTGGAAAGCATGAATGGAAAATTTTGAACGGAAAACTCACCTCGAGTGCGCGCGCCAAACGATACTCACCACGCTGGAAGTGCGACGATATTCAACAGATTGCTGAAACCAGCATCTTTTGGGCTCTGCGGACGTACGTGCGTGTGTGTACAGGAGCCTCGCTCGCAGTGTGGTGGACCGCCAAGTTCAGTTGATATAAAGGAAGCACTCCATCGGAAAATTAACATTTAACAGTGAACAAGCATTTGAAACACTCGAGAGGAAAAGCGAAAGGAAATAACTTAAGTGACAAGTGAGTTTTGGCATTCATACATTCCTGCTGCAAGCTGCAAGGTTTTCTAAAAGTCACCCGTTGCTCTCTCTCGCTCGTCTCGTCGTAAATATCGCACTTAAAAGAAAAATTATTGCGCTGTGTGTTAAATTAAATATCATAAAACATACGGAAAATATATAAACCGCACACGTAAGTTACATTTAACGATGTGTCATATTTAATTCTGGTGTCTCTCGGAAGAAACTGCTGCGGTTAGCTCTGCTAAAATATGTGCGACCTGAAATTCCTCGTGGGAGCTATTACCCGTTTTGGCCGGGCAGCGGGCTCAGGCTGCATTGCTGCTACTCTTGCCCACGGCGATGGTATCCGTGGAAATCGCGGAAACGGACCTGAGGATATTGTTCTCGGGAAGTGGGATGATTGAAATCCAGCATATTTCCGTTGCTCTCCCGATGGAAACGCATTTCCATGAAGGCGTTTTGTGGAATTGGGAGTGATTGTCAGCAAACAAGGAGCTGCAAATCCTAAAGAGCTGGAATCCAATTAAGTGGACATGGGAGGGAGCCTCTTGTTTACTCGCTGCAACCAGCAGTAACGTGGTGAAGAGACAAATTAAACACAATGTGTGTGTTGTGCAAATTGAGTGAAAACTATTTTCGTCCAAAACGAAGTTTATTTGTGCAAATTGCAGAGATTTTTCTCCGAAAGCTTCTCATGTTTTCCCATGGGAAGCTGAGTACCTGACGCAAGAGTCTTTTACCTACACAATTAGGTATTCAGAGCTGTTGGTGTTGTTTACACTTCAATATCCAATTAATTGGGTTTCGAGAAAGCTCAATTGTTTTCTATTGTTTCGACACGTGATACCTCAATTTCCTGCTCAGTTGCATATTCCTGATTGGATTTTCAGAAGAGAACTTTCTACATCTTAGACACAATTCATAGATCAACTCCTAGGACATAGTAAGGGTTTCTGGGGCCTTCGAACTTAATTTTAGTAATCAAAAATTATAAAAAGTTACATGACTTATCTCCCCAATTCACACTTTTTAAGACTTTAGGGACCATATTCGCGACAAAAAAATTTTGGTCAAAAATCCCTAAATCGAGTTTGGACCAAATTTAAAATTTAGGTGACATAAAAAAGCACAAAAAGCCGATTACTCACTCCTCAAATCAGTATTTGTATTTTTATCTGAGTTCTGGGCTGATGGGGGTCGGTAAGGGTAGGTTAAGCGCAACACATCGCCTCGGCGACATAGCCTCTGCCTGTCAAGTCAACCCCACGTCCACGTTCGTACCGACTGGGGTGTATTCAGCAATGATTGCATGCATACGGGGCTCTGACATGAAGGGCGACTCAGGGCGCCCCAAAACCCTCTCTTATCATCTCCGGATATAGGAGGGCGTAGGAGGAAATGGTCTACGCCTTGGCCCTCCGGTAAATTAGGGGGTTGGGACCGAGGCTTGCAACCTGGTCCCAGGACACACTAGCGCGAGCGAAATGTGAAAAAATGCCCCGCAACGAACGGAAGAAGAGAAGAAGAAACCGGACCTTCAATCGGGCGACCAGGAGATCGCCCGAGGCTATCGGCAACGAAACGGAAACGGAAAATGGACATGAGAATTGGAACCTGGAACGTAAGGGGTCAGACTTACAGACCAGGAGGACTGATAATGCTGACCAAAGAGCTGAAGACAGCCAAGATCGACATTGCTGCTATTCAGGAGAGCGGATACAACAAGGACGCCCAAAACACCCGCTACAACGGATACCTGATCCTCCATAGCAGCAGATGTCGAGGACATGTACTTGGCACTGCCTTCCTCGTAGCCAGGCGGATGGAACACCTGGTCTTAGACTTCCGAGCAATCGATGAGCGAATGTGCGTGCTGCGGATGAAAGGCCGCTTCAAGAACATCTCCCTCATCAACGTGCACGCACCTCATAATGAGTCACCGGATCCTGACAAGGATGCCTATTATGAAGCGCTCTCAAGGGCCTACGACGAACTACCGGCACACGACGTCAAAGTCGTTTTGGGAGACTTCAATGCCAAGGTAGGTCAGGAGGAAGTCTATAGACCAACGATAGGGAAGTACAGCCTGCACCAGATCACGAACGAGAACGGACAGCGCATGATCTTTTATGCGGCTGAAAGGAATTTAGTAGTGAGGAGTACTTCCTTCAAGCACCGACGCAGGCACCTGGCTACGTGGAAACCCCCCAATGACAACTTCCCTGATAACCAGATCGACCACCTGCTTATCAGCGGAAGACACTTCTCGGACGTCATAGACGTCAAAACATGTTGGAGAGCAAATGTTGACTCTGATCACTATCTTGTGTGGCGACAATGAGAGCGCACCTCGCTCGGTTCCACAATGGCCAACGCGAAGCCGTAAGGCGATTCGCAGTGAACCGACTGAGAGACCCACAGATAGCTGCAACATTTGCTGGTAATCTCAATGCAAGGCTTCAACAACTACACCAAGCACTACCAGAGGACAGCCCTCCCGACTGGCAATCGGTGAGCGAGGCTATCAAGATTGAAGCAACCGACACCTTAGGGTATCAGAGCCCTAACGACTTCAATACCTGGTATGATGCGGAATGCGGAGAGATTACCGACCGTAAGAACGAGGCCCGACTCGAGAGAGAGACAGCAAGGACGAGAGAACGAAAGAATGCGGCGACCGAGCGCTACAGAACACTCCGGAGGGAGGAAAAGCGTCTGCACAAGCGCAAGAAACGAGAGCTTCAAGACAGGACGCTGCTTGAGCTCGAGAGGCTCCAAAGCGCTAACGAGTCCCGCAAGTTCTACAAGAACATCAACCACCAACGGAGAGGCTTCAACCCCAGGCTGAACATCTGTAGAGCGGTGGACGGTACCCTGCTCACCGCGAAACAGGATGTTCTCGGGCGTTTTAGGGAGCATTTCAACAGCCTCTATAACGGGAGTCTGGAGGCCGGCGACAACGATGTCTCTCTCTTGAACGACGACGGTCGTGAAGTGGCCACTCCAACACGAGAAGAAGTCTCGGCGGCCCTCTCCTCACTCAAAAACAACAAAGCCCCCGGCCCGGATAACATCCCAGCAGAACTGCTGAAGCAGGGTGGTGAGGAGGTGGAGAACGTGCTGTACCAACTAGTTCGGAATATCTGGCGTGAAGAGTCGTTGCCCAGAGAGCTGCTAGAGGGGGCCATTGTACCTCTGCATAAGAAGGGCGATAAACTGGACTGCGAAAACTACCGCGGGATTGCTCTGCTCAACGCGGCGTACAAAGTTTTCGCAAAAGTGCTCTACAACCGACTAGTGGCACGCGCCGAGACAGTCATTGGGGAATATCAATGCGGATTCAGACGTGATCGCTCAACAACAGATCAGATCTTCAATCTACGTCTGATCCTGCAAAGAGGCAGTGAGTTTTCAAGTCCAGACGCAACATCTATTCATTGACTTCAAACAGGCCTACGACAGGGCCAAACGTAGAGAGTTGTTTGTTGCGATGAAGGAGCTGGACTTTGAAACGAAATTGATTCGATTGGTGAAAGCGACACTTGATGGTAACCACGTGTCGTGTCAAAGTGCAGAACGACGTATCCGATACTTTTGCAGTCAGAGAGGGACTGAGGCAGGGCGACGCCCTTTCATGTCTGCTCTTCAACCTCGCCCTTGAGATGGCCTTTAGACGTGCAGGCATCTCAACCAGTAGAACGCTAGCCAACGGGCTGGTACAGATTCTGGGCTTTGCAGACGATCTGGACATAGCCGGTCGGACGAAATCTGCGGTATCGGATACTTTCACCAATCTCAAGACCCAGGCGGAGAGGATGGGTCTTGTGGTCAACGAATCAAAGACCAAGTACATGTCAGCCACGCCGAGTTCGGCCTCCAATCAGCGGAGCAACACCATAGACATCGGTGGCCATACCTTCGAGGTAGTTGACGAATTCATCTACCTTGGAGTGCTGATGCGGCCTGACGGTGACACGACACCCGAGATCAAGCGTCGTGTCATGGCAGCCAGCAGATGCTATTATGGTTTGCTCAGACATCTACGCTCGAAATTGCTATCCAAGAGGACGAAGTGCAGGATCTACAAGACGCTCATCCGTCCAGTACTCATGTACGGGTGCGAGTCCTGGACGTTGAAGAGGAGCGATGAGCAGATGCTTCTCGTCTTCGAACGCAAGGTGCTCCGTACCATTTTTGGGGCGGTGCGTGAGGACGAGAGCTGAAGCAGTGGTATCAACGCAGAGTACTATCGGGATTTTGGAGAGCCGAACATCGTCGCAGTGGTAAAAGTCCAGAGGTTGAGGTGGGCAGGGCACCTGGCACGTATGGACGAGAACAGAGCCCCCTCAACATTATTCCGGCACGATCCAGGAGGGCGGAGGGGCCGCGGCCGCCCCAAAGCAAGATGGATAGACGGCGTACAAGCCGACCTACGTGCGCTCGGAGTAAGGAACTGGCAGTCTTCAGCCCAGGATAGGACCGGATGGAGAACGACTCTCGACCAGGCCAAGGCCCATAGATGGCTGTAGCGCCGAAAAAGTAAAAGTAAGTCTGGGCTGATGGGAGCTCCTCCTACAATGTATACTGGGAGACGGAGTCAGAGAAACAAGCAACTGTGCAGACGACAAATGTTTCCTTCTGTGTCATGTTTTTACAATGTTGACACAGCCCACCTGCCTTATCTAGTTCCCTTTGTCATTAATCTTTATCAAAATTGCCATCAACATGTCGAAGCACACGTACTCACTATGAGAATCAGACATTTGAATAGAAATTGAATTGTCACGAATGCAGTTGGGGGACGCGAATGGGTATTTTGGGGGAAACCAGAGAGCCCTTTCAGTTTTTCGCGTTCAGTCACCTGCGTGGGCTCCACCTTGAAGGCGGCTGAATTCGTCCTTCGCGACTCATAAATCATCGAGATACAGGAAAATTAATTCTGATGCAAGAGTTCAAAATGATGGACACTTTGTGCGTCATTAGTCATCCTTTTTCGCTCCTCCGCTTTCCCAGCATCTCACGCAAGCTCCCGCGACGGTCAAAGTTCATTTCGACACTGCTCTATCTCAATCTAGGTCCTAATTTATGGCGCATTTTCGAGTGTTTGCCTCGTATTTCTTCGTTCCGGCGGCCCGTCCGCTAACACATGTTGCAATAAGACTCCCCTCGTGCTCGACTTCCACACCCTCGTCTATGAAGGGTGTCTTTCGGGGTACTTTGGCTGCTCATAAAACACAACCTGCCGTCTTATGGCGGGGTTTACTTTTAATGGCTTTCAAAGCTACTCGGTTATCCTATTTTCAAGTTCGAGGCTCGGCAAGTGACGTCATGACAGTGAGACGACTGGTCTCCCGAGAGACTCGTAAAGGCTCTGGAATGTGCTTCTGATTTTTTCTTCACCCCCGGGCTCACGGTGATTTTTGTTTACAGAGGTATTCAAGCTGTCAAGAATGCTCATCTTAACCCTTTTTTCCGACCGTTTATCCGCCTCCAGGTGTTAAATTAAGCGACAAATTAAATAACTTCTCGCACTTGACTTCAAAGCAAGTCAAATATAGTCCTGAATTAGGAGCTCCCAGGTAGTGGTGGGCATAGCCATGTTAGAATTTGGAGCCTCCGCTCCCGGACACTTTGTTGGAGCGACTATCCTGAGCGACCTAAATCAAAAATGAAAAAAATATTTTTTTGCGAAGCAAAAAGAGCCCAAAGGTCACGGTCACAGGCAGCAATCGTGCCGCATTTCCAGGCACGCTCACGCCCCCAGCACCTCTCATATCACTCGATGATTGGAATATTCTGCATGCTAATTTTTTGTCTGCTTGTCTCTGCCTGCCATCACAAAATTACCGACTGCAGGGCAAACTTTTGCCTGTGCGCACCACATCGCTTATTTCCCAATTGTGAATTAAAATCCCGCGTTCACAAGACGTTCAAAGGAGTATTGGAAGACGAAAAGAACTGCCGATACTCGAGATAAATAAGCGCTGTGCAGCTGCAGTGGGGGAGAGAGCAATGAAACGTTTTTATTTCTTTAATAAACAACGATGAAGTGAATTGGAATTTATACGAGGATGTTTTCACAGATGGACCGATGAGCTTCAGAGGTTCCCTCGCGCTTGTTCAGATCAAGAGTGAGAAATGAAAGAGATTAGGTCCCATCTGGGTGCCCGCTCGGGATTGTTTAACCCTCTGAGTGAGAAGCCCGTCTTCACCAGTTTTCCCGAAATTTCTCCATTGACGTTTTTCATCCAAATCCAAGTCCTTAACATAGATGGTTAAAGAGAGCATTTTCGCCTGCTTTAAATAGCAAAACAAACCTCACCACAGTCCTATATTTAACTAAGCGCCACAACCGCTAGCATCCCACATGAAAGCAAGACACTCCATTTCGTCCTTTAAACCACCATAAGCAAGCTCGTAGACCAGCCCGGTGCACATTTTGCTCATTTGAGAAATCTAGTAATAAACAAAATTATTCAAAGCCCCGTTCATTCCCTTTGTCTCTGACTCCTCGGGAACTCGGTGACATTCTTGGGCCCAACCACGAGCGGCCGAACCTATTCTGTGCGCAATTTCTGCTTTCGTGTGGGCTCACGGCAGTGACGTCACTAAACAAAAGGGGGTGGGGAGGAGTTAAATTCCCCATTAATCTGATTTCTGAACACACTTTTCATTGTTCCAGTCCTTCAGCAAGCCGAAACAAACACTACAAGACCCCATTGTTGTCTTGAGCTTCTTTCTCCGCACACACTATATCGGCTCAGTGTCAGCAACAGCATGCGCTAATAAGCTGTGGCAAATCCAATTTTAAAACACATCAACATGATGCTGATTTTCCACTTCTCAGGCCTGCGATTGCTTTTCACGAACCCGTCATGACTCCATGAGTGTAAGCCTTCATATTGACAGCGAGTTAAGGAATGCTGTGCGGTGAGCTAATGCGATGACACGAGATTCGGGAACCTTTTTGTAAGCCGAGTAGAGATAACATAAATACTCGCATTTTCGCATGACGTGGTGTCTGAAATAGCGAGTTAAGGTTGTAATTGGGGAAGGAATGCGAAGCCAGTGACTCCAACTAATCTCTCTGCGAGTTTACTTGCTGCCTCGTCATGTGTCGAGTCTAAGTTAGTGGACCGCCAAAGTGTCACGGAACGTATTAAGAGATGAGGAGGAGATTCGAATCTCGGGACAAATTGATTTCCCACATATCTGATCGGATCGCCCATCCCATCTCCCGCTTGTCTCGATTTCCTGAGCCATTTGCCGAAATCCCAGTGCGCCCCAATTCTGCCGCGCTATTTAATTTCTAATGGGTCACTTGAGGCTCTCCACTGAAGGGTATGTTATTTCGACCTTTCGCTCTCTAAGCTTTTAGCCGCCTGAACGCTTCATTGAAAATCAATTAATGCCTTCAACCCTTCTGGGTATTTGTTTTCGTTGTAAGCTTCATTGTTCGGAAGTTTGCTCAGTGCGTAATTTGCCTTCATAAATACCTGACGCTGACGAGACTCTGGAGAAAGCAACAGGTAGCTTATTTTCAGGGCTAGTCGAATATTTATTTAAATACTTTTAATTTTTTCTTATATATTTTGGCTTCTTTACAAACATAGTTTTGAAGTTTGAAAAAATTTTTTAGAACCTCGATAAGTTGTTTGTTAGAAAGATACACGTTTTTGAAAACAGCTCCCTCCCTCTCCCCTTAGTAGAGAGTCTCTTGGGGAATACATTTATATGCTCAATCTTATCGAATGAGATGTCCTGGGACCTTTTTTTTTAATACGAGATTTTTAAGCCTTCGTATCATTGAAGTTTATAGCTCCTAAACCATCGAAATAACCCTTTTTTATCTTCACAAAATTATTGAAGAGGGTTTTTGTTAATTTTTAAAATAGCAAAAGCATCAAATTTTTGAATAAATATTTGATTAGGCCTGAAGTTATATCTTCTTACATCAAAAAATCAGTGAGACGTCAAAATTGATGAAATCGGAATATGTAAAAATACGAGGTGGGTGGAAAGTGATCTGGTCTCATTAAAATTTCGACACAAACATGCAAATGAATGATTATTAACGTCATTTGCATAAATCATGGGAGGAGCCGAGTGGAAAACGAAGAAAAATAGCCCACTCGTTCTCCTTGGAGCTGGAGTTGTTTTCCGCTCCTGAGTCGCGTGTCAATTTACAGTGAAAAATGCATCATTAGGGCTGACACTTGACACGGGAGGCGACAAATATGCGAGTGTGACTTGTATTGCACATCAGCCCCTAACAATGCAAACTTGCTCCTCGGAATACCAATGGGCATTTTTGCGCCACAAAACGCCTCGCGCTAACACGGCCTTTTCTCTTCCAGACGAAACCACCCGAGACAAAAAATGCACTCATACGCACTTGCAACCTTCCTTCTATGCTTTATTAACGTCATTGTTTGCGCACCTGCCCCCGACTCAAATGTAGTGGCACTGGCAGATCATCCGCAGCACAGCAGACTGAGTGGCAGATCGCCCAAATATGACTTTGGCCTTGGAAAACGAAGGTACATATTTCGTTCGACTGGAACGGGTAGCAAACGAATACCACATTACGATTTCGGCTTGGGAAAGAGATCGATGTCGATGTAAGTCGGTGTTGGAGACCGTCATGATGGACATAATTGACGGCATTGTTGCTTAATTGCTGTTGTCTCCGTGCCTATCCGCTTCTTTTTTTCTCCTCTGCATTCAAGAGCTTGCTCTCAGTGTGCCGCTTTTTGTGTCGCTTTCCATCCAGTGGAAATGGGCTCGGAATTATTAATTATCGCTCGCGCGGTTTTCAATACTCCGCGACATTTTAATAATGACAAATACTCTCGTCCTCCACAGCGTGAACCCTTATTCTTTCGGCCTCGGGAAGCGGGCAGATGCGTGGGAGTACGACGACTTATACGCAGGTGAATCGGGCGTCGATGGGTACTACAACAACAACAAGTCGCCCTACGTCGAGTCCCAGAACGGTTTGGAAATCCCCTTGGACATGGATGCCATGGAAGCCATAAAAGCAGGTGAGAGCTTGTTCAAGTATTACGTCACGGAAGCAATCAAAGAGACGTTACTCACGAGCTTCTATTTCCCCTTCCAGTCTACGAACCCAAGCGCTCCCGTCCGTACAGCTTCGGACTCGGAAAGCGTGGACGCAACTACGACTTCGGCCTAGGTAAAAAACGATCGTCCCGAGAATATATCAAACGATTACAAATGCGATATAATTTCGGTTTAGGACGCTAAATTCATCGAATCTGAAAAGGTCCAGAGAATTCATGACTGATGATGGGAAGCTGCAACTCAACTTTTAAGTTTCCAGCAACTGAAAATCTTACACTTATGCATGTTCTTTTCTGTCTTGCTGTGTTACTTAATTCTAGTCAGTAGCTTTGTGAATTTTCTCATGGTTTTTGCTAATGTAAATAGTCTTTTAAATTGCCTGCTCTGACATGCAGCACGCCAGGTTATATTGGAATTCCATCTAAATGATACTCATTATTGGCCGTTATTTATTAAACTTTACTTAGCACCCCTCACCTTCCTGTATACATATTGCCTACCCATTGAAGTGAACGAAACTCTCTGATGAACGACAGAGGAATACGCCAAAAATACCATTCCAGCCTCCTCCAGTGTACATTTTATCGCACATTTATAGATGTAAAGTTAATGCTTTGAGTAACTTAAAGGTGTCTAATATTGAGGAAAGTTACGGCGCGGCCAGAGAACCAACGTGCAGACCAATACCATTGTTCAATTACCTATTAAATAAAAACTAAATATGGATGAAAATGAGAGAATGTTGATGATTATTATTATACACCTAAATAATAATGATTGTAGCAGCATACCAGAATAATAAAGCACACCAAGCAGTCAAAGAAGAAGTGGCGGTCTTTTAATGCGCTCCTGAGGCGGCTCTTAAGCTTGGCGATGGGAAAAATTGAGTGCTTTTGGTGCCCACGTTTTGGAGAAATTGTTTCTTTGTTTGAAAAAATTTTCTTACCCGTTCCAAGATCACCTCATTTCGAGTGAATCTTTGACTGAAGGGCTGAAGAAAAGAAACTTGACGATAACATTTAAATCAAACTCCCAGGAAAAAGAAAACAATCAATATTTTCACAAAGTCTTGTGAACTCCTCAGAAGACTACCACGAACAAAAACGCTAATTATATAAAACAATTACAATCATATTTACTCCAGTACTCGTATGAAACAGACATGATGAATGTTGATAAAATACAGACATTTTTAATTTAAACGTTAACGTGGAAGGTGGCCAGAACGGTATCCAGGGCGAAGCTAGGGGAGTAGAAGACGTAGGGCCGACCTCGAATAATGCCATAATCCGGTTCGAGCATGGGAAGCTGCGTTGGATCTATGTGAGTGGGAAGCTGGGTAAGGTGACATCCAAATGGCTTTTTAATGCACTTTCGCATTTTTTCCTTGCGCACCGTCAACCTCTTGGTTTCCCGCAAAGTGTAGATGGCCTCTGGGGTGATTAAAAATTTACGGATTTTCTGCAAAAAAGGTGTTGCATTAGCCATTTTCCGGGAAGCAAAAATTCTCTACTCACCTCATTTTTCTGCGGACTCTGGCCAAACAACCACACCAGAGTGCAAAGCGTGATGAAGATCCCGCACTCCTTGTCACACCAGCGGATCAGCATCTGGGCGATGGTGGTGAGCCCGGTCTCGGAGAAGGCCACGTCCTTGGTTGGCTCGTACCTCGCCATGTTCAGCACGATGCAGGAGCACAACTCGATCATTTGCTTGTCCGGCTCCGAGCGGATAGCCTGGGCCATGAGGCCGTAGCAGAAGCCGGAGATGAACTTTGCGTGTGGAATCAGCGTGTGAGGCGCCACTCGGGACAGTCTCTCGAGGCGTCTGAGGAGCCCAGTGGCGTACTCGATGCGGTACGTGCCCTGCAGGGTGTCCACGATGTCCCGGATCTGGTTCCTGACGGTGTCACTCTCCTTCTTGCGTCTCGTGGCCTCCGCCAGGCGCTCTCTGATGGCCTTCAAGGTGGCATCTCGGTGCTTCTTGCGTGCCTGGTAGCCCCTCCAGACGGCCTGGATGCGCTTTGCGGCCTTGTTCTGTCTCCGTCTCTCTATCATCTCTGGGGTGTTAAGGGCCTGGAACGCTACTCTAGCCAGAAAGCCTCGAATTCGAGTTTGAAGTCCCAAAACAGCTATCTTCCCTTGGACAAACTTTTGGCGTTCCATTCGAGCCAGTCTCGTCTCTCTCCATCTCTTTTGGATGGCTATTGCTGCCTCCCTCGCTTTCAGGAAGCCCCTTCGTTCCTTTCTCATCTCTAGCGTTGCACGCCACTTTCTTTGGATCATCAGAGTGGCCGACTTCATCTTCTGGAAGGCACTTCGGTGCTCCTTCATGAGCAGGAACGACCGGAAGTGTCTCTGGAGAGTCACTGTGGCTTCTTTCAAACGCAAGAATTTCTGTCTCTCCTCCAACATGAGTCGATTGGCGCGGAATCGAGTCTGAATAACGATAACAGATTGCTTTAGCAGCAAAAAGCTGTTCCTCGCGGTTCTCATTTCACGCCGGGCTCGGAACTTTTGCTGCAGAACGATCGCTGCCTGACGCATCACGATAAAGTCGTACCGAGCTTTCCTCATTAAAAGCATTCCCCGCCACATTTGCTGCACGAAAACGACCCTCTGACGGAGCTCGAGGAACTCCTGTCGGCGGGAGACCCCCTCAAGTTTGGCCCTGAAGATGTTCTGAACTAAAATGACAGAGGTCCTGAGCTCCAGGAATTTTCTTCGCTCCTGTCTCATGGCTCGGGTCGCCCTGAAACGAGCCTGCACCTTCATCGCGGCCGTCTTCAGCTCCAGGAATGACTTTCTCTGCTCACGACCCAACTTTACTGCTCGGAACCGGGTTTGGATGGCGATTGCGGCGCTTCTCAGCTCGAGGAACTCCTGGCGCTGCTTCTTCATAGCTAGGTACGCTCGGAAGTACTTCTGGATCTTCACCGTGACGGAGACCGTCTGCTGGAACACGAGTTTCTGCTGCCTCATCGCCAGAGTCGCTCGGAACCGCCGCTGTATGGTTACGACGCTCTGAAGGACCTTCTGGTACTCGGCTCTCTGCTTCTCCATCAGCTTCTTCGCTCGCCAGCATCTTTGTAGAATTACTGCTGCCTTTCTGAGCTTCAGGTACTCGGATCTCTGCTTCTTCATGGCCATCTGGGCTCTGAACCGGCTCTGGATAGTCACTGTTGCTCGCTTAAGCGACAAGAACTCCTCTCTCTGGACCCTCATGGCTCGAGTGGCGCGGAACTTTTGCTGAACAAAGCACACTTGCTGACGGAGGACGAGGTACTCCCACTGGGTGTTGTTCCTGAGCACCGTTGCTCGCATACGGCGCTGGATCGTGAGACAGGCGGCGCGCTTCCGGAGGAACTCTGCTCGCAGTTTCTTCGTCAGCAAGTGGCCTCGGAAGAAGCGCTGAATCTTGATTGCGGCGGTTTTTTTCTTGATGAACTCACATCTCGCTGCGTCTCCGGCTACCTTGGCTCGAAAGTAGCGCTGGAAGACTACGGCAGCCCAGCGGAGGCGCTTGAAGGCGCTGTTTTCCTGGAAATAACAGAGTTCAGAGAGAGATCCTAATAAATCCAACCACTATTCTCACCTTTTTCCCCAAAACTTTGGCCCTCCATCTTCTCTGCATGTTGATGGTGGCCGTTCTCAGTTCCAGGAACTCGTGTCGAGTCTTTCTCATCTCCAGGGTGGCCCGGAATCTAGTCTGAACCACTATTACGGCGCTCCGCAACTCCAAAAACGCCTTTCTCTCAGTCCTCATTTTTAATAACGCCCGGAAACGGGTCTGAACCGAAATCACTGCTAGTTTCAGCAGAATAAATTCAGTATGCTCCCTCTTCATCAGCTGAAGCTCTCTGAATCTCTTCTGGATCACCAGGACGGCCTCTTTCTTCCGCTCAAAGATCTGCCTCTCGTTTCTCATCAGAAGCGTCGCTCGGAAGCGGTCCTGGATGCACAAGGCGGCGGCCTTCATTCGGAGGAACTCGAACCTTTGGCGCCTCATTTGTATCGTCGCTCTCCAGCGGGTTTGAATCACGGTAGCGGCCTTTTTCTTCGCCATGAACTCAGATCTCACTCTTCTCATCTCTAGAGTGGCTCTGAAGCGAGTCTGGACCTTCACTACGAGAGCTCGTTGACGAAGGAATTCTGCTCGAGCCACTTTTCTGACTCGGTTGGCTCTGAAGCGTCTCTGAACGAAAATGGCGGCCTTCCTGGTGGCTTCAAACTGCGCTCTCTCCTTCTTCATGACGAGATACCGCCTGAAGTGGCGCTGAATGACAATCGTCGAGGTCCGGAGCTGCACGAACTGCCTTCTGACGACCGCCATCTTGAAGAAGCTCTGGATTTTGGTGGCACAGTACTCCTGGCTCTGCATTAGACGCTGGTGGCGGTACTTCTTCACTGCCAGGAAGCATCGCACATGCGCCTGGATCTTGACAATGGCCCGGATCTTCATCTCGCGATACGGCTTGAACCACTTTCGAACTACGTAGCCTCTAAACGCAGCCTGGATCTTCGTGGCAGCCGCATTCATTCGTTTTTCGCGCTTTTCTGCGACTCTGCGGTCGATGAGGAACCGGAGACGGCACTTTCTCCAGCTTCTCTGGATGGTGGTGGCTGCCTGGGCAAACTTGGGGGCCCGGAACTTGTAGATTATCTGCCAGAGAAGGGAGAGCGTCTTCTCGCGATGGCCGTCGGCGATATCCTTGGCAGTGATGTCACCTCGGATGACGTATTCGGCCTCTGCTAGGGCCTTCAGGGCGACATCGACGTTGTGGACCTTCTGCGTGCGGGATATGGCGGGCACTCGGAGCTGACAGGAGAGGTCCTCTCTGAAAATATTATTTTTACCACCAAAATTCTATGTTTAAGCAACGTACCTCAAGAGAATGTTCTCCATGACCTTGGTGAGCCTGACTCCGTCTCTCAGGTCAACGGCCAAGTTGTTGAAGGCGTAGTCGAACTCGTCCAGGTACGACTGCTTGTGGGTCAGGACGTACCCGAAGCGCCTCAGATGCCTCGTGATGTCCCCCATCTTTGCTAGCATGATGGACGCAAAGCGGATGAGGATCTCGCGGGTCTCCTTGAACTCCGAGTTCTTCGCAAACAGACACGGGTTTTGCTTGATGAGTTTCGAGGTCTTGGCGGTGTCGAGGAAGAAGAGAAGGCACAGGATGCGGTTGAGGTTGTGCTTCTTCAGCTTCGTCTTGTACGTCACAGTGTCGAGCTGTCTCTTCCGGTACTTCTGCTCCAGGTACTCGTTACGGAAGATCTTGTCGATAATAAAGCGGGTGAGGGCGTGCAGGTCCGAGTTGGAGGTCATGGGGATCATCTCGCCGGTGACGACCTCGAGCCCGATCCGGAGCCAGAGGGTGTTGAAGCAGAAGAGCAGGTCGAGGATCTGCTGCTGAAGTCCGCACTGGAGCTGCAGGTCGCAGTCGTCCTTGATCTGAATGGCGCCTCCCTCGATCTGGGGCTGAATGGCGGCCAGGACCTTGATGACTCCCGGGCTCTGGTACAGCTGAATGGCGGCCACTCGGAGGTTGTCGAAGCGCGTCTTGTAGAACTTGGTGACGACCTTCTCACGCGTCTCGACCACCTGCTGCTTGTTCTGGACCTCCGTGAAGAGCTTCCCAACGTCGATCTTCGTCTTGATCGAGTCCAGGTCGGCCGGAATCGAGACTAGAGCGTTCAGCCAGTTCTTAAACTTCTGCGCGTGCTTGTCTGTAGTCTTTTCATCCAGGTACATGGTGGAAGCGAGGAACGGGTCCACAGTCATGGAGGCGGAAAACGGGTCGGGGTTGACGTTCACCGAGAGATGAAGGTCCGGGTTGTAGAGGACCTGGGTCTCGACCGTCTCCGTTCTGGACTTCAGGGTGAGCTTGAGAGGGAACTTGTAGGCTTTCTTGGGCTTCACGGCTCCCCACGTCCTCACCCGGTTGCTGGGCACGAGCGGAGCGACAAATCCGTCGCTGTCGAAGAGGCGAGAGCCGAGCTTGGGGGGCGGCGAGAAGGACATGGTGCTGGAGGGACACGTTTTCCCGAGATGCGGACTCGACTGGGCTTTTTTGCGAACGTCGTCCAGGAGAGACTCTGTGGAGAAGTCGAGACACGACATGGTGGGCTTGAGGCCCACCTCGTTCAGGTTAAACTGACTCGATGAGGCCTTGATCTCGGTCTCGCGGAACACGGTGCTCGCAATGCTGTCGTTTGGGTTGGCAGTTGAGGACGTCAACGTGGAGAAGAAGTAGCGGTTGTTCTCGATGTTCTTGATCTCCTGACTTTCGCGGTCATCAAACAGATTCGGCATCGAGCCCTGCCAGGCGCTCTTGGGACTCGGCTTATATAGCTCCTTGGTCGAGAATGAGACCTGCTTGCGAGCGATTGGGGTCATGAGCATCTAAAGGGAACGAAAAACATCAGCTTAAGGCTTGAGAATATTAATGACTCCTACCTCCTCGACTATTTTCTTCTTGGTGGAGTTGGCGCCTCTGATATCAAAGGTCTTAGACTGGATCCCCGTGACTTCTCCCTCCTCCGCGATGGTCGAGAGCCCGGCCGAAGGAGGCGTGATCGTCCTGGTTCTGTCGATGGGTGCCTCATGGAAGACGGGGCTCGTGATATAGGTCTCGGAGCTCAGTTGCTCCAGAACCTCACTCTCGTCACCCGGAATGAACGTCTTGTCGTCGATTTGGTCGGCGGGGTCCACTATGGTGACCATTTTGCGGTTCGTCTTGGGCGTAACCATGCTGGCGAGCATCGATATGTCGCTGATGAGGTCGTTGCTGAGGACCCTGGGTTGCGTGACCTTGATGGAGGGCACGAGACGCTTCGTGTAGTCCACGTCTGGCGTCGGGAGATTGGCCAGGTACTCGAGCTCGACCTTGGCAGCTATGGGAGTGAACTGGAGACGCGAGAAAGGGTCCACTTGGGGCGTTGCTGGGCTCGCATTTTCCTTCTCACGCACCGGGAGGAACAGTCCGTCCAGGCCAGACATGTCTGGGGGCTGAAAGATGTTGCTGGCATTGAAGTTGCTTTCGGCGAGGGGCGCCTTGGGCACCGAGGGTGTGGAGGTGGCAAGATGGCTACTCGGAACGATCACGTTGGCCTTCTGCTGAACCACGTTTCTATTCATGGTCTTCTTGGGAGTCGTCTTCTTCAGCTTCTTGGACAGCTGGGGCACGGGTTTCTTGGCTGGGACAGCAAGGGAGGCCTTTTTCGAGGTGTCTATTGATTTCATAACGAGCTTCACCTCCTTCCTGAAGCCCCTTGAGTCGGCTATGTACATGGCGTCGTTGCAAATGCCAGCCTTCGTGGGCTTCCACACAATCTCCATGTCGATTGTTGCGTGACTCGGGAGCTCCTTGCTTTCCCACTCGAGGGACAGGTTCGATTCGGGTGACGGCATTTGAGCCACTTTCACCTAGAAGTTGACAGAGTCATGAATTGTGTCTTTTGTTTTTTCGTCATCGATCAAACTTACGATTGTCTCCTCTCCGTTACGGGCTGTGATGGAGAGGCAACGACGAGCTACTTTTCCCACCGGCACGTCGAGGAAGGTGACCACAGCCTTGGCGCTGAAGGGGCCCAACACGACCTGAGTGGGCTCCCTGGACTCATCTCGGGGTCCCTGGCTTTGCTTCAGCCGTGGCGGAGTGAACTGCACCTAAAACCGTCGACGGAATTTTTAACGGACTCTGCGCTCTTTTCGGCCATTTCTCACCTCAAATTTAGACATCTTGAGTTACTTTCGAGAGATTACACTTCATATCACATTAATTGAGAAGTTACAATTGAATTCGCGGACACAACACTGAAAATCCCTCTGGATTCGGCTAAAAGGTTTTCGCTTTTGGTTGTCGGCGCTAAAAGTTCGTTGAATAAAATGGAACGGCTGGAAAGTGGAATCGTGGGACTGTCCAGAGAAACTGTCTGCTCAAACTAGCCGTTGAGATTCGAAATGAAAGGCACGTCGTTCCCCAACTTAACTGAGTATTTATTTCTATGCTTTCTTATGTACGAGATTCAACATCTACAATTTTAAAAGTTCTTATAGCCACATACGAATAAAAGTTACGGAGAAGAAAATGGTTACTTTGCTACATTCTAGTCGATAGCTTCCGACGAGGGGAGGCCGCTGGACCTGATTTTGTTGGTTTCGGGATCACTGGATTCGTCAATTTCCGTTTCATCTACGATCTCGTCCTCGTCCGAGGTGTCGTTGTCGTGGCAGTTGGTTTTTTCCGGGTCGCAAATCGTTGACCTCAGCGAGCCCGGGAAGGGAGTGACTTCAGCGCTGTCGCTGCTGACGAGCTCTTCGATGCTATTGAACGGATCTACGGCCTGGTAGCTTGCGGAGAAGCCCTTGAATCCCATCGTATCGTCCGTGCGGAAGCGGACTCGGAGGGCCTCGTGGAGGGATATGATTTCCGGGGGATTCTGAAAATTTGTGGATAGGGTTAGTTGCTTTTGAAAACCTATGGTTGAAGAAAAAATTTAGTTGGATTTTGAATTATCTGCATGAAAATTTTTTCCCTCTTCCCTATTCTTATTCTAAGAAGGTTCTCTAAAACCCTTAAAAATCGGTTAAATAGGTCGAACTTTAGATAAAAAAATTTCAAAAAAATATTTTAAATTGAGGAATTAATTTAATTGAGCCTAGCAAAGCCCAAGAAATAACTAGAGAGCTGTTTTGAGCTATGAAAAAATTTTTAAGTATTTTTCTCATTAAAAAAATCCCGGAAGCTCTTTGGTAAATATTAAAGCTAGACTTCTTTAAAACTCAAAAAAGTTTTACTAAAAATTTTTAAACTCAAAAACTTAACAAAAAAAAAAATTTAATTAAAAAATTAATTTAATATTTTATCCTAACAAAGCCCAAAAAAGGACTAGAGAGCTGTTTTGAGCTATGAAAATTTTTTGAATTATTTTTCTCATTTAAAAAAAACTCGAAAGCTCTTTTGGTAGATTTTAAAGCTAGGCTTTTTTTAAACTCACGTTAATGCCGCAGTATCTTCCATTCATGGCCCCGCTCGAGTCGTCATAGGACGTGTAAATCTCGACATAGTCATAGCTGCAGGTTTTCTCCTCCTCAATCTCGAATGCCAGGAAAGTCAGCTGGACATTCCGCTCCGGATCAGCCTCGATGGTCCACTCACAGTCCACGTGATTGTTGTACATGCTGTCTCCGTACTTGGAGTGCGAGTAAAAGTGCTTGACCTGATCCGTGGCTCGGAGTCGACCACCACAGACGGTCGAGTGGGTAGCTATGAAGCCCTTTCGCTGAACACTGTTGTCACTATTGAAAACCATGTACATCTCGTTGGATGAGGAGGATATTTGGTGGGGCAGCTTGGCACCACAGAAGCGACCGAGGGTGTGGGCGTCGGGGGAATTGCCATCGAATATTTCGATGTGGTCGTAGGCGCATTCCTGGAGAGGAAGAATTTAGAGCCGGGAATCGTGGGGAAGTCGACTTACTTGGTGGGGCTCGACGTCGAAGGCGTTGAAGACCAGTCGAATCCGGTGGCCGGGAGTCGTGGAGAAGTGCCAGATGCAGTCCTTCTTTGGCGGGTACAGGTCGGGGTAGTTGGGGCTGTAGATCTGGCCCGTGGGCTCTGTGACCTGCGTGAAACAAGAATCGGAAGAGGAATTGGTACACTCCTAATCCTCGGTTATTAGGCGCTCTTGAATTTTGCAGGGGGATTAGAAGGTCGAATGGGGGATGTGTAAGGAGATCTGAAATTAGACGAGATACTATACCTCGTATTTGCATCCTCCTTCCTTGCAGTCGTGGCCGTTCTCGTGCAGGGTGAACCCGTTGTGGCAAGTGCAGGCGTAGGACCCGATGGTGTTCTTGCACTCGTGCTGGCAGTCTCCGTTGTTGACGGCGCACTTTTGGAACGAAAAGAACGTTAAAGAGACTTGTTTGATATGGACACTGAGAGGCTTATGCTAGAGGGGGAACGAGAACTGATTTCGTTATTGGAGGACCTGCAGGACGCTTTTGACCTCGTTCCCTCTCGTAAAGTCCGCGGGGGTCTCCCACTCGGCCCCCTTAAGTGATCGGGGCATACATGTGTTCTATGATTTGCTAGATTTAATGTGAACTACAACATATCCAAAATTCAGCTCAATTGGATTAAGTTAAAGGAACTTTCATACAACAGGTTTACCCCCCTCACTCCCCCCCCCCTAGGGGTAATGGGGGTCCAAGATGTCTAACCTCCTACCCTGCGGACCATGTTCTACACGACGCAGAAAACCGCAGGTCTCTATCTCTTCTGGTTCTTGAGTTATAAAGTTTCGGACGGACGGACAGACAGACAGCATATGCAATTTTTGAGGAAAAATGCACTGAAAATGTATTTTCTATTTTGGTAGTCAAAGATACCCTCTAGATACAGTTCTCTATGGTCTCACCTCGTCGACATCCGTAAAGTAAACGGCAGCAAAGCCGCTCTTCTGCACAGTCTTGTCGGACCGGAACTCGATCCTCAGCGAGTTGCCCTCCGAGGTGATGAGTGGGATCGTTCGCTGGCCACAGAACACGCCGTGTCGCTTCAGGTTCTCCTCGTCCAGCTTCGAGAATATCGACACCGAGTCGTACTCGCAGTCTGCCGAGTTGTAGTAGCTATTTCCCTCGAGGTCAAAGTGCGTAAAGTTAAGAGTTATCTTGTGGTTTGGCTCGGCAATTATCTCCCACACGCACTCCTTGAGCATCGGGTACTCCTTCGGAAACGAGGGGGACAGTATGGTTCCATTGGGAGACTTCATGACCCCTCCACACGCGTTCTCGCACGACTTCTTGTCTGAGTGCAGCTCGTATCCGATGTAGCAGGAGCACTCGTAGCCCCCGAGGGTGTTGATGCACTCGTGTTCGCACCCGTGGTTGTGAAGCTCGCATTCGTCCACCTCGGAGAACAGGGAGGCCGAGAAGCCCGCCTTCTGGACGGATCCGTCCGAGAGAAACTTGACGAAGAGCTTGTTGGAGGTCGAGCGGATGTCCGGGGGAACTTTGTAGCCGCAGAAGACTCCGATGATCCGCGAGTCGGGGGAGTCTCCGTCTCTGATCTCGACAAAGTCGTAGACACAGTTGTCGTGGTTCTCGACCTCGAAGGACTGGAACTTCAGCGCCACCTGTCAAATGGCTGGTTAGTGATTGATCGAACAACGATAAGGGGTTGCGTTTCCCGATTTCCGGGAAAACTGTTGGTCCAAAAACAAATTTATTTGATTTATATTGAAGTAAAGTTCTGATTTTCAAAATGACATACTTGCAATCAGAAACAAAAATCTTCCCAAAATCAAAAAAAAAATTTTGTCGCCATCTTGGGAGCTGTTCACATATTACGTCACGGTCCAAGGGGGGGGGGGGGGGGGTGTCGCCCGCTCCGTGACAGTCAGTACAAACTCAAGTACTGTTGTATAGGACAAACCGTGACAGAGGGGGGGGGTGTGGGTCGAAAATCTCGATTTTCACCGTTACGTAATATGTGAACAAGCCCCTTGGATTTTAATTTTTTTTCTAAATTATTGACTAATGAAGGTCACATTTCATCATGGTGGCTCTAGAGAGAGTAGAGAGTAAAATAGCAAGCCTACCTGGTAGTCCTGGGGCACGGTGATGCGCCAGATGCACTCCTTGCTAGGGAGGTAGTCGAGGGGGTAGTTGGGGGACTCGAGCCTGTACTCCGTGTCGAGACCCTGGATGTTGATTTCGCCACCGCAAACAGCCTCGTAGTGGGCGGCAAACCCTCGCATGCCCTCCTTCCGGCTAGTCGTCATGTACGTCAGGAGCATCCGACTGCCGGAGCTCTTGATGAGCTCCGTTACCTTTCCGGACCCACAGAAGCGGCCGAGGACCGGAGACTTGTGCCAGTACCCGTCGCGGATCTCGAGATAGTCGGAGCGGCAGTTGCTTGAGTTGAAGATGTGGATGTCGGTGATGTTGAGGATGATTCTCTCACCGTGGGTCGCGCTAATTCGCCACTCACACTTCTCCAGCTCAGGTGGGTTTCCCGAGGAGTAGTAGTTCGGGGAGGTGAAGGACCCGGAATTGTCTTGGAACGTTTGTCCGCACTCTGAAACGAAATATTTGAAAAAAAATTAAATTAAATAAATTAAATCAAAAACAAAAATTGAATATCAGGGCCATTAGGAGGGGGGGGGGGTTTCAGCTGCTCCGTGAGAGCCGGTACAAACTCCAGTACTGTTATATAGGACAAACCATGACAGAGGGTGGGGGGGGGATTCTAAAATCTCGATATTTACCGTGACGTTATTTATGAATATGAAACCTTCATACAATGAGTTTTCCCCCCCCCTAACTCCTGGAGGAGGAAATGGAGGTCTAAGATTTTCAGCCTAACAGAGTAGCTCTTCGACAAGTTCCTGAGTTATGAAGTTTAAGACCGTCTTTGCCCGTAGACTCTAACTTACTTGGACACTTGTACAGGAGGTTGGCCTGGGCGATGTCTCCCTCACTCAGTCGAATTCGCTGGCCGATATCAGGTCGCTTCTTGCCCTCGGGAGGCGCCACCGGGAGAATGGTGTCCACATAAAGAGCTGCAAAACGGAAAATAAGTCAATTCAAGTTCTCCGAGAGACTCCCGTACCTTTGCTGAAGGTGTTCCTGGCGTAGTGCATGATGGAGTCGTAGTCGTAGGGCTGCCCGAGCGAGTTCACCTCCTCGTCCGTGAGCTTGTTAAAGTTGTACTCCTGCCCCAGCATGATGTTGCTCTTCTCAATCACGACGTGCTGCTCGCGGTCCGGTCTCGTGTGCTCGTGCCAGAAGCCCACCACGTGTCCCAGCTCGTGCACGACGATCCCAAACTTGTCGCAGTTCTTCCCAATCGAAATGGCCTGGGGCCCGTTTCCCCTCTTCCCCACGAACGAGCAACACCCGCACGGTCTCTCAGTGAACACGATGTAGTTCGGGTGGTCGATGGGGTTTCTCTCCACGAACTTGATGCACGTGTAGTTCTCCCAGTGCCGCATGGCCTGCTTGAATAGGGCCTTGTGGGCTCCACTGAAGTTCCCGTCGATCTCCCACGGGATCACGGCGTGCTCCCACACGCGCTCCTTCTTGGCCGTGGCTGCTCTCGTGATTCTCGACTGGACGTGCAGCGAGGCGATCTTCGTGACCTCGTCGGACTTTTCAAGGTCAGCCAAGGTCAGTGCGGGTTTCGGGCTCAGCTTCGAGTCTCTCACCGGCTGCGTTGTCTTTTCGAGTTCCAGCTTGAGCCGCTTCTTGCGTACCTCGAAGGAGTCCTTCTCCGGCCTCCTCCTGCGACCCTGGCGCCTCCTCCTATGTCTCTTTCGAACTATACCGTCTCCGTTCAGGATCTCTACACCGTCCAGAGTCCCGCCGTTCCCCCCAGCGTTGCTGAAGATATTCGAGGCCGTCGATCGTGAGAGTGGCTGGAGAGTGGGAGGCGCCACCATCACCTTCTTCGTGCTCGTGACTATGTTGTCACCTGAATCGTCGACAATGTCCTTGGTGTTGGACTGGATCTTGTTCTTGTCAATGTCTCGGATCAGCTCCGTGATGTTTCGCACCACCTTGGGTTCCATCGTCGTTGTGGAGGCCTGCAGCGGGTTTAGCACGATGTTCTCGTTGTTGTCGATGATGGTGGCGTTAATCTGGAGATTGGGCCCCACCACCTCGATGGAAGGAGTGGCGGGAGTCGTCGTGGGGATGTACGAGAGGTCCTTCAGGGACTTGAGGCTCGCCAGGTCCAGATTCGAGGTTTCCTGAAAAACTTTTTGTTAGACTGGGGACGCTTTTTCGGACTCGAGACCACAGAGTTTATCTTCTAAAGTCCCCTAAGTCTTCACAGAAATTTCTCAAAGAAAACGAGTTATAAAAAACCAAAACCTTGGCCTTCAAAAATTAGAAGAACACGAGAATGGATGCCAAAAGAAACTCACCACAACGGGGTCATTGAGCTTCTTGATGTTCTCCGTAGTCGACGAGGGCTCGACGGGGGCCGGCTGCTTCGTCTTCTTGCGAATGATGTCCGTCAACCCCTCCTCCTCCACCTGCAGCCCCTGCAGAACCTCCTGCTTCAACTTTTCAATCTCCTGCTGAAACGTTTTGTTATATTGTTGCGTCCTCCATTCATTCTCATAAACGACATCCGGAAGCGCAATATCGCCCATGAATCCACCTGCAAAATTGAGAGAAGACAAGTTTATTCTATTTATCTATTTTATAACTTTCACCAGAAGTTTTCAATATTGATTTGTTATCATTTCGCTGCCAGCTCCTGCGAGACGGGAGGGCGGCATAGTCAGACATTTCCAAGACACATCTTTGTGCCTGAAATTAGCTCGCATTGAATAGAAAGGTAGGGGAAAGTAGGACAAAAGAAAAGTCTAATGAGGCTAAATTATCGTCCCCTTCCCCAATCGCCTTCCTTGCTATGTCGCCGAGCAAAAAGTTTCCCTGCCTGCCAGCGGGATGATATCTCATGAAAGCAATTGACCAAAATAATTTTTTCCCGTTCTTCTGCTCCCTTCCACGAACCGAGTCGCGACTCGACCGTTCACTTATTAAATTTTCTTTAAATTATGTGACGCATAATGGGATCATTTGGAGGATTTCCGTGGATTAGAGATAAGCGCAAGTTCAAGCGCGCAATTTTAAGCACTCGCCCTTTCACACACAAAGTACCTACGAACCCCGACGAGGAAGAGGCGCTGAAGGTGGAAAAATGCACACACCATTTTTCCATGCTCTTGCCTCTCGCGAAGGTGCTCGTTACGCGACGCTTGGTGTTCGCAGGCTTTAATGGAATTACACTGCGGTGAATGGATTAAGAGCGTAAGTCCTTTTATCATCCCCCTCGGGCTCGTCCTCGAGAATCTGCGGTTCTGGCATCAGGGCAGTGGGAGAGAAATTCGCACTCGAGAACAGCCCCATGGACGTAATCTCAAGTTACGATCTATTGCAGCTCGGTTGGTTGTAAAATATTTATCACGTTGCTTCTCTGCTCCACCGTCGACTCGAGTCGAGTGGGGAGTATTTTAATGAGTTCAAGGACGACCGACTTGGAGTGCTCGATAAGAGCTTTTCCCTGTGCGTCTAGACGGGCGAAAGTTGGAGGCTGTTCCGGGTGGTCTCGAGTCCCGGGAGAGTACATCAAGCGCCACTAACAGGAACCATCTGTGGAACACAAACAACTTCGGGCGGCTGTGATTGAGTGAGTTCTGGTAAAGCCCCGAAGTCGGAAGTGGAGGTGGTTTATTGACTTTTCAAAGCAGGTAGAATAATATTTTTGATTTAAACAGAATTTTTCTTTCCCAGTAGGCTGGCTTCCCTCTTTTGGCTAATTTTACAACTTTGAGTGATACTCTTTTGGGATTTGGTGGATGTAAATCTATGTTCTTCAAATGAGCAACGGGTCATTCAATTTTTAATTAATTTCGTTTTTGATAATTTAGTTGACTAAAATGAGCCCCAGAACCGTGAATCAATCACCTCCAAACCTAAAGGTCTCAGGACTCATGTTTTTCTCCTCCCATTTCAAAAGCTTTCTGTCCAATAGAAGTAGTCTTGTAGCGAAGAAAACGAACCAAATCTTCATCAACCCTCTAGTACTGAAAGTTCTTTGGAAGAGGCTTGAGAATCTTTATTATGAAATATATCAAAGAAGTCTGAAAAACGACTCTCTACCCAGTGTAAACAAGTCTGTCCACGGCCAGTATTGAACGGACAGACTCAAGTATGTCTGGGATGGAGTAAAAGTCTGTCCGCGAGGCGAGAATGTTTGTTCACAAGTCTACCCGCAAGTCTGTCCAAGCGGAAAGACTGGGGAAATTTTTGGCCCAGAAGTAAAAATGGCGAATCAGCAAATTTTTTCACTCGGGGTATTTTTTGACGTTCTATGAAAGGATAAAAGAGGTCCTTCGGAATAACAGACAAAACTAACAGAAGCGAGTTTAGAAGCATTCGGTGAAACAGGCCCTAAAAGGGGTTAGCACGAGCGCAAGCAACATGTGTCTATCATGTGCTGAGTTTTCAAGCAAATTGCTGTTGAATGAATATGAATGAAAGGCGCAACACAGAAAGAATTAAATCTACCCATCGCTCGAGATTCTTTAGAATTTTTTGTGCTGCAGCGCGCGATGCGAGAGAAAGAAGTCCCATTCATTCATCGTTTTGTCGCGTGATGATACTTTTGTTCGTGGAAACGGAGACTGGAAAATGCAATAACTCTACATGCGTTGCACTTTTATCAGATGGTCGCACACATCGTCACCCCCATGACTCCTGAGGGAGAGAGAGAAAGAGAGTGTCGTCTCGCTCGTTACATTTGCCTCTATATTTAATCACACGTGACCTACATGTCGCTGCTGGGCGGAAGGAAAGTGCGAAAGTGCGTCCTACCGAAACCACATTTCTCCAGAGCCGGTAATCTAGGAACTTCCATCTGCACAGAGGCTACAAGCTTAATGACACACAATAAAGATTACATTTTACTTTATTGCGCTTGTAATTGATAACTTGTGACCCCTCGAAATTTCAACTGAGTCTTCGTACGTTTCCTCAGAGCTGCTCAAAGTGCCGAGCGGCCAGCGATGACGGACGGAGTGACGACTTAACGTGCGATTTGTCGCATTTTCAAGATTTATACCAGCCAAAGCGGCTACAAAACAAGGGTTAAAGGTCACGAGCGTTATCAAGACCTCGTTCGGAGCGGAGCTTCGAAGGGAGAGACTTTTATGTCGAGGCTGCGAGGGTTTATTTATTGATCTGCTGAACATATTAAATTGTATGCAGGAGAGTCCTTTGACCCAGATATACGAACGATATCTGTAAGCCGGCCAGTCCAGCCAGAGTGCGTTTTCTCGTTCCTCCAATCCGACTATTTCAATTTTCGTGCAAAATTAATTGAGTAATGGCTAAGTACTCTTCCAGCACAAATTATTGCCTGCATTATGTGTATGTTTTGATATATTGGGTGCTTATCAGAGGCCTGGATATTCAATTTATGCTCCTTTGATGACTTATGGTGCGGTTCGGAGCTCGAACCTTGCTGTCTTGAGAGCTCGAACAGCCCTCGATGGGAAAGGGGAATTTCACGGAAAGGAAGTTTTCACTGAAAATTTCTTTTGAGATTGAGATATTAGGGGAATTTTATTGAAAAGTAGTTTTCACTGAAAGCTTTTGAAAATAATTTTTGAGACACTTTTCCATGGAAATTTTTCTCAAACTCAGTAAGTTTCAAATACTAAGGGAATTTTATTGCAAAGTAAAAGCTCTTGTAAATCATTTTTTAGAATCCTTTTTTGTGGGAATTTTTCTCACTCAATAATTTTTAAACTGGGCATCATAAATGAACCTATTCTTTTTACAGGGTCAGGGTACCTCAGAATCTCTCACTCTAATAGGAAAATGAGCAAAATTTTTTTCGTTTTCGGCCTGAGCAGAGCATTCCTATCAGACAATTTCTGACCCCTAAAAAACGTTAGTCGTCATTCTGCCCGGGGGAAGCCAGTCACCGTCCACTCGGATTTAATTCGCATTTAATAAAATTTGCATGAATGTCCAATAAATTTTCCCCGACATATTGACTTAAAGCACAATTTCCATCACCCTCACCTGATTTACATGGGTCCATATCGATATCATTTGATATGGTGCTGGGAAATTTATTTGTCATCAGCTCATCAATTGTGTACTTGTAGTGGCGGTTTCGCGGTTGCGGCAACTCATGCAGCCACCTCTCGTGCCGCATGTGTCCATGCTTGAATTTTGGCGATAGCAATTGCGACGGTTCGGCCTGCTGCTCGTGCTTTTGTGTAATTAATGTCTGATTAATTGAAAAACCTGACACACACACCGCCATTGAGGTGGCGAGTGTTAGCATTAAATTTAAATTATTCATCTTCGTCTGACTTTTGGCCGATCTTCTCAGTCCATAGTGGGAGTATTTTGGCGCCTTCTGGGAAAAGCTCAAATTATGCTCATTTGTATCCTTGTTTTGGCAATTTGCGCTTCCCTCCTCCACTTCTTTTGTTAATTTGACACAATAACACTTTTTTCACTGTCCCTTTTCTTCCTTATCGCGCGCCCTTCTTCCTATTATTGTTCTCGAGCGCTCGTCTCTTCTCTTATGATTATCTACGTCTTTTTCCCAGCACGGGGTCGTCCAGCCATTTTCTCCTGGGTTTCCTCAGCTCGTGCCGTTTTTGCGAAAAATTCCACAATTGTATTAATCTCTGGCGAAAACTGATAAGGAGTTCCTTTTCGCGCGGTGCCGATGTGAAACGCACGACGACTCAAAACAGACTGACTGGCCGATTTAAATTTTAAATACCCCCTCAGTCATTCATTCCGAGATGCAGCGTGTGTCCGTACCTCACACAGCCGTATGGAGTGTGTGTGGGTGTGCACAAATTGCCGAGAAGGAAGGAGCGGGAGCCGGTTGAATGAAACACGAAACAGACGGTCCAGTCAATGGACCTTTTCTTAAGGATCTCTTAAGAATGCTCGGCTCGAGGGGAGACTTTATTAGGACTGTGTCTATAAATAGTAATTAGGAATTTTTTTGGGGGTGGGGGCGGGCTGGGTATCATAAATCTCCCGCGCAAACGATGGACTTGAGAGGATAAGAAAGTTATTCAGGTGTGCGAGGTGGAACGCCCACATGCGTGCATTGTTGAACCCGGTTTTGTTCTCAGAAAAAAGGACTCCAATATCTCTAATTTGTTTTGGGATGGAATTCTCCTGAACTTTTTGTTCTGTCATAAAAAAACACCTTGACCTTGAACCTGGAAATGTCTAATTTTATCCTTATCCTTCTAACAAAAACAGACTCCCGAGTTTGGGGGTTTTCGTCGATTAATAATTACAATAGAAAACGGTACTTAGCACAAACGACCACGAGTTTCTAATGAGTTTGAAAATTAAACGAGAATTTTTGCTGGCTTCTTCCTGGAATCCGTGAAGTGTTGTAGAAGCATTTTTGAAAATGTCCCCTGAAATATGCAAGAAATATGCCTGCATTTCCGTTTATTTTGAGGTATTTGAAATGCATCAAATCCCAAACAAATCCTCCACCTGTCAACTGTCATTCCGTTGGCGGCTTTTGGCGCAACAGTTTCGCGCCTAGTACTCGCGCCTCACACAGTCGGAGCATAAAAATCAGTCAAAACAGTGAAAAAGCTCTTGATTATTTGGGTTTTCTGCGGAACTTGCTGGTCCAATCTTCCTAAATGTAGCGTCAAACGGAACATTTGGCTGCATTCGAAGGACTTAAAGTGTAAAAATGTCGAATACGACAGTGAAATTGGAACCTGCTGGGTCAGATGAGGGCTTGACCATTCTGCAGGCTTCCTCTCAAGCAACTGCATCTCTTGCCACTTCGCAACCTACATTCACAATTACCTCACAACCAGCAACGGGCACATCGGTGCACGTATCGAATGCCGGGGGACTCCGGTCCGTGAACGCGACTCCGGCAGGGGCCGCCGTGAACTATCAAAATCTCCAACCCCTCCCATTTCTGCAGGCCGCTCCGGGAGGCCAGATCATCCAGAATGCCAACGGAATGTTCCAAGTGGTCCAACCCGTAAGTCCGAAGGAGCCGGGTGCTGGGAAAAACTAAGAGTTTCTGTGTTTCAGGTCCAAACGGTGCAAACGATGACGGTTGACGGGCAGGAAGCTCTCTTTATTCCCGCTGGGGGAGGTCAGGCCATCCAGATCAACCAGCAGACCGGTCAGCCGATCCAGATTCAGCAGCCCACTGCAGGCCAGATCCAGCTCGGGCAGGGGCAGCAGATCCAGCTGGGGCAGGGTCAGCAGATTCAGCTGGGGTCGGGGGGAGCCGTCCAGATCGGGGGAGGCCAGGTGCTGGGCCAGGTCTTCACGGTCCCCAAGCAGGAGCAAGTGCAGCCCACTGCCACCTTCATCACGCCCCAAGGTCAGCAGATTCAGCTCCAGCAGCCGACAGCTCAGCCCCAGCAGACCTTCGTGACCCCCACGGGCCAGATAATCCGGGCTCCAGCGAACCTCATGACGGCCGGCTCGAACCTCGGCATGCCTCAGACCCAGACAGTGCAGCTCCCTAACGGCCAGACCGTCCAAGTCGCCAGTGCAGCCCCCGGAATGCAGCAGCTTCTTCAGTTTCCCGTCGCCCAGACTCAGACCATCCCCGTGCAGGTTCCCATCTCCCTCGGAAACGGCCAGACGATCTACCAGACGGTGCACGTGCCAATTCAGCTGCCGGTGCAGCAGAATTTCATGCAGCAGATGGGCGGGATGCAGCTCCTGCCCCAGTTGGGGCAGGTCGCGAACGTCATAACGCCCAGTGGACAGATCCAGCAGATCCAACTGACCCCCATCAGCTCGCTGGGACAGCACCTGCAGCAGCAGACGTCGCAGCCCCAGCACATAATATCCGCCTCGCCCTCATCGACGACCACCACGAGCGTAACGACGGCCGCCACGAACTCCCTGGCCTCCACCCCAGTCTCCTCGATCACCCACCAAGACCCACCGCAGTCCCCGAAGCACGAGCAGACCCTGCAGACCCACCCGCAGCAAATCACAATTTCGAGCCCCACCGGACAACCCATCTCGGTCCTCTCCACGACCCCCCAGCGCACTCAGGCCATCCAGAATATCCAGAACCTTCAGAACCTGCAGAACCTCATCCAGATGCCGAGCGCCGGCCAGACCACCTCAGGCATCCCGGTGCAGCATATCCCGGGGATCGGCAGCGTCCAGATCATCCCCGCAAACGTCCTGAACGCCACACAGACGCTTCCCACGGCCCCCCAGCCCTTCACGGGACTCCAGAACATCACGCTGACGCCGGTGACGACGGCGCAGCAGCAGAACACGGCGACGGTCGTGAAGCCCCCCGACGGGAGTGGGGGCGGGGGAGGGCAGCTGAAGTTTCTCATCAAGCAGGAGGGGGGCTCGGGACAACCCCTCTTTGCGACTCTACCGAAACCCGAAATTGCTGGAACGCCAACGTCGGGGTTTCAGCAGGCCTCGTACGTGAATGTCTCCTCAGCAACGGTCTCGGGAAACGATTCAGTCCAGACTTCGACCCCCCAAATCAATATAAGCGTCGTAGATGCGGCGAGTCTGGGCACAGTTTCGAACGTAGCGACGACGGTTGATGATGGAACGGGCAAGTTCAAGAAGGAGAAGAAACGAGTGGCTTGCACGTGTCCGAATTGTGTACAGGGAGAGCGACATGCGGATCGCAAGAAGCAGCATATCTGCCACATGCCGAACTGCGGGAAGGTGTACGGCAAGACGTCCCACTTGCGGGCTCATCTGCGCTGGCACACGGGCGAGCGTCCCTTCCATTGTACCTGGGCCTACTGCGGTAAGAGGTTTACGAGGAGTGACGAGCTGCAGAGGCATCGGAGGACCCACACAGGAGAAAAGGTAAAATTTTACTGACTACGAGAATCCATCTCCAATGACTAATTCCCCTTCAATTTTTCAGAGATTTCAGTGCCCTGAATGCAACAAGAAGTTCATGAGGAGCGACCACCTCTCGAAGCACATAAAAACACACAACAAACCAAAGAAAGAGGGTATGTTGTTAATTTAAGGTCCTGGGAGAAGAACACGAAGTAGAATTATTGCTTGAGACAATAGTTACTGTGTAAATTCAACTGTAAAAAACCAACTAACTTGATGATTAGTGTCAAAAGTATTTAAGTCCATAACGAACAAATTGTAGGAGTAACTAACAAAATTAATTGTTAGGGAGTTTGAAACGTTCACTGAGTTTTTGTAGGAAAGAAAACAGTTAAACTTTTTTACGTATGATTAAATTATTAAATCAAAAGAATCTTCAAATTCGATGGCTCTTGGATTCAGCGTAGTTTCATATTGTCGTCTATGGAGGTAATAACGAAGGCTTTTACAATAACTAGGCTAGGTTCTAAATTGTAGTATTATTAATTATTATTATTATGAATATCAGTATGTGTAAGTGTATCTAAAATAAAATTTTTAACGTAACTTTCTGTCGAATCTTTCTCAAAAAACTCTTGAGTCACGCATGTAGTGGCATAGATAAGGTAGGACTTTCACTCTCACTCTCAAACACACGCTTGTTCCTCCTCAAGCAAGTCGTCTCATCGGAAATCGCGATAGATAAGTGAGTGAACTCTTCTACCTCGACATACCTAATACATTAGCCGACAAATTTTATTGCTTGCACGGTGATTTACAGCCCGCTCTTGGTGAGACAGATAAAACATACCAGCTGCCTCTTGGTCAGAGCCATTTATCATGAGGCTCTTACTCGTTCTGGTGTTTTCTGCAGCAGCTCAGGCTTCCAATTCGCTCAAGGAAAAATACCCAGGAGAGACCTGCTACAGAAAGTGCAATGGAACGTCCCGGATTTGCTACTTCCAGTTCACCCTGGAGCAGTACAGTGCCATGGGAGCGTAAGTTTTTGGAGACCTGGCTTCTGAATTTCTCTAAATGGGGTCCACGTGTAGAGCCTGCAACCAATGTAAGGATGCCGTGAGCTTCGAGGACTGCTTCAAGACTCACTGTGTTCACGTGGATGGAGTCGAGCGAGGCATCAACACCGTCAACCGCCAGATTCCGGCGCCCCTCATTGACGTCTGCCAGAACGACTTCGTGGTCGTCGATGTGATGAACAAAATGGCGGGTAAGTCCAGCACGATCCACTGGCACGGACTCCACATGAGAGAGACTCCCTGGATGGATGGGGTTCCCTTCGTCACCCAGTGCCCGATTTCCTTCGGGAACACCTTCCGATACGCCTTCTACGCCACGGAGCCAGGCACTCAGTGGTACCACGCTCACACGGGATTCCAGAAGTTCGACGGTCTCTACGGAATTCTGCTGATTCGACGTCCCAACGACCCCCACCAGAGACTCTACGACTTTGATCTCCCGCAGCACGCCGTCATTGTCTCCGACTGGATGCACGACCTTGCCGACATGTTCTGGCCCGGCCTGCCCTCTCGCCTCCCAGGCAACAACGCGGAAAACGTCCTGATTAACGGTAAGGGGAGGTTTCAGAGCGGGAGCGTCGCAACGAAAACTCCCCTGGCAGTCTTCAAGGTGCAGAAGGACTCTAGGTACCGGTTCAGGATGGTCAACGCCTGCAACAACAACTGCGCTGTCAGGGTTCAGGTAACTCAGGACGCCTATTGTCCTTCAAGAATCTCTAGCAAGCAAGTTTTCAGGTCCAAAACCACAGGATGCAGGTGATAGCAAGCGACTCTTACGACCTCGTCGAGGAGACCTTCGACAGCTTCTACTTCAACAGCGGCGAGAGGTACGACTTCGTGCTCCATGCCAACCAGACCCCGGGGAACTACTGCGTCCAAATGAAGCTCATGGGCGGCTGTGCTACTCGCAAATTGGAGCAATATGCCGTTTTGACCTACGCAGACAACAACGGTCCCGTTTCTGTGAACGAGTACAAGGAGCTCAGTCAACTGTGGGAGAGCTGCAGAAGCTCCCAATGGGACCAGAAGCGAGTAAGTGGACCTTCAAGTCACCTCCTTTGAATAACTTCCAAGTTTTGGCTCCAGATCTTGAATGACCCACGGACTGAGTGCCACGGACCCGAGAACGACGTCGACAACCGCTGCATTGTGGACATGAAGGGGATCCACGAGTTCCACAGCGCCCCAGAGAAGAGCAGAATTCTCTTCGGAGAGCCGGATGTGCGGCGAGAAATCGAGTTTGGGGTGCCAACTATCCCAAGCGCCCAGTTCTTCCAGGAAGGCTCCTACGAGGCTTTTGCTAGTAAGTTCACGAAACCCTCTGAAGCCATCTGATCCATTTCTGGCCCCTTAGACCCTCGAGGCATCAACGTGCTGGTGCGAGCGTCGCTGGATAACATCTCGCACATCACTCCTCCCGTGAGTCTTCTGACGCAGACCGACGACTGGGACGAGCATCTGTTTTGCGACGTCTACAAGAGGCCCAAAAGCTGCGCCGGTCAAGAGGTGTGTCTGTGCGTTCATCGAATCAAGGTCGCCTTGGGAGCCATCGTGGAGCTCAAGCTGACCTCTCCAGCCCCAAGTGTGGCTCGTGGAACCGTCGTGCATCCCTTCCACCTTCACGGCTTCCCGATGTACGTGATCAAAAGTGGCTGGCTGACTGAAACTCGAGAGCCAGAGGTGCGTCTAGATTCCCCCTTCAAGGATACGGTATCGCTTCCTAATGGCGGTTACGTCACCGTGAGGTTCAGAGCCGACAACCCCGGGATGTGGTTCTTCCACTGCCACAACGGAATCCACCTCAGGATGGGGATGTCGCTCGTGGTGCAAGTTGGGGAGAAGGGAGATTTCAGAACGGCCCCCAAGAACTTCCCAAAGTGCGGGAATTTTCTCCCAGAGATCGGAGAACTCGCTCCTGCCTTGAAGTAAAAAAATTTGTGAAAGAAAAAACTTCGTTAAAATCTTTATTTTGCTTTTCAATTTTCTGTGTCTACACATACATATCATCATATAATATATATTTTTATTTAAAATTTATTTTAAAATTTAACAAGTGAAAACCTTATTGTTTGCGTATTTATGTAGAATCGAAAGTGGTGTCAAAACTTTATTAATGCTTGAAAACTTCTTGCATTTTCCATGTCGAGAGGAGATTCGTAAATGCTAGTGGGACAAAACAGAGGAAATGAGAGACGGGGAGAGAAAGAAAACAGGGACATTTGGCAATAAATAGGCACTTGACTGACGGTGATAAAATGGCAACTGTCTTGAGTAAAAGTGTTGAAGTTCCAAACATCGTAGAGACTTAGCACTCGGCCTTGTACGGCGATCCGGGGATGTGATCCTCGCCCCACTTCACGATGATGATGTACTCGCCGCGCTCCTTGACTATGTAGTTGACGTTGTAGATTCCGCGTCCCGTGTGCTTCACGTGGACCTCGTCGACGGGCAGTTTGGGTCCGTAGATGCCGACGTACAGGATGTTGTTGCCTAAAAAGACCAGGGTGAGGAAAATTGCCACCAGGGGGCGCCAGCAGGACTTACCAGCATCGCTCGTGTTGATGTTGAAAGTGTTCTGCTTTCCAATGTACGCCTTCTTCAGGCCCATGCCCTTGGAGATGACCTTCGAGGCGTCCGACCGGAAGACCGGCAAGACGGCCCCGCTTCCCTTGTTCTTTGAGAGCTTGGCAATGGTCTCCAGCGTCACCGTCGATGTCTCCTGAGCGCCCAAGTCGGCCAACTTGTCAGCTGGAGAACGGGAAAAGTTAATATAAGAGAAAGTTAATTCATCGGACTTACATTTTCCTGTGCAACCGATCTTGAATGGGGATCCCACGATGTGCATGTGGTTGTATTTGACAGTGATGTAGTAGTCACCGGGGAGCAAGGGCGTGTAGCGAACCTTGTAGCCCTCCTCAACCTCTGTGCAGTCCATGGAGACCTTCGAGGGCCCATCGATGGTGACTTGCAAGGTTCCGGAGCCAGCGTTGCAGGTGTCAATGATGAAGTCAGTTTTCATACCAGTACGGATCTGTTGGAGCCCAGCACCCTCGGCGTGGACGGCTGCTGGATCGGCGTCTCCCTTGCCCACGATGATGCGGAAGGGGGAGCCGGGGATGTGGACACCGTTGAACTTGACGTGGATGGCGTGGACGCCGTTCTCGCGGGGGTAGAAGCGGACAGAGTACTGCTCGGGGTCGATCAGCTGGATGAAGCAGTCGTCCTCGGAGTTGGACGGGGCGATAACCTAGGGATTTGTTCAATTATCTCGCTCGAATAGGTCTAAAAACGCTTACCTTAGCATCCAACTGACCCTTGGCTCCGTTCGTGCGGACGAAGAACTGCGCCGGCTTGTCTGGCTGCACGACACCCACCGGGAACTGGAAGATCTCCAGCTTGTGCGCATCTCCCATGGCGGGCGAGACGTAGACCTTGAACGGGGAGTCGGGGATGTGACGGTCGTTGAACTTCAATCCCACACGGTACTCGCCTGGCTCGGTCACGATGTAGCCAATGTCGCAAGAGCCGTCCTTGCGGTCCTTGAAATCGATCGTGGCCTTGCTGGGTCCCTCCACGGAGATCGCCAGACTGCCACTTCCAGCCTCACGAGTCCAGACGTTGAAGGAGGCCGGGAAGCCACACTCTCCGTACTCCAGTCCGCTGCCTCCGGCCTTCACCAAGTGGGATCCAAAGTCTCGGAGGGGGCCCACGGTGAACTGGAAGGGCGACCCGGGGATGTGGATGCCCTTGTAACGCACCGAGACTGTGTGGGCGCCGAGCTCCTTGGGCGTAAAGTTGACGGCATAGAGGCCGTCTTCCACCTCCGCGATAATGGCGTCCTCGGTGACGAACCCGGGGGAGGTCACTTGAGCGGAGAGGTCGAAGGACGTGATGCCGGGCATCTTGAAAGTCAGCTTGCACTGGCTCCCGATGTCGGTCACGGGGACCTGGTCTCGCTGGCGCTGGATCTTCTCGCGCTGACGGTTGGTGCCCTCACCTGCAACCAGAGGATAATCTTTAGTCTTGGGAATGCTTTAGAAATTTTATTCATCGCTTTATCTCTACCAGATAACTTGCATAAATGCGAAGTTAAGCACATTTTTCTCAAAAATAATGCATTAAGAGGGTCAAAAGTGGTATCAGCAGATTTTTTAGGCTCCAAGGACTCTAAAATGCTACAGCTTGCCAGGAATTACCACCTGGGAGCCGTGCAATCTGCCCCAAAGTTCGTGATTTTAATTGATTTTTCCTTTGGAGGCGCCTCGACATTCTCGCTATTTCCGGTTCTCTCCGGCCATGAAGGGGGTCTTTAGGCTTTAGGATTTTTTAGGCTCCAAGGATTCTGGAATGCTATAGTTTGCTAGAAATAATAGCCTGAGAGCCTCGAAATTAGCTTCCAAAGTTGAGGGTTTTTGGAGCAATATGATGCTCCTCCGGGGGTCCTCCGAGGTTGCTCCGAGGGTCCTCCAGGGGTCCTCCGAGCCAAATTTTTTATTTTATTTCGAACCTTGACACACTTTCCAGTCGACTGGCTCTTTTGACCCTTAGTTTTGGAGCTATAAGACTCCAAAGTGGGACATCATTGCTTAAATTGCAAACTGCGGACAAAAGCACATTTTTGAAAAAAATTTGCTAAAAAAAATTAATCCGGAATCTACGACAAGTGATTCGAAAATGGGAGCTACGAATTTAATAATATGATGACGTACCTGCGATCTTGACGGTGAAGGGCGACCCCTCGACGTGGTGGTCAGCGAACTTCAAGTTGACGATGTAGAACCCGGGCTCGGAGGGCTTGTAGCTGATCGAGAGAGTTCCGTCGTCGCGATCCGTGCAGTTGATCTCGGCTTTGGACGGGCCTTCGATGGACAGGGAGAGTCCTCCGAAGCCTGCATTGCGAGTGTCCACCTCAAAGACGTTGTCGACGTGCGTCTGGCCCTCCTTCAGAGCCTTGCCGGTCACCTTGACCTTCTTGGCGTCGCCCACCTCGCGATCCAGGACCTGAACCTTGAACGGCGAATTGGGGATGTGCTTGCCCAGACGCTTCACCGAGACGACGTGCTCTCCGACCTCACGGGGCGTGAAGGAGATGCCGATGTTTCCGGAGGGCAGGCGTTTGAGGAAGCAGGGCTCCTCGAGACCGCTGGGGGCCTGAATGGACGCGTTGAGCTGCTTCAAGTCGTTGTCGGTGATCTCGCCCGGGAAGGAGACCTCGGAGCACGAGCCCACAGAGATTTGGTTGCGCTTGCGGCCCTCGCCCGTGATCTTGGCGTAGAAGGGAGACCCCTTGATGTGCTTGTCTCCGAACCTCACTGAGATCTTGTACTCTCCTGGGGCTGTGGGCAAATACGACACCGAAACGGTTCCATCTTTGTTGTCGTGATATTTGATCTGCGAAAAAATCACCAATTTAGAAGATGAATCGGCTAAGTGCAAACGCGCGAACTCACATCTGCCTTGCTGGGTCCTTCGACGGCCATGGAGAGGCCTCCAGCTCCGGCTCCCTTGGTGGAAATCGTGAACTGACCCGGCTCTCCACTGACGCCATGAGTCAGGCCGCTTCCGTAGGCAGTGACGTAGCCAGAAGCGATTGAGTCCACGTGGAACTTGAAGGGCGACCCTTGGACGTGCTCTCCATTGTATTTGACGGCCAACTCGTGCAAGCCCTCCTCTCGGGGGTCGTACTTGACAGACACGGTTCCGTCGCGATTGTCTTCAATTATGGGCTTGTCTACTTCACCGCTGGGCATCTTGATGTCGGCTGGAATGCGAAGGAAGATGATGAAGATAAGGTCAGAATGCCATAAAATAAAAGTTATAAATAACCGTGAAAATCCCACATTTGAGGAACGTGTGGAGAAGCGGGCTAAAAAAATTTATGGATATTTTGGTTGGACAAGTGCCGATGACACTTCTCTCGAGAACCTCCGAAGTGAACGATCGTGACAAATTTTGCGAGATTTACAACTGCTGGAGATCAGGTGTTGATAGTCTTCGGCGATTTGGCTCGCGGTCAATACCACGATTCACAAATTGACGCCCCTCACTTTGTGGTGGAATGCAAAATCGCCGCGCCATGAGAGCTATGTTGGAGATGTAATAAAAATACAAATTGCGTAACGAATAAATTTACGATTGGATGGAAGATGGTCCATAATTTTTGCACCCTACACCTGTTACGGAAATCGTCGCGATGAATCACTTGGGGGCAAAACTTGGCCTGCCCTTTTCTGCGATCTTTTCACCGTGGGGTTGAGGGGTCACCTACTTTAACGGGAAATTTTCTGCGCGGTAAAAAACATTCCAAGCATATCTTAGCAAGTACCAGCCGTCAGCACCATCATCAAATCTCACTGAAAAAACGCCAAATTTTCTATGTTATGTTTGCGATAATAATTCTGACACATATGACTCATGAGCACGTAATCCACGAGATTTATGACCCTCGAGACCCCCGAGCCCGCTGCCAGTCCGTCAACTAAGTAGCTTGGAGTAAATATTTTTATTGCTTAATCACATGAAATAAATAACGCGGGCCCGCCTCGAACTGCTGAAGTGGTGCTGGGGAAGTGAAATCCAAGATTGAGCTAGGAGCTAATTTTATCTCGGCTTGGAAAAACACCATCTCGTGATTTGGAGATGATGCGTGACGCGAAAGATGGTTCAATTAGAGCTAGCAGCTGTTGCGCAGCAATTGACTCCTCATTACCTTTTCTTGAATTCACAGTGTACGATTGAATGAAATTTGTTGGCATAAATGACATGAACCGAGCCTCAACATTGGCTGGGATGTCGATCTCGTGGAAGTAGTAGCCTGGCTTCTCGCGCTTGTCGAATTCAGAAAATGTCACGGAACGCAAAATGGGCTTGCTGAATACTGTCAAGTCGTCCCAATTCGCCTCGATGACTTCCGGGGGCTTCGTGTACCGCCAAAATGGTGCTTCGTCGCCAAAAACCATTTGCAGATCGCTTTCAAACTTTCGTTCTTTTCAACGGGAGTTGAAAAACTTTTCAAGCACTTTGACCTTTTTCTATCAGCCAATGATTTTTTGACACTTTTACATTACGTTTCGCGAACTGGAATAACCTTTTCTCATTTACTTCCAGGTTCAAAAAAATTTTTTGGAGCTCCTCAACTAAAATTTAGTTTCCCAGAGCTTCCAAGAAATTTTTCTAAGTCCTGAGAAATTCACTGAAAATCACACTTTTGCACGACGATGCAGCAAAGCTGAAACGCGTCCGAAATGTTCCAAAGACGAAAGACAAGTGTGAAAATTTTTGTGGCAGCAAAAGGGAAATGCTACTAAAAATTGACGGAGACCAATGTTTATTAAATAGTATAAATGCTGTACGGTATGGTGCCGTGTGCTACATAATACGGAGTAGATGCTGCGAGATGGAGAAGATGTGGACAAACATCGGGAAAGGCAGCAGCAATGGAAAGTCTCACATCTCACGCGATTTCGTTCCGATGATGTGTTGATCGTGCACACCTTTTTCTCCCCTCCCGCGCTCCAGAGGAGTCCCAGAGAGGAGGCAAAGGCCATAACATCGATGTCGGACGGACCGACGTGGAGTCGTTACCCTCCGGATTCTGGGACGGGACATTCCAAAAATAAGACTTTGTCAAAATACAAAACAAAATTCGCATGATTAATAAAAACTGGGCAGTCCAATGCGCCTGGCACGACCGAATATTTGCTTCATTAAGCTTTTACGACGACAACCGGCCAGCCAAAATAACATTTTTCACTGACCAACGCTGCCCAACTGCATATTAAAATGTTCACCATCATTTAAGACGCGACCTGCGCCTGCATGTACTTTTGTCATGATTGATTAGCCTACAATGTGCGAAGATGCGGGTCTCAATTGGGAGACCTCCGACCCCCTACGGTCCCATTTGCACGTGGAACCCATTCAATAAATCCCGGGACGGTTATTTTAGATTTTTAACACACTTTTAGCGTCGCCAAGTTACATTTCTTGTGTCACAATTCGGCAAAAATTTTATCCAGCAGAACATAAAAATTATGAAATATTACGAGTGTCGCTCTTTTGCATGCTGATTCTGGGAAATTGTCACGCCGCGTCGCGACATTACGTAAATTGCCAGAGGACGTATTTTTGGAAAATGGAGAACATGGAGACAGGTGCACGCAGAACGGTGAGATTTCGCGTGCGCCACTTGGCTCCTTGGCATGTGAGACACGGTGAAACGAATATTCTGCTCCATGCCTCCATGGGAATCTGGAATTTTGCGCTTCGACTATGTCCGCTACGGTAATTTCCGATTTGGCTGGAGAGTTGTTGGTTTTGCGGTATTTTTTCTGTTTTCGAAGGCTTTTTGGCGGGAATCAGTGGGGGTTTTTGAGCTCTTCTGCCATTTTTCGTCTCTTTTTAGCTACCAGGACCTTTCAAGGAGACCACATATGGCCCCCAAAAGGAGTTTTCTGGAGGACGAAAAAGTACCTTTAAGAGTCAGGGTGAATACCAGCCTTTAGAAGGTCTTAAGAAAATCTCCCTGCTGGAAGCCAAGCCAACGGGACCCTGGACAAGCGACAAAATTTTCCATGAGCTCGTCAAGCATTCCGGCGCTAATAGAAATATCAAACAGAAAAAACTGTCCGGTCCACATGATTTTCCAAACATCTCCACAAATCAAAATCTAATTTTAGATTATTTAATTCGCTATGACTTGATTTTTGACTACCTCTCCGTGTATTTCAGCCTCGCATCAACATCATCATCACATGGAAACTGGCGAAGCTACCACAAAATTTTTCTAACTGTGTGTGACAAGGAACATGGAATTGTCATATCACATGTGACGTTGGAGGAAAAGCGGTGAAAATATATCACAAATTGAGATTCCGTTTTCCGATTTGTGGCGCGGAAAACGAACCTGACGAACTGGCCGAAAGAAAATTGGCGTCAAAAGATTTTCTGTTGCTCTTTTCGTGTCGGAAAACACAATATTTGAAACTACAAAGGGAAACGTAATCACAATGTTGACTTGAGCTGACAGTGGGACATGTGTAGCTTTCATGTTTTTATCGCTAGATTAGAGGGGAGCTAATTTGCGAACAATTAGAAATGTGCATAAACGCGTGACGTGCCGAAATTAATTTTAGATCGTGGATTGGGCGAGTTTTATGCGGGAAGGAGACATTACAGTTGGCCACCCACGGCGACATTCCGCCGACAGGCCCGAAAAGACGATGATTGGCAGGTTGTTTTGTTTGAGGGCGTGAAGTTGAAGCGGATCGTTTCAATCGCGAGTCACTGGGGGGTTCACAGAGGGTAAGTGGTTCGAATTCAGGATAGTTTGTAGGGCTTAAAAATTTCCGTTTTTCTCCCTAGTTAATTTTTGAAAGCCCTAGTGCCCAAAATTAATTTCATAATTCCACTCACCTTCTAAATCCTCAACAGAATGGGGCAGAAGTAACTTGTTGAGCTGAACTTGGCGGAAATTGGCACTATCGTTGAACGAGTCTGTCTTGTCGTGCTTGCCGTTGGTCTTGGGCGGGCTGTCGTGGTTGTTGCTGTGGTTCTCGTGAACGCTGTATTCCTCCTCCTTTCGTTCTTCGCGGAACTAAAGCGGAACAACAACGAGAGACCAGCCGTTAGTCGGAAATAGAGACAATAAATTCTGTGCGTGGGCGTACCTCGTACTCCTCGCGTCGGATGCGATCTAAGAAGTCTTCAGTCTTGGATGCAGCTGCCGAATAGAAAAATTCTTGTTGAAGCGATGTGTTGATGGCACTGTTGTTTGATTGGGAAGACGTTGACTGTTGCTTCGTCACCTGCCGCTTCTTGTCACCGGCCTGTGGAGACATGGGATCCGAGATTAGAAGTCAGCTTCCAGAAAACAATGAAATCCACCCATTAATTTAAGCACGTTACGGCTTCCGTAACTGACGGGGTCTCAAGTTCACGATATTACATGAAATTTACGCCTTCAGGGTCGCAGTGGTTCGTAGCGAATCGCGTGAAAAAAAGCTGGAAAACACGAACCAAGTGACAAGATATTTTTACTCTCGTGGGAGCGTGGTGGAGGCAGAGGTGTCAGTTGCCTGCAGGTCCACAAAACCTGCCGTCATTAGTCACGAGTAGCCCGAAAGTGAGACCCAACAATCGACTATTAATCAAGCTGCTGCATCCAAGAACGCTTACATAACGAGAGGAGGGCCAGGCGCGGGCTAAAAATAGCGCATAAAAGTCGCGGTTTTTATGGAAAATTGTCGATTTTTCGGGTTGTGATAGCAAGTACCGCACTTGCCTCTGTGCTAAAAATACCCTCAAACGCGCACTTTTGGAACTACTATACTCACGGCCCAGAGACCTTTAATTGCTCCGCAAAAATGTTAATTCGCTTAATGAAAACAGAGGCGGCTTCCAGAGTCAATAAAATCGCGATCAGAGGAAGAACAATATTGACCCAAGCGCACTCCAATTAATTGTTTGCAAATTGGCTTGTTTTTCAAGCATCCTCTCAGCCCACCAAAAACGTCCCCAAATGCATTCCAGCTTGTCCGTCTGATTGGCTTGGATCAGGCACTTCTTGTCACCTCCTTCTCTCGCAGCTCTCACAATATTATGGAATCGAAAAGACCGACAAGACATGTACTGGCGGTTTATTTATAGAGCCCCTCCCTATGAGACTTTCACTGGTATTTTGTGTATTTCTTATAATGATCGTGGAAAATATCAAATAAAACACACGGGAGAATGTTGCAAGTCGCTGGCTATAGAAAAATCTCGTGGTGAATGACATATCGCAGACGTGAGTCAGTCACTTTATTGTCGCGTAATGCTCGTAATTAGCTCATCTATAAAATCACGACGTGTTTTGGGAGCCACTTATTGCTGTCGATCAAATAATTCCGGGCAGTTAAACATTTTGATGGTTTTCTGTCGCGAAGAAACATTCATTTTAAGAGCCCTAAATCATGAAACTTTTTCATGAAACCTTTGGGACTCCAAAACTTCCAAAACTTTTACGACTCAGATGAACAGTGCCTCCCTCTGAACCTTATATTTAACTCAAGAAAAATTTATATAAATTTACTTTGAAACACAAAATATAAATTTATAATTAATTAAATTTTTTAAAAATGTCATAAAAGAGACCTTTAAATTTTTAAAAACCCCGGGAGAATCCAGCCAACAACCTTGTTCCCATTCTGACCTGCAGCTTTTGCACACTTGTAACCAGCTTTTCCATTTTCACGCACTAAAATCGATTAACGTAGGCGTCTCCGGCCGTTTGATCATCGTTAAAGTTTGTTTATTTCATTCGTTATTGATTGGTTTTATTAGATGCTGGAGCCGTTTTGCATATTTTCCGCTTCCCGCTGCCCAAATACACAAACAAGTCATACAATGTCCCTCTCTTTGGCCGCCCGCAGACAAATCCCCCGAAACATCTCAATTTGTAACAATGTCCACACGACAAGCTCGATTAATTCGGAAGCTAATTCGTTTTTGAAAGGAGGCAATTACGATCTTGGCACGGTGTATTTATTGTCTCGTGTCTGCAAAATGGTCGGCATTGTCTGTGGCCGCCCGAACGTGTAAAGTCCCATTTGCCGCTAGTAACTCTCAATGTCTTGTGACCGAAAATGCTCCCCTTTTTCCGGATACTCGGATAATTTGCGCACCCGTGTATGTGTCACATGATACCTGCATGTCAATCAGAGAGTGATTTACTATGTAGGACTTATGTCCAACAACCTCAGCCGCCAATGCAAATTGCGGAGAACATTATCATTACCGGTGGAGCGCGCCAAAAATTGGCACCTCAATCGCACGATTCGTCTCGCTCTCCCGCAACCCCTGAGCACGCCACGCCGCTTTGCTGTAGGTGCAAATGTGGCGCAATTTGAGGCGTGATATAAGTGGAAAACAATGCACTTTGCGGAGAACGTAGCCAAAATAAAAGTGAAACTCGAGCGACTCGAACCCATATATCAAGGGATAATGACCCCCTGTCACGGCGGGCTTAATTAATTTTTTAACAACGGCTCTCGGAGCTCGGACTCGTGGCTGCCCGAGAATCCAAATTTTATGCTCGATCATTTTTAGCCAGCAAAATTTACTATTTATAACATCTTCCACTTGCTGACATTTTTTCTGCTCCATCCATCGTCTCTTCTGATAGGTCTGAAGCATTTTTGCGAACTTTCAAGACTCTCGAAATTTCAAAACCCAACGATTTTTTTCCCTTTCGAGCCCACACTTTTCAGCATTGGCTCTGGGATCCTGCGAAACTCCCACTTTCCAAAACTGCACAGTGACCTTGGCTTTCTCAAACAACAACACTCAGTGTGTCTAGTTTTCACTGAATTTTTTCACAGTATTTTTCCCAACTGCATTGTTTGCTTACCAAAAATGAAAAAAATGCTGGAAAAGTCTAGGTTGAGAGAAGTGTTTCTGGTACAAAATACTGTTGAACACTGAAGTGGAAAATCTCTTCTGAGTGCAGTTTTCCATCACGCAATACGGGTGTGTGCAGCACGAGGAGGCTGGTGACTGATCGTCGTGCCGGGAAAACGCACAATTTTCCGGATCTCTGCGTTAGTGGTTTGAAATTTCCACGTTAACCCTCTAATGCATAAAATGTCGCTGCTGATTTGAGCCAAAAAGAAAAAGGTAATTTTCTTCTTTTAATCAGCTGTGGCTCTCAGACAAAACTGGTCAAAGCCAACTGACCAATCGAAAAGACTCCATAAAAGTTTTTTTTGTGATTGACATTTTAGCATCAGAGGGTTACTTATTTAAGTTTGACTCAGAGGGCCCCTTTTATCAGCCATAAAACCCCGATAACTAATCAAAAGCGATACAATTGAGCTCAATTGATAGTCAGCTCGCCACGATGAAGGTTGTGCTACTCGTAGTTCTGGGCCTTCTGGGGCTCTGCAAGGCTCAGCAGACTGCCGGCCACGGACTTGGCCGCCACGAACAAAACGAGGAGCTCTCTTGGGTCGATTTCAAGTTCACGGACATTTTCGAGACGGTTCAGGAGACACTCGAGATAACCGTTGACTTCAAGTCTCGCGATCCCGATCACCTCATCACCTACGCAGACCATGTCTTGAAATTCGTGAGTAACCTGTCTTTGACCGACTTTCCAATTTACTTGGCTGATTTCAGAGCTCTGAGAGCTTTCCCCAGTCCTTCTTCACCCTCGAGTCTGGTGGCCCCGGAACCTCGTCCTACAAGGCCCGCGTGGGATGCAGGAGGTGCTTTTTCCTCACGCTCGACCACCGCGTTTACTCCATCAACAACGCCACGGGACCTTCACCTGACGTGATTCAAGTTTAAATGCTTGTTAACAAGAATTTTGATAAGATAAAAATAAACGAAACGGCTCTTCCTGCACTTTCTGAACTTTGATCATTCCCCCAGTGTCTCTCGAGCTGCCCTCCCCGAAATGTCAAATTTCCTGGTTTTCCTAAGCTTTCTGGGCCTCGTGGTCTGCTCGCCCTACCTCGAAACGACCTTCGACATCGGAAGGGACGAGCAGGGGCAGGTTTTGCTCTGGGTGGAGCACAAATCTAGCGCCTTCTACGACGAAGAGCAGGCTGAACTGAGGATCCCGATGCAGTTTGACGGACACAGACTGCGAGTGGAGCGAATCACGATCATCAAATACGAGCTGCAGGCGGTGAGGGAGTTTGGGATGAATTTTTAGTGCATATTCAGCATTTTGCAAAAAATGCTCCATTGTGGCCGCTTTGCCATCTGTCTGTCTGTCTGTCCGAAATTTTATAACTCAAGAACCAGAGAAGCTAGAGAGCTGTAGTTTTTTGCATCGTGTAGGGCCTGGTTTGTAGGGGTGCAGGCTAACAATTTAGACCCCTACCCCCTCTTGGGAGGGAATGGGGGGTGTTTTACTTTTGTATGAAAACTCCTTATTTTACATCCGATTGAGTTGAAATTTTAGTATGTTGTAGTATGTGCAAAATCTAGCAAATAATGGTACAACATATATCCTCTATTATGTACAGGGACGGAGCTAGGGGCCCTCAAAGTTTGGGCTTCTCGAAATCTTTGAAAATGCACCCATTAGCTGAATAGAATTTTTTACATTAATTTTCGGAATTTCAGAATACGAGCGGGAGATTCTACTACGAGATCAGCGAGGGCGGTCCTGGCGCCAAAACCGTCCGGAGTAACCAGGGGTGCAACAACTGCACTCACTTCTCCGTCACGCAGCGCATTTTCGGCATCAACGTACTTACGTGAGACCCGCAGCTAGAGTTATCTGCAATTTGTGTATCAAATACATCAAACGTCAAGTGCTCGAAGCGCGGACTTCAATTAGCGTTTTATTTGTATTAGAAGCGGCAGCTATTATTATGTGGCGCATAGTTGCTATTATATTTGTGTGAGTTGGTGGTTAATGTGCAAGCAGCAAATGATAAATGGGATTCAAAAGAAGCAAGATAAACACGGGGAATGAGTTGTTATGATCGCAAGAAAATCGAAACGCAAAATGTTTAGTTTCCACACGACACGCTCATGTCTATTAGGACCACATCTCATGCAACGACATACAATGGAATTTTGTTTTCCTCAGTTTTATTCATTTTCTTTATTTCTTTCTCTTTCTGAAAAAGCTTTTCTTTCTCAAACTTACACAACCATCTCACCACATAATAATTACTGACTGCTAAGTTGATTGATTTGATACACGTTTCATTATTTTTCACGCCGACTAAAATTTGCGATGGAAATTTTAGGGTGAATATTTGTGTCAGAGAAAAACGGGCTTAGATGAGATATATAGGGGGAGACTTATAGCGGACCAGCACCAGAGAAAACAGGAATTATTCTACCTTAAGTGAAAAGGCTCCGTCTGGGATGGAGCGGCCGCCGAACTTGATGTCGATGTCGTAGTCTCCGGGGTCATTGAGCACGTAGTAGACGTCGAAGATCTTCTTGTTCTCGATTATTTCCACGTCCACGGGTCTGCAAGGGAAGGTTTGGTTATTTAAGAATCATCTCAGAATCGTTTTAGAAGAGTCCCAAGGAAATTCTCCCGTAACTTGCTCTACTTACGTATTATTATCAGTGTTGATGATCTTGCAAGTCACTCCTCCGGGTCCGGCAGCCCGGGTGTCCACGACAATCTTGTTCTTCGTCCCGTACTCCAGCTCATCCGGCGTCATCTCGACGATTTTGCACTTGTCAGCGTCTCCCGTGGGGAACGACTGGAGCACGAAGGGAGACCCATTGATGTGCGTTCCACCGTGCTTGACGGCAATATTGTAGGGTCCACACTCGTCCGGCACGAAGGAGACCTCCTTCACGCCCGGCTGCACCTCCCGGATCTTCGTTTCGACAGCACGACCCTCGGGTTCCTGAAAGCACGAAACTCTGTTAAATTAATCAGGTATTGGGACGGGAGGTGGGCTTTGAAGCATGCAGAGACGTTTGATGGCAATGTATGTGTACAAGGGACGAGAGGAAGTGACGAATAGGACACACACGAGTACCTCGTCGAACCCTTTCTGCAGGTACTGGTGAAGCCTCTCAATTGTCTGGTCGAACTTTTTGGCCGTTTCCTTCACACGCGACCGGATTTCGGACTTTTTCTCCTCGAACTTTCGCAGAATTGCGGCCGCCTCCTCGTCGGAGGTCGCTGTGCCGTAAAACTCCCACGTCTCCTCGTACGTCTCTATGTACTACGGTTAGCGGAAGCAAAGCAGAAGCGAAAAGATTTTAGCAAAACTTATTGGCTACAGACAGGGTCGCGTTTAGGACCTCTATGAAGGTCTAAATTGGCCAAAAATGCGACCCTGGGCACAGATTTAGGTGAAAAATACACTGTACTTACTGTGATAGCGACGCTCAGGTCCCCAGACCCGGCCCTGCTGTTGTCGACGCGGAACTTGACGGGCACAGAGGCCGGCACCTTCTTCTTCGTCAGGTCTCCCGAGACTTTCACCGAGTTGACGTCCGACTTGGGCTCCACCGTCACCACGAACGGGCTTTCGGGCACCTCCTTGTCGCTGAACAGCACGTTGCAGGTCAGCACGGCTCCGGATCTGGGTGCCGTGAAGGTCACCGAGTAGATTCCGTCACCCTTGTCCGACACCCGCAAGTCGTTGATCTGCTTGCCGTCGGTGGATGTGAGTTTCACGCCGATCTTTCCGGGTCCAGCGTCGCCAGCATCCACGAAGAACTCCACAGGCATGCTCTCTCGAACCTGACCCTGCGTTACTCCCGGTCCGTACACGCGCACCTTGTTGGCGTCCACGACAGTGGGTTGGGCCTTCTTTGCTCTTGCGGCCCCTGGGGAGTCCTGGATGTTGACCTTGAAGGGCGACCCGGGGATGTGTTTCTCGGCAAACCGAACCGTGATGTCGTACTCTCCTGGCTCCGTGGGCAGGTACTCGACGTCGCAAGACCCGTCTCGCTTGTCGATGCACGTCATCTTGGCCTCCGACGGCCCCTCAATGGCGAGCGAGAGACCTCCCGTGCCGGCTCCCTTGGTCTCGACCGTGAACTTGGCGGGCAGGTTCGTGACTCCGCCCTGAAGTCCGGGTCCGTAGGCCCTCACGCGAGTGGGATCGCACCCGGCTTTGACGTTCACGACGAACGGCGACCCTGGGATGGGCACGTTGTCGTACAGGAGCTCGATGGTGTGCGCGCCAGCTTCGAAGGGGGTGTACATGATGCGGATTATGTCCGAGTTGCTGCCTCCGAGGATCTTGCTGGGGATCGTGTTGCCCTTGGGATCCACGATCTGGCACGTGAGACGCTTCGTGTCGACGATAGTGGTCTTGGTCGTCTTGATGGACTTCATGTCGACGCTGAACTCCGTCTGGGCGTTCATTATGACACCTGCAAAGTCCGAGAGTTAGAGACGAGAGCGAAAACGAGGGGAGGGGAGGCAAAACAGGGGAGGGCTTGCAACGCAAAAAACGACGATTAGAAAAGGAGAAAGGCCAATCTCATGCAAAAAGGTGGCGTGCCAGAGGGACCGGCCTGCCAAGATGCTGGTATGCCATGTCATTGGCATGCCAGAGCCCTCGGGACGCCTCAAAATACGTCACGTTAGTGATGTGCACTTCCAACCAAACGACATCCAGAGAGATGATGACCAGATTTACCGTGCGACTGGATGCCGAGCCCAGATACCTTAATATTGCTCAAATTGGGCTCCGGCGAGATCACAGCTTGGAATGGTGAACCAGTGATATGTTTGTCATTGAATGTGATATTTATCGTGTAGTCGCCAATTTCTGTCGGGAGGTAGGCCACGTTGCACGTCCCATCTCCATTATCTCGGCAGTTAATGGCTGCCTCGCACGGCCCCTCGACTGTCACCCCCAAACCCCCCTGACCCGCCCCTCGAGTGTCAATCATGAACTGGGCCGGTCTGCCAATTATTCCGTGCGACAGTCCCGGACCCTCGGCGCTCACTTTGCGACAGTCGCTGCCCACGAGACACTGCAGACGGAACGGCTGGGGGGTGATGGGGGTACCTCCGAAGCTCACACTCAGGAGATACTCGCCCAGCTGGGTGGGGGTGAAGTTCACGAGGAAGCCTTCGGCCGTCGGAATCACGTGGGCCTTCACTCGGTGTCCACTCGGACTCGTGATTGTCACAGCCAAGTCAGCCTTTGGGATCCCCTCCGTTATCACACGAAACTGCTGAAGCGAGTTTATCGGAGCCGCTACGCGTTGCGAGGTTTTGTGGATTTTTAAAATTTATATAACTTTTTAATTTTGAGAGTTCAACAAAGCAAACACGATTTGAGACAGTGAAAGCAAGCAGTTTCTAATAAACGAGTCTGTGGGTATGAAAGCCGCAAAATACTCACTTGGTTCCAGGCCGTCCACTTTGACCTTCGAGACGTCCACCTGTGGCTGAACCGAGGTTTTGGGGGACGTCGGGACCTTCAGGCCTCCGTAGAACAAGTTAGTACTGAATTTCAAAGAAGAATCCTTCAGATGGCGCCAAGTTTTGGGACTCATGTCTACTCACGTGTAGGTTCCAGTTTCAGGAGGGGTCACCTCTACGGCGTAGGTGTTGTCTCCGTTGTCGATGATCCTGGTTGGCACGGGCTTCTTGGTGTTGTCGTTCACCACCTCGACCTGCAACTCGGCGTCTCCGGCATCGCTGAAAATTGGCAAACATTACATTTTAGTTGAAAGAAACATGTTTTCCGGAGATTCTGGGCTGAAAAAGTTGAAATTAGAGGAAACAAAATTTTCACCTAAAATTTTAATTGAGTTTTTGAGGAAAATTTTTTATCGGGAAAACAGTCCCTGGAGGCTTAAGACGAATAGTTTCAGCTAGAGAAACACGTTTCCAGAGGTTCTGGGCCAAATAAGTTGAAATTAGAGAAAAAAAATTTTTCACCTCAAGGTTAAATTTTGGCCAACCTCCGCTCGTTAAGAAAATCTTAATTTCGGGATTTTTTGGGAAAAAATTTTTATCGAGAAAACAGCCCCTGGGGTCTTAGAACGACTAGTTTTGGCTTAAGAAACAAGTCTGCGGAGATTCTGGGTCGAAAAAGTTGAAACGGGAGAAAAAAAAATTTCACCTTAAATTTTAATTTTAGCAAACCTCGTTAAAGTCCTTCAAGTCTCCAAGAAAGAACGGACAGACAGACAGCATAATAAACGAGCCTCTTACCGAGCGTCAACGTTGAAGTGCGTGGCTTGTCCAGGTCTAACACCCGGCTCCAGCCAGGGCCCGAAGGCCTGAACCTTCGCAGGATTGAGGGGGGCCGTGATCTTCACGCGGTACGGCGAGTTGGGAGTCGGGACGTTCCCGTAGTTGACCTCCACGGTGTGTGGACTCGTGGTCTTCGGGATGTAGGTACATTTCTTTGTACCGTCCGAAACGGGTGTAATCTGGACGGGCACGTTGGTGCCAAAGCAGTCCGTGACTCGAACCTCGAGAGGGGCGTCTCCGGCGTCACGAGCGTCGACCTTGAAGTCGGCGGGCTTGTCGATGGTGACGCCGTTGGGACGCAGTCCGGGACCGGATGACTTGACCTTGCTGGGGTCAAAGTCGCCGCGGGGGAGGATCTTTGCGATGAAGGGGCTGTTAGGGATGTCCTCGTCGTTCATGAGCACGTGGACGGCGTAGTCTCCGGGAGCAGTGGGGAGATAGGTCAGGAAGCAGCTGCCGTCCTCGTTGTCCTTGCACTGGATCTCGGCCTGGGAGGGACCCGCGATGCTGAAGCCCAGGTTGCCTGGCTCGCCATTCGTGTCCACGGTGAAGATGGCCGGGTAGTTCACGATGCCACCGCGAAGTCCGGGTCCGTAGGCCACCACGTTGGACTGCACCTTGGGCCGCACGTTGACGTCGAATGGCGACTTGGGGATCTCGCCGCCCCCGAACGTGATGAAGACGCGGTACCGGCCCTCCTTCTGCGGCACGTACTTGCACGCGAACGTAGTCCCGTCCACCTTCTGCATCTGCGTGTTGTAGTTGACTCCCCCTGGGCCGATGATGCGGACCACGGGCACTCCTTCTCCAGCCCCATCCATGTAGATATTGAAGGTGGCGTTGTCGTCGCCGACTCGCACTCCGTTGGGCTGCAAGCCTCTGCCGGCAGCACGGACCTTCTTGGGGTCAGCCACGGGTGCGATCTTGACCCCAAACGGGCTGTTGGGGATCTGCTTGCTGGCGAAGAAGACGTTCACCGAGTGCAGACCCACCTTCTTGGGCACGTACTCGCACCTCCAGAGGTCGGGGGCGATCTGACGCACCTTCGCCGGCACCGTCTGCTTCTGACCCTCGGGGTCCAAGATGATGACTTCGGGGACTCCCTTGCCGGCATTCTTGGTTGAGATGTCAAAGTACGTGGGACGGTTGACTATCACGCCCTCTGGCTGCAGACCAGGTCCGCTCGCAGTGACGAGAGACGCGTCACCCGTTTGGGCATCGACGTTGACGGCGTAGGGGCTCTTGGGGATGTCGCGGTTGTTGTACTTCACGATGACCTTGTGCTGACCTTGCATCTTGGGCGTGTACGAGACGGAGTACGTGAGGTTCTTGTCGTTGTTGAAGCGCACGTCGACGGGCTCCTTCGCTCCACTCGGGTTCAGGACGGACACATCGACTTGGCCCTTTCCGGCGGAGAAGGTCTCGACGGTGAAGTTGGCAGGCGCACCCACGACGTTTCCGGTAGGCTCGATTCCAGGCCCGTAAGCGCGGACTCTAGAGAATGAGGGACGTTAGAAAGTGGCAGATTGGAAGCAGAGCCACAACACTCAGGATGGAAAACTTCTAGTTTTATTAGGTGATTCTTCTCCAGTTAATTAGTTTTTAACCCTCAAAATTGAGGGTTAAGTTTAGTCACCCAAAACCACAAGTTTTCCACAAGTTTTTGGGAAAAATTAATGCACAGGGTCACAAGGTCATGCACACTCCGGTTAGCATCGAAACCACAAACACAGCCTCAAATTCACGAGCCACCATGCAAATTGATGGATTGGGAACTCACCGAGTCGACTTGTCCAAGTTTTGACTTTAATTTAGATAAAAATGACAGACGGTTGGAAGAAAAAAACAAGAGGAATAATATTGAATTACACGGAAACGCAACAAAGACTCCTCTGGCGAGGATCTACTCACCGATTGGGGTTGGCGGCGGCCCGAAGAGGCGCTCCGGGCTTGAGCTGGGCGTTCGGGTACTGCGACAAGTACGTCATCATGGACTGCTCGTCGATCTTGGGGTTCACGAGCTCCTCGGGCGTGATGAGCGGACGAACGTCGAGCCAGTCGTCAGCGAGTCCCATGGCCTCGGTGGCGTTCTGCAGGGCGTCCTTGGGGTCCCAGGAAGGCCAGTCGGGACAGAGACCGGGGGCACAGGCATCCACGAGGGCTCCCACGGCCTTGCCATCGGACCAGTCGTTCGTGAAGTTGGAGATGGGCAAGTCGGGGACCTTCTTCTGGATCCAGTTCATGAGACGCTGCTTGGGCGTCTGGTTGGCGGGACCCGCAGACCCGTCGTCGTCCCACATGGGCATCGAGATGGAGTAGTGCAGGATGAGGGTCCAAATGAGACCCATGATGAGCTTTAGCTTGCAATCCACAATGTCGCTGGAGTCTGCAAGAGAGTCGTCGAGTCTCAGATGAGATCACTCGGCTCACGTCATGTCGAGCGTCGGCTTAATGAGTCCACAGAATGAAATTTACAGAAATTGTCTCCTCCATTGCGGATTATTGGTATGCAAACACAATATAATCTGAGATTTCGATCTCGCGCCATTATTGCCCGTTCAATGGCAAAATGACCGTGAAGAACGAGGAGGAATACGACACTGAGGCGATATGGGATATGCACTCGTTTGCGGCGCAGTGAAATATGTGAAATTATTGTATGCTAATGTGGATGACCCTCGAGGGAGATGGGAGAGAGTCAAGAAACCGTTTTGAGACATCTCTTGATCGGAGCACAAAAAGCTCCGCGAAATAATGACTTTTACGGTTAAGTGAACAATAAGCGAGCAACTCCAACATGGGACACGGTAGTTACTAGAGTTATACGGTAAAATTTACACATCAAGATAACATTGGAGGCGCAGAATCGTCATTCCGGTGACTCGTGCTCCGTTCAGGGGGGGTTTCGGTGTTTTCTTGCAGCTTTTATAAGCTTTTCGGAACCTGCGTGATCTTTTGTTCCACTCTGGCGACTTTTGAGGCTTAGTTTAGAACAAACTTTGCCTGCCATTTAACTCATTTCGAGCCAAGGGTCAGATTTCTGGCCATAAGCTTAGATAGAAAGCTATTTTTTTGTCTAAATAATTCATCTTTCCTTTTTACCCCATCGAAAAAATTTTTTCACCCCGATGCTCTTAAAACTAACTTCTAAGGCTTTTGAAAAATAGGCTTTTGGTTAGGTTAGGTTTTTGAAAATTCCCCAAAACTTCGTCGTTTTCAATTTTTGGCTGAGATTTTAATGACTAAAAGAGTAATAGCCAAACATCACGGGAAATATTAAAGTCATCCGAAATAAGGCTTTTCAAAGGCTTCAACTAGGCTCCAAAAGTCAATGATTAAAAAAAACGTTTTTGGATATTTTACACATGTACGGTATATTTGATAAAAATATTTTTTTAAAAATTGAGCAATTCTATGCTGCATACAACGTGGGTATGTATTATATAGTTGAAATATATGCGAAATATACAAAATATATTAGTTTGAGATATATTTTTTTACCTAAAATTTTTTCAAAAAAAAAATCAAAATTGTCCAGCTCGAAATGGGTTATAGTAATATTTCAGACCACCATCCGCAACCAATTGGAGCAAAATTTCAAATTACCTCAAGCCCCTCCCCCTTTTTGCCACAGCTTTCTCGCTATCTCCGAGAAAACGTGACCACCTAGCACCTTACAAGGCACACCAAATCCCCGCCCCCAATTTCACACACGAGCCTCATTTCCATAAGTAAACAAAGCATTCCAGAACCGCCCACCACGCCCCTAATTAAACGAGACTATTCCCTGCGATTCGCGGTGCTGCAAAAAAAGTGCCGATCAGTCGCGTCTTGCCATTATCAAGGTCAAGTACACCCATATATGAGATCACTTGCGCGCAATGGAGAGAAATTTTTCAAATCTTTCGATTCAGCTCACAAAAAGCGGACTGGTACACACGTACGAGCAATCAAAAAGGTATAAATCTAGTTCTCATCTCAAAAGGCGCTTTTTACATAATTCTTTGGGCATGCCTTGAATACCGCATTGCCTCCGAATTCCCACAGCTCCAATTTGGTCACCGATACGTTTGACTCTGTTTGGTTTTACTTTTGTGCCGGACTCTTGGGATTGTTTTTCAGCTAATTACTCGATTACACGTGAGAATCGAGGTAAACGGGGTTGCTTCAAAGTCGCCCCAGAAGGGGCGTGGCTTCCGAATTCGTCGTGACTCGTTATCGAAATTCAAAACGGCAGCTTGTCCATTGTTTTAATTCTCATCGCTCCCATTCTATTCTAATTCACTTTTGATTGTAACATCACACTAGAACCTTTTATTTTTATGCGAGGGACTGTGAAACGCGTGTGGTTAGACATAGGCAGCATCGGAGTCGACCACAAAAGGCCTGAAAACGAGTAGGTAAACGAAACTCGAACGTGCGACGGCGACAAATGGACAAAGCCAAGGTAGAATGCGAGACAATGAAGGAGGTTTGTGGAGCATAAAGCAGACACACTGGCAAATATTGACTCACCAATGTTGATGATCTTGAGTCCTTCTTTTTCCAGAAACTTCAACGCCACCGCGACGTTCTCGAGCTTCTGGCTCCGGAAGAGGGGACGCTTGTTGTGCTTGCTCATGGGTCTGCCAGACAGCACCTCGATGAGGTTGATGAGAATCAGCCCGTCCGAGAGGTCGGTCTCGAGGTTCCCGATGTTCAGGTTGATGATCTTCAGGTGCTCGTTGGCCCATCGCGTGAAGGTGTTCTGCTGGATTCGCTTCCACTGAGCGTCCTCGGCCAAGTCGCGTTCGGCAAGCATTGCTTCCTCTTCTTCGCCCTCTTGGTATTCCCTCTGGAAGGAATTCGAATGAATTTGAGAGGTCATCTTGGAACTTGTTAAAAATCAGTTACGCGCTGGGTGCAAAAAATCAATATCTCTGATGATTCTGCAAGTTCCGGCTCTCATAATCTCGTGGGTCAACGACCTCCGTTTGCACTTGATCTTATTTTTGTTTCGGACATTGTTGCAAAAAGCACTTCGAATACCTGCAGAATTCGTGTTTTTGCCGCCTTTTTTGTTCTTGCTCGTCTTCTACGGCCGTCCGAGAAGCGTTAAAGAGCCCGCATGAGCACAAATTCTTTTCTCTCACCAGCTCTCGAACAATGTCGAAATTACCCAAAACAAAAAATTCCCAAGACGACGCCCGATATTCCGACTCAGACTTCAGCTCTCGAGGAGTGAGGTCATAGTTGCAAATTACTTCTGCTGCCGATTCCACGAATCGAAACATTCACGTACCCATAGCCTGTTGCCTGCCTTTTTGCGGTTTTACTTTTGGTTTCATTCATTCGTTTCAGTGATGTTGCAGGCGTGAGGCAAATTTAAATGGAACTACAACTGACTCAGTGACATTCTTGCACATCGTGCTGGAACTCGCTGATAAGTCAGGAACGGGGCTCACGTGTCAGACCCCCCCGGAATCTCGGCTCCCAGCGAGCAGCTCCCTCCCTTGGTCACAAAGCAAGGAACAGGTTTCGGTCTTTTATTGATATATTATGTTGTTTTTTATTATTTCACTTATTCCTCGCCTCTCCTCGACGACTTTAGTCCACTTAGGTGGTGTTGCACATAATATACACACGCTTTTTCAACCGCAGTTCAAGCAGTCGACTTACACTTTACCATTAGGCATGCATATTTCATGTTTATTTATTTATTTATTCATCATGATGTCTGCATTCTTTCCACTCAAAAATGTTACTTCTTTTCGAGAGTCTCTTGAGCACTGTGAACCCCCACAAAACCCCCTCCTTGAGATCTCCACTTTTTGCAACAGTGTCCGCGAGTGCGCCAGAGGGAAGCAGCAATCAAGTGCATTCTTACCTGTTGATAAGGATCTGAACTAGAATAAACTCCCTTTTCTGTGTTATTCGCGTTGTAGTCTACGTTGTCTCGCGGTCCACCGTGGACTGGTCGCGGTTGTAGTGGAACACCGGCACCGGCATTTCCCCCACTCCAGTGATGACCTCTCGCAAGTAAATCGTCAGCCATGCTTTCAGTGTATTGGGCTACAGAATGCGCTTGTAGAATCTTTTTGTGTCTTTGTGTTTGTGTTGTTGTTGTTCTCTGCCGCTGTGAAGATCAATGAGAAAATGGTTAGTGGGAATCTTTAAAGCCAAGACATCGAGTTTTAGAGCTCGTCTTTTGGAGTCACACCGAAAGAATCCTCTTTCAGAGGCCCACCAAAGGGTCAAAAGAGGACTTAATGTCAGAAGACCTTCAAGACTCCTGACATAAGACCCTCCTGGGGGTAATTATGGAGCTCTGTCTAAAATACCAAAAACGAACAAACAGACAAAATAGGAGTTTGAGCACTTTCTCACGATCTTCCCGTCTCAAAAGACCATGAATGAAGTGGAATGAATGAAAACCAAGAATGTGTGGCGCACAATACATCAACAGGTGCCTCGACGCGATCACTATTGCCGTGGGGCCTGTCCGTACAGGTGATACTTTACCAACACATCTGACGACGCCTCTGGAATCCAACCGCTCACCTCGCAATGTTCATTATATACTTTTCAGCTATTTCGAGCTCTTTTGTTTGATCGTGAACTACATTCGCGCCGCGAACTGCATTTTTGGGACGTGAGATCGGCGGGTTTGTTTGTCAATAAACGGCGCGGGAACTCACGAGAGACCAGAGAAAATTAACGAATTTTCTTCGCTCACACCAGACATCTGTCGGCAGCTGTGCGGCGCGAGACGATTTTCCGCTTCATTTTCACTTTTCTTCAGATAAGCTTTAGAGTACTTTTTCAATGAAAATTCTTTTTTGGTCTCTCTCTCCCCAAACTTTTGATTTTGATTGACACTCAGGGTGCAAGGTCCCCTGCTGCCGCTAATTGCTGTCTCGCAAAAGTGACTCACAAGTTATTTTCAAGAATGAAATTTTTAATTGCAGCGCATTCGCTCTCCACCTTGTCGCGGACTCGTGATACATTATTATTACGAAAACAATTTAATTTTGGGCGATGAGCAAAATGTCTGCTAAATTTAGATCGCGTGCGACAGTATTTCACCTGCATGGCACTTCTCTGTTGTCACCTCGTATTTTGGCAAAATGTTGCATTTATTCATTTTTAACTAAGTTTTCCGTTCCAATAAATGTTAACCCTCTTCTGGGCAATACCGATTTTTAGGAATGATGGTCCACATAAAAATTAATTCAGACCTTTAAAATTACTCATCATTTATTTTGTAACAAAAACAGGTAAAAAAATATGTTGAAAATTTTTTTTTTAGTTTTTATTTTAAATTTTACTAAATTGGTTTTTTTTAGGAAAAGCCTTAAGCCCATATTTTCACTTTTGCTCACTGTGATTCTAAACAAGGTAGAGGGTTAAGGCCAGGGTGAAAGTGAATTTCTGCAAAAATTATAAAAAATAAAAATTGAAGCCTCCATTTTCGACTCTCTCAAAAAAAGGCTCACTACTTCAGTTGAGGGCTGAAAATCGAAAAAAGGGCTCCGTTACGCCCTTTGAAATTTAATTACGAATCCGTAAAGTCCTCAACCATGTCTGTACGTTCAGTTTCTGACCCTGTGGAATCTTTTGAATGAAAAAAAGAGAAAATGACCTAAATCAGCTATTTGTGAACCGATTTGAGTCATTCAAAGTACTGGAGTAATATTTTGGGAGCAGGAGAATGATTAAGAATCATTTTCAGCCCCTGGGAAGCCCTAAATGAGAAAATAGAAAAATTCAAGAATTGTTCCTGAGATCAATTTCACCCTGGCCTGAACTTGGGCAGTCAGAGATTTAGACCTTCTGGAGAATTTATCTTTTTTTCCAGCTTCAAAGCAAAACAAATGTCTCCCGAGAAGCTCAAAAAATTTTCATCGCGATTTTCCTTTGACCTACCACCCACATACGCTCCAAATCGGTCGGCCGCAACCAAAGAATTTTCCATTACACGCCCGTTTTCTCGAGATACATTTCGGCCCGCGACTCAAAATATTAAGACAGAAACGAGCCGATTGGTGTGCAAGTCATGTGTAAACATAACCAGCGCGAAAAAGCGACCACGACGACGACGACGAATACGAGAAATGTGGATTTCAACCTCCGCGGCCGATTGCCGGAGAGGTTAAATTTAGAGCTACTTTGGCGGCTAGCTGAAACTTTTTAATCACATTCGAGCTTGCTTCACTTTCCTTCCTTTTGCTTCTTCATGTAATTCATACAACATATTCAATATTTTACGGACAGGCGTTTGTGTATTTTTAGCCACCGCGCCACTGAAATATTTGTTGCTTTTTCACGATTTTATGGCTTTTTGGACTGGCTCATGATTTTTGCAGATAATCTCCACCACCCCGATCACTTTCACGCCTAATTACTTTGGCACCTGCCACTGTTAATTTCACTACGAGAACTCGTCAATTCGCAGGACCTTGGTTCAGTTTCTTGCCTTTTAAGGACTTATCGTTGGGGTGATCGCATCAAGACGGCACCTGTTGAGCTTTTCAGAGGCTGGAGGGGATCTTGGGCTTCTTTACCTTGGGCGACGAAACGCGATTTTCCGCGATGAGATGTCAAGAAAACCAAAATGTCGGAAAATTCGACAATTATTCAGAGCCCTAACGGTCCAATGGTTAAAACAGCACGAAGTGAGAACTGAGACTGCAAGATTTTCAAGAGCCGCCGAGTCGATATCGTTGAATTTCGCTCGCTGCGTACGATTTTGTACGTGTATGAGGCAGTGGCGTCTCGATGGCTTTTCTTCGACAAATTTGAGACTGCCAATTTCAACTCCAGTCCAGGTGGAAATGAGGAAAACTTTTCTTCTACGACCCGAACATATATTTCTGCAGCATTTTTAGTGCATTTTCATCAATTTTGAAAAAAAAATGCACTTATGTGTCCGATATGTCTGTCTGTCCGTCCGTCCGAGTCGCGAAGCTCCGAAACTACAAGAGCTAGAGACCTGCGGTTTTTTTCATGCTGTCATGTACGGTCTGGAGAGTGGGCGAAAGGTTTTGGTTTTTCCGAAAAACTGCCTGGGGGGGTAACAAGGGGGGTTTTCCCGTTGTATGAAAGTTCCATATACTTCGTCCGATTGAGCTGAATTTTGGATATGTTATACATCATGTCAAATCTAGCAAATCTTAGAACACATGTGTGCCTCTATCACTTAAGGGGGTGGGGTGAGAGACCTCCGAAGGAGGGAAAATTTTAGTTGCTGTGATTGAGCTGAAATTCGGGATGGTCATGTAACATTTGTTTCGGATCAGGGTCTCAAAAATGTAGACTAATGGAACTGGGGCCTGATCTGAATGGACCGACCCTGATTTGACGAGATCTGACTTCCCTTTTAAAATTTAGTCCAAATGTCATACCTCGAACATTGCCGAAATTTCGCGTATTTTAAGTCCATTCCTGTTCATGGGAGGCCAAATAAAAATATTTTGAAAAACATTAGACTGAAGCGCCTCTGGAGAATCCACCTGAATCGTGAATCGCACTGCATTACAATACACACCGAAAGTCACTCATCCTGCATACTTTAGTGGCTCGTTAATCGTTCAAAAATAGCATCGAGAGCTCTCTCATCGTCTAAATTTAAAACGCACATTTCGAGGTGGTTTTCCACCGTTTTCCGACGTCGCGTAGCTGAAAGTTTTGCGCCACAAATATTTGCGAGCATCAGACCGGGTCTTAATCATCGGTGTATTGTCATTGAAAACTGCATGCTTATTTTCGCGAACCTTGACGTGGGCGACAATTGACTCAAATGAGTCAGGAGCAGCTGCTTAGGCTCCAAATCGAGAGCCAGGGTTCCAAAATTCCAATACTTTCGAGGTCAAGCGCCCCAAGGTGACAGCATTGAAAATTCGCACATTTCGGAGGGAAATATAAATAATCTGCAAACGCGTCTGAGAGCCGACGCCGGTGTTCGGGAAATTCGTTTCGACGTTAAAAACATTCGCAACGAAAATCGGCTTTTCTTTCATGCGCCGCTGCTTGGCCCGGGGCCAACAGACTCGCCATTCACGACATTGTATTTGTAGATTAATCGAGCAAATGATGATGTGCTTACCTGTTGTTACACATCTGAGGATGTTTCGGTAACCATATGGTTCCGTTCGAGATCCTGGGCGAAGATTTTTCGGCTTATGCTTTGTCGTGGAAGTCGCTTAATTTATTTATGCTCACGTAAGTTCGCGAGAGTCGTCGAGACACTGCGAGTCCATTTATGGCAATCTCAAGTTGAAAGTGACTTGCCACATTGCCTGCAAACGTGATGAAATATATGCGGTAATTGACTTGTGGGGCCTAGAGAGTTGCGACTTTTCAATGACGGGGCTTCCTAAAACTGAAATTCAGGTTTTCTTTTCTGACTCTGATACTTTGACTTTCTAGTTATTAGATTGATTTAAGTTCGTTTTTCCTGAGATAATTATATTCGGCCCGTTTCATGTTGCGTTGTGGGTGACCCACAACGCAACGACATTCCGCGGGAATCCTTGTAGCTCCTCTGGAGTAGCTCGGAGGGCAAAAACATGTTCTAGCCGTAGCTAGAACTCTTTGAGATGTATCTGATGCTAAACTTTTTTTTGATCTGGAAGCTCCTGATAAGGAGCTAGAGGGCTTTTAGGGCCAAATTTGGGGGATCCAGGCATAGGAAAATTTGTCAAAAAAAATTTTTTTTTTGAAAACCTGATTTTCTTGACTAATTTTTGAAATTTTTCCTATGCCTGGACTCCCCAAAATCGGCCGGAAAAGCCCTCTTGATCCTAACCAGGATCTTCCAGGTAAGATAAAAAGTTCAGCATCAGATACATCTCAAAGAGCTCTAGCTACGACTAGAACATTATTTTGCCCTCCGAGATACTCCAGAGGAGCTACAGGGATTTCCGCGGAATTCCGTTGCATTGTAGGTCACATTGTATGTCCAAAAAAGAAGTAAGCAGGGACCCTAAAAATCCTTGTCCTCGAAATGGGAATAAAAGAACCAAAATAACGACTTCATAAAATTTTAAAGCTTTTGGCAAAATGAATGAGCGAATTTCCTGTCCTGGAGATTTGAATTCAAAGCTCGCCTCTGACGCAATCTCGTGGCGTCTTCACTATGGAAGCAATTAAACTAATGACGAAAATGGCAAGAGCATACCAATCACTGACTCACCACTTCTTTCTCTTTATATATTACTTTATTGTATTAAATCTGTTATTACACACGTTCATTGGAGTTTTCATGTAAAATACTATTTTCCGTAATAATTTCTTCAAAGTAAATTGCGTGACACAAAGTTTTAAGGCCCATGAGACGAGACAACAAACCTGATTAGCTTCCCAAGACCACTTGGCCGGGTCTTGGGCCGATTTCCGTCAATTCAACAAAAGCAAGCAGCGTGCAACGAAATCACATGTATGGAACTTAAAGTACAATTACGAGCGAAGGGCGCTCAGTCGGCTCTGCATCTCCTTCATCTCGTCCTCCTCCTCCTGACTGGGCCCAGCAACTTCCTCCACGTTCGTGGCCACCGACACCGACCCCGACGGCACGGACGGGGCCTCCCCGAGCTTCCCGGCCGTCACCTCCCACAGCACCTTGTCGATCTCCGACTGTGCCTCCTCCTCAATCTCCTCCGTGTCCTCCACCGACTCCATCGTCTCGTCGATCATCTCCTCCAAGATCCCCATTTTCGTCATTTCCCGCGACATCTCCTGCATCGTGGCGGAGATCTCTGGTAGCCGCACGAGGGCATGCATGGCTTGCATGACCTCCGTCGACTTCTGGAGCGAGCCCGCGATTCTCAGCGTCGCTAGCTGGTTCTTCATCTGCAGCTGGACGGAGTTTAGGTGGGCCTTGCTGGTGTGGAGCTTGTTCACGGCCTTCCTCGACCGTATAACTTCCTTCGCGAGGATCGTGCAAACCTCCTTGTCATTCTTCGTGGCTGCCTCCTTCAGAGACCTCTTGATTTTGTCCTCCTCGCGCTGGATTTGCCGGATCTGACGGTCGATTTGGTATCCCTCCTTCCTCAATTTGCTGCACCACTCGTTCACCTGCGAATTAGCTCAGCTCAGAGGTCTCCCGAAGGCTCATTCGAAGAGCTCACCTGGTCCTTGGGCGTTTTCTGGGGCGACTTTCCAAAAAGTCCCATGGCTTTGCGAGCAATTTAAAAATTTCTAATCGGACTTGTTGTTTTTGTGATGACAAATTCTTGGAATACCCTTGCAGATCGCGGCGCCCCCTACAACATCAAGTGTCGCCACATCGCAAGTTGGCGACCGTTTTCATTCGTAAATAAGTCCCATTCGCATTTTATTCGCAACCAAGCGTCCAAATTGAGGCCCATACTAGAAGTCATCAGAATGTTGCGACCGTCAAAACTGCAGTCCGCATCCGCAGAAGGTGATAAGGGGGCTTTTAAGCTGAAACCGAGCCAACTTCAGGCGTTTGGTGCAACCTCGACAGAAAACAATTCCAGTGGCGAATCGCCCTTGATCAACCCATTTTTGTCAGTAAACACAAGTTTCGAAGAAGAACCCGTTCCTCCAGCCACGAATGCGCCAGTGGTGGTGGAGGAGAAGAAGGTGGACGAGAACTCTGATCCTCTGTCCAAGTTAACCTCGCGAGCCCTTCCCAAGTCAAACCTGTTTGCGGTGAAGGGGAGCATTTCGGAGTCCTCGGGATTCGTATTCGGACAGAATATCTCAGACCGAGTGACGGGAACGGGAAAGGAGATCTCACCTGAGAAGGACAAAGATGGCGAAGGGGGCGGGCAGCAGAACGGAGAGCTACTGTTTAGGGCACCTGTAGATGCAAACAGCGCGAATGCAATCGAGTCCAAGGAGGTGGATGGGCAGAGCCTGCTCGAAGCCACGAGGAAATACGAAGAGAGTAAGGCTTTTGAGGCTCCTTTGAATAAGTCCAAAATGGGTCTGTTTTCCAGAATGCAAAGTACAAAAGCGGAAGTACGAGGAGGTGGAGACGAAGACGGGCGAGGAGGATGAGGAAAACGTGCTGGAGATCAACTGCAAGATCTTCACCTTCGTGGCGGGCAACTACGAGGAGCGGGGTCGCGGGCAGCTGCGGCTGAACGACTCCAAGGTATCGTCCGCCCCGCAGTCCCGAGTTGTGTTCCGGAGTCTGGGCAACCTAAGAGTCCTCATCAACACTAAAGTGAGTCATATCCTCCGATCCAAAGCACCACATAGACCAGGCTTCCAAATACTTTCGGGAGAAGAGGGCTTGTTCTGCCGTTTCTGAATGTGAGGAGGAACCAAACTTGGATGCGTGGTCTATGTAGTACTTTAGGCCTGAGGTTGTCTAATGTCACTTTTTGCAGGTCTGGGCGGGCATGACCGTGGAGAAGCCCAACGAAAAGAACCTCAGGATGACGGCGATCGACGCTGAAGGTCACATCAAAGTATTCCTCGTAATGGCCCGACCCGACGACATCAAGCGGCTGTACACGCTGTTGACGGAACGCGTAAGGATCCAAGTGGAGCGACAGCAGGAGCAGGAAGAGCTTGAAGAATGTCCGAAGCCACCAGTCGAAGTGATTGTGGAGGATACCGAGAGTAACACCGAGACGGGGGAACCGGAGCCGAAGAAGGAGAGAGTCAATCATGGAGAAAACACAACAGCTGCAGACGCTCAAGATTAGACCTTATCATCAGTGCAGGGTTGGACGATTTTCAAAATTGCAACCTCCGTTCGATAATTGCGTGGTAATAAGTTTGGAAGTTTAACAGCGAGTGATCAAGAATCAATTTGGAAAATTAAAAATAAATATAATTTGAGAAGTACGTCGAGAGGCTCTGAATGGCGTGAAAAGGGGGTTTAGAACGCACAGAATTTTTATTAGAATTAGTAGGCCCTCCTGAGTCGCAAAGGCTCATAAACTGAGGGATAATTTTCCTTAAAAATCCTCACATGTTTTCCAAAAGAAATTTTCCCTGAAAAGTCTGTCAACGATAAAATAGAAGAAAACACAAACGGGTCTTACCTCAAGGAGTTGAGTTACTTCCAAGACTATTAGTTGCCCAAAAGAGGCATACCCGTGTCTTACCTTCTCCATTTCTTCCAAGAAAAACCACCAGGTTTGAGCTTTTCTACTTCTACACATTTATTTTATTTCCATAAAATAGATAACATAGTCAAAGATATATTTTAATATTAATTTTGTACGTAAAAGGTATTAGTATTAATGCAAATGTTTTTTAAAATTACTCCATCTCGGAGATTCTTAGGGCTAAAGTAATGGGGTTAAACTCTCGCAAGAGAAAAAAAATGTGAGGATAAATTATTACGTTATTCTGGGTAAAATACGGTTCCCTCTGTTTTAATCAATATCTCAAGGAAGAACCTCCTAAAACTAGTTTAATGCAAGTTCAAATGCCTACTCGAGGAGAGCGACCTTCATGAGAGCCTCTTTCCACCGCGCACACTTCAGAGAGAGCTTCTTTTCGAGCTCCTCCAGCTTCCGGTTGCGGTCCTCGAGCTTTTGCGCCTCCTCCTCCAGCTTGCCCTCGCGGTCCTTTCGGTTCATACGGGAGCGACGTGAGGCTTCGTTGTTCTTGTTGCGCTGCTCGCGGTACCGCCCCTCCTCCGGTCCCAGCTGGGCGATCTTTGCGGGATCAAGGAGATCCTCCACAGGTCTCGCGGGACGTCCTCGCTTCTTGCTGGATCCCTTGGAGAAGCTGGTGATGTAGGAGTCCTCGGAGCTGGTGCTGGCGACGCTGCTTGGGTTGATGTAGTCGGACGTGACCGACGTGCTGGGACTGGACGCTCTCGTGCGAGTGTTGTAGGAGTGGATTTTGGGGGCTGGCAGGCTCTCTTCGGCTAAAAGGTCTACTGAGATGGTGGATTTGCGCTTCCTCTCGATTCTGGTGGGCTGCGGTACTGGTTTGATGTCCTCTACTTTCACTACTTCGGCTTCTATGTTCTGCAATGGGAGAGACAATGGGTTAAAACTGGAAAATTCTGGAAAGATGGCGGATTTTTTTTCCATAAAACTCCTTTAAACAAGAAATTTTACAAAGAGGTCGAAAGTACTTACATTTGAGTTAATGTAGGCGATCAGATTGAATTCTCGCTCCAAGTCCAGAATCTCGTTGGTTATCTCCGGGGTGCTCACCACCTCCTGGCTGTCGAGGCCCCGTCTCAGGGGCATGTTCAGCTTTAGTTTTGGGACCGCCCCCTTGGCGGCCACCTTCTCCTCCACCACCTTATTGCTAACATACTTTGTAACACTAACAGCTTCTTGTTCAGTTGAATAATTGTGTTCGACGACATCCTCAAATATCGCCCTCGGGTTCATCGTCGGCTCCTGACTGTCCATTACGGTTTCCTCGCTCGCCACGAAAAACACCTCCATACTCTCCTGCTGGCTCATGATGGTTGCGTCTTCGACGCAGGGCAGGGGTCTCTCCTGCTTAAAGGAAAGCACGATCTTCTCGTGCTGGTCCTCAACGACTTTGCTGTACTTGAGGACCTCCTGCTCGAAGTCGAGCGTGGGAGTGTTGTGCTGGAAGTCGTCGAAACTCATGACTTTCGTTTCGTCACTCAGCTCAAAGAGCCGGTCTACGTTCTCGATTTTGGGCTCAACAAAGGGAGTCTTGCAGATCGTGGAGGGACTCAGAAGCTGATCTTCGTCGTCGCAGAGGAAATTGTCGGTTGTGAACAGTGTGGAGTCTTCGCTGGAGCTGTTCCAAGGGAGCTTTGAGTTGCTGTTGTCGGTGTTTGAGCTATTGCTCGTGTTGTGAATAGTTGATAAGGGTGATTTAACGCCGTTGTCGTCACTGTAAAGTCCAAATTCAAATATTGGTTCTGCAAAGAAGAAAAAATTGAACGTTAGATTTTTTTTCAAGTTTAGGTCTTCAGTGTTCTGGGAATCACACTCTAGTAGGTTATTTAATCTGGGAAGAACTGGAGGGATTTTTATCAGCCCTAAGAAATTTTTAAAAATGTCTCCTATCTCCGTCCCTGAACGTGATAGGGGTCCCATGTGGTCACATGGTTTGCTAAATTTTTCACGAACTACAAAATTCGAAAATTTCAGTTTAATTGGATTTAATATAAGGAACTTTCATTTGAATATAAAACAACCCCCAAATCTCCCTCCTCCCCCTTAGAGGGTCACATAGAGAACCAATGAGTCTACAATAGTTTCAAAATGTCTAGATCTTAATTCCAAGTAGTAGCAAAAAATTTCTAAGTGCACAAAAATGGCTGCCTTCAAGAGATCCGGCCCGATAAGCCAAACGATTGAAATCACAAGTCCATAATCATATAAATTCATCCACCTTGCTTAATGCAGGCATGATCGCACTGCTCGTCATCGAAAGCCTGCCCCAGCAGAGGATTTCTGTTCTCCTGCTGCATAAATCTCCTCATGTTCTCGGCGAATATCATTTTGTTGGCTGTCAAGCGCGACCACAAGTCACAACAAGTGTCAATTCACTCAATTCCGATAGTTCGGCGCACGGATTACGTGAATTATGTCCGCACTTATTCAATTTCACCCGCGATATGGCTCTTCGTAGTGCACTTGCACCCTATTTATGTATGTCCGCTCTCGCGAGTCCCCGCCTCTCTTCTATGGTGTGTGGCAGCACGCAGTGTGTCATAGATTCAAGATCAGACTTGTTTGAACATGAATCATCACCGCGAATGTTTGTAAACGAATTTTATTTTCGCACTTTTTATCAGTTATTCCACTCTGATTCTCGGCGATTTTGTCAGGTTTTGCAGCTTTTGACTTCCACGATGCTATCAGTCACTTTTCGCGACGCTGCTGCACTTATTTAATCGAAAAGATAATTAAAATCTCGCGCGATTGTTCAACACGTCTTGTCTCGATTGAATGCGGATGGTGACTGAGGAATCCGTGAATGGCAAACCCCCGTACACACTATTACTCTGATGTAATTTGGAGCATGCGCAGCACCTAGCACCCAGCACCCGTCGTTTGCCGGCACACCAGAGTCGCGTGTACGGTGAAAACATGTTCAATCGTGTTTTCGTATTTTCGTCCTCCATCAATGGAACACGACCAAAAGGTGGACGTGAAACATTAGGGAATAGTTGCGAGTCATGCTGATGGGCTCTTGGAGCCTCAGTGCGACATTTCCGATTGGGAGGTATTCGGAGTCAAGGACAACCTTGTCACTGATTGCCGGCTTTTTTATTGACGCCGAAATGCGAATGGAAAAGACAGAACTAAGCAGATTCTACGCATTAAGTAGGTCATTGACCTCTTTTGACCCATACTTCAAACCTCAAACTAGGTTTTCAATTTTTAGTGCATTTTCAACATTTTGCAAAAAATGCTCTATTGTGGCCGCTTTGCCGTCTGTCTGTCTATCTGTCCAAAACTTTATAACTCAAGAACTAGAAAAGTAAGAGCTGTGGTTTTTTGGTCTGGAAGGGCGCAAGCTAACAATTTTAGACCCCCACTCTTTCTAGGGGCGGAATGGGGGGTGTTTTACGTATGTATGAAAACTCCTTATATTACATCCGATTGAGCTGAAATTTTAGTATGTTGTAGTCTGTGCAAAATCTAGCAAGTCATGGTACCACATGTGACCCCTATCATAAACAGGGACGGAGCTAGGAGCTCTCAAAGTTTGGTCTCTCGAAATCTTTGATATCTCCGATTTCGCTTTTGATATATTTTTTGAATTTTGCTTATATTGTTAGCAGGGGCTGAAAATGGGCTTCAGCCTTCAGGGATCATTTTTTCGACAAAAAACCCAAAATTTCCTTGACTAAAATTTTTTTCAAAAAAATTCAAGACTCACCAATTACGGGCGTGTTAAGCTGTTCACCTTTGTCGCAGGAATCTGTGACAGAATTTGTCTCCCACATGAGGGGTCTGGCTGCAATATCCTCGCCGAACACGCTCTCTGTTCTGGAGCCGACCGAAAATACCAAACTCTCGATTATCTCGTCGACTGAGGCCGTCAGGTCGCTGTTGCTTTCCAAAAATTCCTCCAACTCTTGCTGAAATTCCAGGGGGAGTGTATCGGATTCGCTTGATTTTCTGTAGAGCTCTGTTTCTACGATTGTTGTCGTTGACTTCTCTCCATGAGCCGCAGCTTGGTTTGTTGTCGTACACAATGAATGCCATTTTGAACGGGACTGCAATTAGACCCGAAAATTTGTCTCAGCTCTCATTTTTTTGAGGGCTCAAGGAAAACTTACAATTTGAAATTCTCCGTTTAGTTCGAAGGAAATTGTAGCGCTTTTAGCGGACTCGCCAGCAAACAAGTTGAGGGCTGGAACCTCTCAACCTGGAAATAGAAGAAACACGGGTAAGATAAGGGTCTTATCAAGGGTAAATGAAATTAGAGGTGATAAGTTGAAATGGAAGCTTCCAAGTGTGAAACTTCAAGCCTGCCTTCCTACTCGTCAATTCGTCATCCGAGCCATTGAACTCGGTTTTTCGTTTTTCTGGGTCATTTTTTTCAAAATTTTTCATTAAAAAAATGACAGATTATGAAGTTTTTTTCGGCCAGTCAAAGTCCTCCTGAGCCCATCGAACGTTCCAGAAGCCAGGTATTTCACCATGGTCTCTTCCGATTGGTCGACTCGAAGCACTTTTTGTCGCATTATCTTCATACACGGCAAATTATCGCGCAAACCTCTCCTTTCGCGTGTGTGTTGGTGAATTTCACAATTTCGCGTTAATCAAACCCTTTCATCACGATTTTGGGCCATTTTTCGAATTTGCTAAAAATTTTAACGTTTTTTCCCTCACGACAAAATTGGATCTTTCCCCGTGACGTCATCCCATGCTCACGACGCAGTTTCTTTCTCGCACTTTCCCTCGGAATTTTGCAGTTCCACATGATTTTCCTCACTTCTTTGTCACTTGGCAGCTCGCCAGATGCTTTTAGATCTCGCTTTCACCAGATTTCCGCGAAAGCAAACAAGGTATGCTCGTGAGGTCGGACTTTGGGGCATACTTTTTGGGATTTTTCGAGACTTTTCCCGTCCAAAACTTTTTCACAAGGCTTCAACTTACTTCTGAAACTTTACTTAGTCTCTGGTGTGCCCTAGGCACAGATTGACCTTTGACCCGCGGTCTTAAAAACTCCTCTCAGAGGCTTTGCACGCCTTTTCTGGTGCAAACGTTGGTTTCCGACTCGAAAACTCTTCTACAAAGCTTTGTTTCCAACCCAAACTCTAGATTTTGGACTTTTCGCGATTTTACAGACAACCCAGTTCCAAAAGGTTCGCTTCACAGATACCGATTTCGCTTGACTGAGGAACACGAAGCAAAAGTATTTCACAACTCCGTGATGATGTCATGTGATGGCACAGAGACACACGCTCAATACGGGACGAGTGAGGGGAGGTGGAACGGGGCGTACGAGAACCGAGAGAGAGAGAGCTGAGAGCCCGTCGATTGTTGAACTCGTGCGTGGGTTTTTCTGAAAAGAGAAGGCCGCGCGAACTTACATGTCCATCGTGACGTCACGCATTCTCGTATCGTTTCCCTTCAGATGATATCGTCGATGTAGATGCAGTAAACCTGGCTGACAGTGGTGTAAACAATTATACATCTGACCTCGGACACTGCTCGAATTAATGTTCCAAATGTTTTTCCCACAAATAATTTTCGCTTTAATCTTTTTCGTCACGAGGGTCTTTTTCATAAAGTGGCTTTGGCCTTTAAACACTGATTGCATCTGCACTGACTTGAACATTGGAGGAGCAGTTGGTTGATTGAAAGACATTTGGATCAGGGAGGATTTTTCTGAGTGGTTCATTTGCTCGATTTAGAGTTTTTTAAAGTTTTTTTTTATGCTTTTTAAGATTGCTTTTTAAGATTAGGTTTAACTTGAGTTAAACCTTTTATGTCACTTTTTAATATTTTTTCTTGAAATTGTTTTGTAAGTTTTTGGCTTTTTTCACGTTTTGAATTTTTTTTTTTCTTAAAAATGTTTTGTAAATTTTTATTTTTGTTTTTTTTCACGTTGCGATTTTTTTTCTTAAAAATGTTTTGTAAGTTTTTAATTTTTAATTTTTTTTCACGTTTTGAATGTTTAATTTTAGAAATATTTTCACTTTTTAAAATTTTTTATTGAAAATCAGTATTTTTATTTTCCTTTTCGTTAAATTTTTACCACTTAGCAGAAGCTATTTATAGATCAGTTTTTATTATGTGGGCTAGAACTCGAACAATCAAGTTTTTTGTGTGAAACGGCAGCTGCTCAAACTTGAAATGAGTAACGTGACTCAACAGTGACTTGCGTTGGGGGTGTAAAGTCCACTTTTTGGCTTAAAAATCGTGTGATTTGACTTGAAACGTCCTTGAGGATCGCAATTGGTTCACTTTTTTCAAAATAAGGCTTATCTCGGTGATAAGGAATCGCTTTATTAATATTTTGTAGAACGAGTGGAAGATAAATCTTCCTTTGGAGGAGGTTGTTGTTCGGGGGGTCACAAAAAATCACTCAAAATTTTCCATCTTCGGTTCATTGGATGTTAAATTTGTTTCCATGCTTTACTTTTCATGCAAATTCAAAAAACTCTGGATCGGATGATGTAACTGGGTGGTAGCAAACTTTGCCGGTTCTGGCTTTTCTGAGGCTTTCAGGAGCTTTCAAGACACTCTTCTCTCAGGGTATTACTGTGACAGTAATTTAATCACTTTCAAAGGGCTTTTGAGATATTTTTAGGGATTTTAAACTTTCTTGGGACTCTTCACTTTGGACTTTCTTCATAAACTGACACGATTCTGTCGTCGATTGTGGAGTTGTGTAGCGTTTGCGTGTGGCCGAGCGTGGCCCGTACAGCTCAAAGTTGACTGGCTGATGCAATACCGCTTTGACCTAACACGAGAAAATGTTTGGATGCGAAATCCGAGTCGTTATATAAAGTTGTACGTCAGCGTAGTCGTGTATAATACTATTTGTTATTTCTCCAATTGGGAAAAATTTTCTCTAACGTCTATTAATTTAAAACTACGCCATCTGTTGGCAAGCACGAGAAGGCTTAAGGATTTAAATGTCCAACGACGAAAAGCCTCACATATTTTGGAGCAAGAAAGTTGGCTTCAAAACAAAAATTTTTTCGAAAATCTTTAAAAATTCCCCTTGCAATCATCATTGCTTCCAGCTAACCTTCCAGCAATCTGCAAGATGCACTCTAAATCATGGGAAATCTTCAAGGGCGCCACTGCGCAGGTACATTTGCATTCACTGGAGGCTCCACTGGGTGACTCCTTTGGCTCCAGTCTCCTGTCTTCACTCCAAATGATCCTCTGGACTTGCCTGGTAAACCTGACTTGAGTCCTAAAGGACATAAATAATGTTGACCCAGCAAATGGGGAAGTTTGAGCCTCAAAGTCAGAAGTTTTCCCACACTCGGCAGACACGGGGCCACCCTGTACCTCCAAACCGCCTGGAAGTCCATGCCAGTCCTTTCTAGACTCGCTGGGAGGATTTTTTAGTTTCACTTCGTGGTTGAGCTTGTGCAGAATCTTTGTTGCCGCGCGTGCCGGGGCGAAAAGAACCTCGCATAGTGACTCCCAGAACCAACAAAAACTCAGTAACGCAGCTCAAAACTCGTGACAGGACACGAATAAAGTGCAATATACCAACGACTTTGATGGAATCCTAATTTGATATCGACCTTTTGTTTCTGCAAGTATCCAATTTCTCCTCTCGCAAACTCCAAGTGGCCTGGAAAATCGCAATGCAGCGCCTAAAAAGGATCTTTCTCCGTATCGGGTGTTCACCAATTTGTCGCCCATTTATCTCATCGCAAACCAAATATTCGTGATTTGTGATAGTCAAAAGGGCGCTCGTTTGTCATAAAAAGCAAAGAGCCCAACAATGGGAGACAAACCGAGGCCATAAAGATTGATTTTTATTGCTAGCGAGTGTACTTTTGTGTGCGGGGAGAGCCAGATTTGGAGGTTACGTAACGAGGCCATAGCTGCCGGAAATGGGACGTGTCGAAGAGAGGAAAATCTGACGTGGCCGGAGCTTCCAGTGTGACCTTCCGCTTCCAGATATACTGCACGTGTTCAAAAATGACACTCGGGTGGTGTGAGTTGCGTCGAAACTCACCTTCCGGAGGTCCCTTGAGGGTCTCGTGAATGTTTAAATTTAGCAAGACACCTCGAAGTCTATTCAAGAACTTCCGTAGGTCCCTTGAGAGTCTCGTGGATGTCTAAATTTAGCAAGACACCTCGGAGTCACTGAATTTCGTCATATTTGACCTCCAAAGGACTTCAGTAGCTCCGTGAAAAGGCGTTCAACTTCGCGGGAAACAATAACGATCAATTAGCGAGATAACAAAGCCGCTCAATCCAATCAAAAGAGCTTCCCTCTCGATCCAATTCCTAATTGATTTCCCTCATCCTCCGTCGCTACGTTTCAGCGTGCTGCCAAAGTGTCTCCGTATCTCAGAGTGTTGCCAAAATGAAAGGAAAACCGTAGACTCTCTGGCAAACGACGAAGTCGAGCAAGGGCTTAAAAGTAAAAGTCATGTGGCAATCATGGAGGATAACCAATTTGAGTGACAAGGCCAGCGTCGTCGTCGAATCATCGAAAGTTGGGTTGTTGAGCCTTTTCACCCTCACCTTGCGCTGCTTTTTCCAAATATCGTGTGGCCGCCATGCCACCCCACACACTCCTTTTGTCCTCCAAAAGTGGCACCGCTATGCATATTGATTATTCTGCACCATATTTCGTTATTGTATGTTTAGTTTCAGTATCTATTTATAAATTGAAAGAAAGCCATGTGGCAATTAGGCATGCTATAAACACTGTTGTTGAAAAAGGGGCTCGTCGGGGAGTGAGGGAAGGTCACGGAAGGGTCCTTGAGCGTCCTCGTTCTCGACTCAAGTGCCGGAAAATGCAATAGAAATAGTTTTTTCCTCCACAAATGCCAGGCATGGTAATGATATCATTATTACACTTTCGCGGCTAATAACCAATAATAATCAAGTTGATTGGTGAGCGAGTTAATAGCCCTAGACAACGGCTAGCAGACACGATGAAAGTGGGCGCGAAAAAGTGGTGGGAAAATTTTTTAAAATTAATGGCTTCTGTATTATTTAGCGGCTATTGGCTTGTTTTCCCTTTACCCCAGTTTAGATCCAAATCTTAAAATAAACTTTGGTGAATTTTGGGTCACTTTTTCCTCAGTTTTTGTAGACAGTTTCAGTTACCCTTTCCACCGTTTTTCTGGGGCTTTCAAGGAGCTAGAGACGAGCTGATTTTGTGAAGACAATTTACATTTTTGGCAATTTGTAGCTTGACAGACAGAAAGCTACGAAGTAAAAGAAAGTCTCCTTAGAACAACTTCACGAAAAAAGGCGTTAATAACGCGAACTGTTTCGTAACATTTTGATTGATTGATCGGCACTGTGATAACAGACGGAAGGAAGAAATGTGGGACTGAATTTTTGATGGCGCCTTTAACGATGACGGATTGGCAGATATGGCGGGTTCAAGAAGGCTCTTCTGTCACTCCGCTCGTAAAAGTGGTATTAAGAGATCTCGAGTCAAAAAATCGATGCCTCAAAAATACACAGGGCACTTTGTTACAAAAACAGCACGAGAGGCTGTGGGAAAGAGCCGCGATGTTCTGCGACGCACTGACGTCATCGAGGAACTCGTAGTTACAATACTTATCGATTTCTTGTAAAACAATGAAATCCCTAACAGCCCTCTGTCAATCCTCCCCTCCTCCCACAGCCTCACTTATTTATTTAAAGGGAGTTCTGATAATCACTTCTCTAGCGACGCTGACTATTGATTTGTGGGGGTGAAAAATTCATAGCCTCGGAAGCCTGGAAAAAGTGAGGCTCAGAAACCTCAAAGTTACTCAAACATTCAGCTCAGTTGGCTGCAGGATCGCACAGAAATCCCAACGACCCATGACCGCATTTGCCATTATTCTCAGTTGCCATCTTCTTTCTTCCTCCCATTTCTCGGAGCTGAATAAAATGTGGCAGACCAGTTCAAGGTCGTTCCACACACACACATCATTAATCAAATCTATTGACACACCAAACATGATTGACTCGAGAATTGCAATTTTTATCGCGCTTTCACGACTGTAATGCCAGCTTACGTAAGAGTTTGTGGGGCGAAAACAAGTTATTGATGACACACAAAAAGTCATGACGTGTGCGAGACGATTACGTGAAAAATTGGCATTGGCATCTATCTGGCTCAAGTGAGCGAGACGTGCGGTGCGAGAAAAACGAGAGAAAATCAGGCATTGGCACTGCATTGTGAGCCGGACTGCCGCCGCGCCGGGAAAGCGACTGCATAGCGAGTGAAAAATATTGAAATTTGCTTTTCGTTTTTCTCCTCAGCTGTTTTGGTGTTTTTTGGAAACCACAACGTTTTACACGACGCTTACAACCTAAGTGAATTGTGATAGACTTTCATTTCCACTGGCCGTTTGGGTGTCTCATACGCATATTCTTTGCCATTCGAATCACATCGCAATCGTTTATTACATCATCGAATCGAACAATAAGAAGAAGAAGAATTGTTGAGAAGAACCCAAAAATGTAATACACAAAGAAGCCAAAAAGTGATCTTAACGCAGCGAGGAACGAACATCATGGTTAACCACATGGCTACCAGTAGTTCCATGGAAGCAGTCATTTCGGCGCCAGCGACGCCGGCTCCGACTGCCACAACAGCGTCAGCAACAACTACAACACCAACGACCCAGCAGCAGCCCCAACCCTGCAGCAGTTCGTCCACAACGGTGCTGCGGAAGCAGCTGAACAAGTACTTCACGCCTCCTGTCCAGCTCCAGGACTGGAAGGACATGCCGAGGCATCTGCAGTTCAACCCGTACGTGCTAAAGGGCTACCGGCCGCTCCAGGATGTGAAGGGATGCGTTAATAGTCTGTTTTATTTGCACAACGAATCCATTAACATTTTAACTCATGGTGAGTATTATCTTTCTCTCATTTTCCCGCCGGCTATTGGGTTCCAGGAGTCACAAAATGCTCCACGAAATTATTCGATCCATGTGTCTGAGGTACGGGAAAAACTTCTGAGCTGTGGTCTTTTTAGTGCATTTTTTTCAAAAATGTGCTTTTGTCCGCAGTTTGCAATGATGTCCCTCTTTGGAGGCTTATAGCTCCTAAACTAAAGGTCAAAAGAGCCAAGTTGTTAATCCAGTCAACTGGAAAGTGTGTCAAGATTCGAAATCGATAAAAAAAAATAGGCTCTAAGGGCCCCCGAAGGAGCCTTGAAGGACCTACAGAGGAGCCTCGGAGGACCCCTGGAGGACCCTATATTGCTCCAAAAACCCTCAACTTTGGAGGCAGATTGTGCGGCTCCCAAGTGATTATTCCTGGCAAGCTGTAGCATTTTGGAATCCTTGGAGCCTAAAAAATCTGCTAATACCACTTTCAACCCCCTCAAGGCATTATTTTTGAAAAAATGTGCTCAACTTCGCATTTATGCAAGTTTCTTTAATTTTTAGAGTTTAGTAGGTCAGGAGTACACACTACTATGTACACTAAAGAAACCAAATGCTTGAGTGAAATCCAAGCAAGCTTCTTTCCCATTTTCTGCAATAAAATGAACTCGCCTTGAACCGTAGATTAAAGTCTAATAAATTAGTTTGAAGCCCGGGCACGGGGCGACGGGACGGATGGGAGGAGAGAACTGAGAAGGAAAGGAAAACGAGGGAACTCAAAAACGCAATTAAAGTTTATCGCCGAAGAGCTTCAAGGCACGTCTATGCGTCTCAAGAAAACCCCGTCGTCGTCACTTGGGCTCGCTCACCGCAAACATATAAATTTTTCATCAAATCAGCAACTTTTCACGTTCACTGGACACACTGTTAATTGAAGCCCATTTAGCAAGCTCCCTTCATCGCACACAAATCGCCCTAGAGGTAGTTTCGCATTTCCCCACCGAAATTTGTCCCCTTCTCGTGTTCTCGTAGCCACATTCGAGGGATAATTTATGGGATTTAGTGGCTCGGAAGGCCGCCTTTTAGCTAGCAGCTGCAAAAACGAAATGGGGGAACTTTTGTGATGTGGCGAGTGGAGAGACACGTGGTGCTGAAAGTTCATGTGGATGTAAATTTTTAATAGCTGGAGGGCAGGGTAGTTTCTGGCGGAAGGTCAGCTCACGTGGGTTCTCTCTGAATTCCAGGAATCCCCATGGTGTACATTCTAGCTACAGTTCCTGCAATGCTGCCGTGGGAGAACGAGTACCGTTTCCTGTCGTGGTGCCACCTGTTTGGAGCCGTGGCTCCTTGGTGTGGCAGCTTCATCTATCACCTGTTCATGAACCTCAATTACGGCGAATTCACGTACTATCGGCTCCTGCAGCTGGATATGTTGGGCATCTGGGTGAGCCAGAGTTTCGGTAAGGCGGATCGAGTGTTGCTATTTTCGTAACCCTTTTTGATGCGAATAAACTTTTCAGGAGCTCTACCGATGGTTGTGGCGACCGCCTTTTGTTTCAACTTCTTCTTCAGATGGCTCATGATATTATCGTACAGCATGTTGAGCATTTGGGGTTTGTACAAGGTAAGTGATTTGAACCTTGCCTGGCTTCTAGCTGAGCACACATGTGGGGTTCCGGCGTGGCGTGGTGGCGGTTGCCAAAATCAGTTTATAAGCATATACGTGAAAATAATTGGATTGTTAAATAATTAAGCACGTGAAATCTGCAGGAGATTACATAAGATTACCTGAGCTCAAAGAGCTCACGGGCCGGGGACGGAAGGCTCATAATTTTCACTACTCGTGTGAGCCCTTTTTAGTGCATTTTACGTTTGTATGAAAACTCCTTATTTCACATTCGATTGAGCTGAAATTTTAGTATGTTGTAGTTTGTGTCAAGTCTAGCAAATCATGTTACTACATGTATCCTCTATTATGTACAGGGACGGAGCTAGGGGCCGTCAAAGTTTGGTCTTCTCGAAATATTTGAAAATGCACCCTTTAGCTTATAATCTCCGATTTTGCTTTTTAAATATTTTTATTATTTGTTGAACGACGGGAAGTAATTGACTGAAAAGACTACGAATTCAAGCCTGATTGTTAGATAAAGGAAAGAAAATAATCAAGTCCCCAAACTTCTACCTGAATTTGCCCCCAAGTGCCAAGGAATCCAGCTACAAGTTGGAATGCATATGTAAATACCCCGAAAACGAAAAGTGCCCTCATCACGCGCGACCCCGAATTCCGATTGCTCGCCGAAAAATGTCTCTACCAAAGTTTCCACGTTTCTTCCACAGGCCTTGACCGCGGGTTCACCATGGCAGCGACGGTTATGTTTTTCCTTGCCCTTTGCAATGCGGATTTTATTATGTAAGTACCCCTTATACCTTGTACGAGTACTTGAATGAGGATTTATTAGAATGCCGTCCATTCTACCACCATTCACGTTTTCAAGCACGTACAAACTTAATAATACAAACAGCATTACCGTTGCGACATCACTTTCACCTGGCTTTCATAAATAAATAAATGGCATTATAACGTGAAAATGCCGTACAGTTTCCGCGAAATGTTTCACTTGCACTGGGCACATGGGTGAATTTGCGAGGGAGGATTAGATGACGATCTTGAGTGACAGAGATTGATTGAATTGAGATGCTTTATGAGTAGGGCGACCGACAAATTGACAATTGAATTTTCTCATGAATTTTGCAGCTCCTAATTATGTCACAAAGTCAAAATTTTATTTACTGATAATTTTTGAGACCTTTGTGGCCACCCTACTCATGAGAATTACCATAAAAATTGAATGGCAAATAGGTCCCTCTTTCTCCCTCTTGCAGACTCCAGACTGACGCAACGTTAAAGCTCATATTTTTTATCATTCTCTAATCCAACTTTCTCCTCTCCTCGCTCTCTTTTGCAGTTGTGCTGCGGGTTGTGAAAATTGGCGGCGGAAATCCATTATCCATTCACCACATCATTTTACAGGTGAGCTCCAGAAGTAATGTCATTGTCATCATCGCATTTAAGCGCCACCCACACCGACTCCGACGTCGCAAGGGGGCTCCTTTTGATTGAAATCACGTGTCTGCCTCCCCCCGGTTGTCTGACAGAACAACAAATACCCCCTTTTCTTCAACGCCAAGCTCATAATTAAAAATGTGTAGGCATTTTCTCCTTATCATCGTCACTTGTTTTGTTGTTCTTGCTGCTGCTGATCGTTTCGCAACATGGAATATTTATGTTGCGTGATAGCAGAGCTCCTGAGCAAGAAAACGGACGATGATTGGTTGTGGTGATGAATTTTTAATCGGCAATTTCTCCGGGAAAAGCAATTTACGGAAAATAGGTGATGGAAGCGTGACATATGCGAACCCAATGAGCAGGCCATGTGGGCGGAACCGAGGGGCAGGGGAGCTTGATGGGACCCCTAAATATTGGTATCGAGTGTGACATGCTATTAGCGGCGAAGCTAAAGTGGAAAAGCCGAAACATGTCATTAGGAGGCCGGAATCGGGCCAGGGGTGGGAAGGAGGGACTTTTCAGGACGTTTTTCTGTTTTCTGGGGGAACGTTAAGGGCTTCTACTCCGAGACATTAGCCAGAAAGGCCCCCTTTTTCGACTAGTTCGGCTCTGGAGACAGAAAGAAATAAAATATGAAGCTCAAATTGCCTCTTGGCCACGCTAATTGACTTCTGTGTGTCCGCAGGATGGCGTTTCGGTGTTTGGAGGGGCGATCGGGGCCATGCACATTCCAGAAAAGTGGTTCCCTGGCTCCGTTGACATGTATCTGAACTCTCACAACATCATGCACGTCCTGGTTGTGCTGGCGGTGTACTCGATGCATCAGGTAAGCCCCCTCTCCAGACCCCTGTCTCCGTCTCTGACACCTTCCCTTGCAGGCTACGGTCCTCGACATCCAGTGGATGCTGAACGACGGCAAGTGCGGGGCGAACATAGCCTTGAACGCCACTGGGAGCCACATTGAGCTATGACCACTTCAGCTCGTGCCCATGGAAGCTCTGGAGCCCGGATGCGTTTTATTTTAGTCACATAGGACCCCGATTTCTCTACATAGTACCTACCTTTCCTTCTTCAACCCTTGTCGATTGATTGTCAGAATTGTCAGTGTTTTTGCAAAGAAAAAGCGATGTGATACTAGAATTTGAAATTATTAGACACAAAAGGGAATAAGGGTTTGAATTAGCAGTAACGTAGTCGAGGAAACAATTAAGCCGAGAGGCTCCTAGACACATAAGAGCCCTGAAACGAGCGTCCAGCTGGCGCCACAGGAGCGTACATTTTAGTCAAGACAAGCAAAAGTGAACCACTTATGGAACTATCCGATATCATAACATTAATAGAAATCTGCAAGGCAATAATTATTAAGCAGAGGATAACGTAGTGAAGTAGAGCCTCCATATATATATTTAGCCATTTTTCATCTGTGATTATCAAAACGGATACTAGTCAATCATGATTGGGAGCTTTGAGCTTCTGCTAAGGCCATCTGCGTGCGAAACACCGATTTTGAGCCCTCTTTGTTTGCCTCTCTCCCCTTTACATACCCGAAAAGCTGGAACGAACGTGAAGACTTAAGCGAGCCTAAAAGAAGAAAAGAAGAACGCAAGCTATTTTCTTATTCCAAATCCTATTCTTCTGCTCTCAAAATTTCTCCACATTTCTTCAAACGTTTAAATGTAAGGTTTTAAGGTTCAATTTGTAGCAACGTTAGGTAGGAATCATATTCAGTAGGATTCACCCTACCTCAGAGACATTTTAATGAAGTATTGCAGCATCAACATCAATATAATACAATCTACTAAGGATTAATAGAGTATAAAGATATCTCACCATATGGCAAATGCTATTTATCACGGCAACTCAACAAAAATGCTTTTATTACATTAAATTATGCTAATGGGAAAACCCGAAGAATGTTGGAACTTCAAAGAAAGTCCCTATATATTGATTTATAAATCTTACGAGTTACGAGTATTTTGAGAATGACACCTCCGAGCCGAGAAGAAAGTCCAAATTGTGAAAAGAAGAGTTTCGACCTCTGGAAAGCTAATCACTAGTTTGATTAAACCTTCATTAAATTTAAGTATGAAAAGTTTATCTGTTTTTTGATGAAGACTATAATGAAAGAATAAAATATGTACTTACGACAATTTTTTTTAACGGCCTGAATTTCCGCGGGAATCCTTGTAGCTCGGAAGGCAAAAAAATGTTTTAGCCGTAGCAAGAACTCATGCTGAACTTTTTTTTACCTGGAAGCTCCTGGTAAGGAGCTAGAGAGCTTTTAAGGCCAATTTTGGGGGGTCCAGGGATTTTTTTTTTGGAAAACCTGTTTTTCTAGGCTGGAGCCTCTTTTCAGATGTATTCGGCCTCAAAATTGGAATTTTCAAAAAAAAAATTTTTTGAAAATTTTTCCTATGCCTGTACCCCCCAAAATCGGCCGAAAAAGCCCTCTAGCTCCTCACCAGGAGCTTCTGGGGTCAACATTTGAGCACCATCGGAAGCGTCTTAAAAAGTTGAGGGGACCTCTGAAAGACCATTTTGAGATCGGAGGCCTTGTTTGGGAGCTACGGGGCTAAAACCCCAACTCAAAACCTCAAAAACTGACGATTCAGGGGTATTATATCCCGTTTAGCGGCCTGAATTTCGAAAAGAAGAGTTTCCCAGTCTAGGTCGTCCCAGAGTCAACATAAACAAACCAACTTCCAACTCGTCAGCGGTTTTCAGTCCTTTGTTTTCGAACTCTTGGGTCCCAAAATGACCCCAGCAAAAAGCACAAGTCTCTGTCTATGCTTTCTGGTCCTCTTTGCTGTCATGGCATCCGTGAAAGGAGACAAGGCGGCGAAGAAATACAGCAAGGCGATGAACGAAGAGCCGGCTGTTCCGCTGAGAAACCCCATCGACAACACGGAGATAAACTTCAGGTAAAGACATCTCATTTTGTTCAGCAGAAACACGGAAGAGTCTTCCAGAACGCTTCAGAAGCCCTTCAGGATGGCCAAGCTGAACCTGGTTTGGACGAAGGCTCAGCACAGGCTGTCGGAGCCCAAGCTGAGAAGCCTTTTTACGGAGCTGAAGATCCACGACAAGGAGGAAATCGCGTGGAAGCAGCTGAACGCGCAGCACCAGGACAAGGACGGGCTGAAGGCCGACGAGCTGAGGAAGAAGCTGATAGGAATCATGAGCACGTACGACCTCCTGGAGCACTTTGACGAGACGCAGGACCCGGAGGAAGTGAAGAAGTACAAGGTGAGAGATTGTCGTTTCGGCTCTCCGAGACTGAGGGTTCAGTTTCAGGGATTCTCGGGACCCGTGGATGAGAAGTTCAAGAACAAGAGCCTGTTCAAGGACAAGAAGCTCAACAAGTTGTGGGACAAGGCAGAGGTGGCCGGATTCACTCCCGAGGAGCTGGCGGCCCTGAAGGAGGAGTTTGAGCACCACCAGGAAAAGATCGACTTGTACTACGAGCTGCTCGACAATCTCGACAACAACCTGCCTACCGACACCATGTCAAGTAAGTTCTTCCACTCGCACCCTTGAGAGACTCATCGAGCTTCATTTAGATGCCCTGAATGACGACGAACACGACAAGTTCAACGAGATTGGTCTGGAGGAGGAGACAAACGAAATCGAGAAGAACCCAGGGAAGCACAACGATCACCTTCACAAAGTCAACTTGCTGAGGGACCGACATCGAGAGCTCAAGGATGGCTATGATCTGCTCGAGCGCAAGTCTGCGACGGGTCCAGAGTCGAAGGACTTTGTCGAACCCAAAGTGCAGGGACTCTGGAGAGTGGCGCTGGCCAGCAACTTTTCGGCAGACGAGCTCAACTCTCTAAAAGTCGAGCTGCTGCATTACGAGGCGAGGCTCCTGAAGCTGAGACACATGCATGCCGAGCACGCTTTGGCCTCTGAAAAAGTCAAGGTGAGACTGAAATTGTGTTATTTGAAAATCTGTAACGCTTTTTTCCAGACCCACAAAAACATGGATAAAGTCACTCACATGAACCACTTGGAGGACTCAATCGCGAAGCAGAACCGAAAGGTGGAGAAAATCGGGGCTGAAATCGAGAAGCGAATCTTCGGGCACGCAGACGAGCTTTAGGAATATCCGTGGCAACTCAAATAGATCTGATCGTAACTAACATTCTTCCATATACACTGTATTTTTGTAATCTAATTTGTGAATAAAACATGTTTAAAGCTTAAGTAGTCGGGGACGAACGCATTTGAGTGCATTTTCAATTCGCTTTGTTGCAAAAGTTGCGTCCCAAATTCCGCCACTGCAGAAACTTGTTGGACCCCTGACTTTGATCTCACAGGTCATAGAGCCTTAATTTAGAAGGATATTTTGCAAAATTTAATGTCGTCTAACATTTGCCCATGTTTCAGCTCAATTGGAGTTAGAAATTTTTTACCTCATACAAACTTTGGGAGCTCACAGCTCCACACCCTTAGGTCATAGAGGCTTACAGTAGAACTGTTTTTTGCTGGATTTAATGCCATCTAACAGTTTCCAAAGTTTCAGCTCAATCGGTTGAATTTGAAATTTTGCCCTACTGTTCGCCAAGGGGAAGTCTTGGGTGGCCACTTATTGACCCCCAGAGTCCGTTATTTTACATTTTTGAGACCATAACCCGAAACAAAAGTTGCTTATTTTGTCATTTTACATGACCATTCTGAATTTCAGCTCAATCGGAGTAACTAAATTTTTCCCCCCTTCGAAGGCCTCCCACCCCACCCCCTTAAGTGATAGGGGCAAACATGTGTTCTATAATTTGCTAGATTTGACATGATGTATCACATATCCAAAATTCAGCTCAATCGGACGAAGTATATGAAACTTTCATACAACGGGAAAACCCCCTTGATTACCCCCCAGGCAGTTTTTCGGATAAACCAAATCCTTTCGCCCACCCTCCACCTCATGCAAAAAACCGCAGGTCTCTAGCTCTTGTAGTTTCGGAGCCTTTGCGACTCAGACGGACGGACGGACATATCGGACACATGAGTGCATATTTTTCAAAATTGATGAAAATGCACCAAAAATCAGTATCGTTCCCAGTTACATCCCTGTCAATTTAAGGCGGAACGCAAGTCGCTGAAAGTATTTGAAGTTTGCGTGCTAATCTTGCGTTCCATCATATGTGGAACGCGAGCCGCCAATATCACCTGGCACAACAAATCATGGCCAGCATAAAATCGAAGAAAAAACACGAATTAATCAAGTCGGCACTAGGAATATACCTCAAACAACGCAACTACACCATACCTCGACTGTCGCCCGAGAGCTCAGAGCTGAAGATGATGGACGAAACAATCAAGAGTGAAATAACGCGGGCCAATTCCTTCAGCTACTCCAATTGTTTCTGTCTAAACAACCCCAACAACCACCCCGGTCTCGTGGATCAGCAATTTTCCAAGTAAGAGAGCCCCTCCTGTGTTCCCTTTTGTAACTCTACTCTTGCAGGATCTCCAGTTTCATTCAAAGTCAGAAATGCGCGGAGGTTCGAGCCGAGCTCCAGCAACTATTGCCACCGCTCTTGTGCCATTTGTATGTAGAGATGTTGAAGGGCCAGGAATGGAAGGTGGCGATTCAGTTTCTCCGGAAGCACTGCAACATCGTGGGTCAGACGGAGAGCAGCTCCTCATTCAGTGGGAAAGTCAACGGGAATGTGGAGGATGCAGGATCTGTGAACGTCATTCCCGTAACGTTTGCGGACGACCCCTCGGACGGCACCACGGTGATGTTTCGGCAGCTCATTACGGCTCTTTCGACCATGAGGGCCATCCAGGACCTCGAGACGGACGAGCTGGTGGTGAATTTCAGATCAAACAAGTACCAAGTGACCCTGAGTGAGCGGGCTGTGAGCATCCTGAAGGCCTATTTAGTGAAGTACTCCCACGTTGTGACCCTCCAGACGCTCCAGATATGGTTCCACATAGAGACCCCGGAGGAGAGATCGCACTCGGAGGAGACGGAGGACGAAGTGATGGAGGTAGGTGGTCTCTTTTGCAGCCATAGACGGTATTCTCCCTCTATTTCTGCCTTATATATCAACTAATCGATTCTTGTCCCGCAGATGGAAGAGAGCTATGGGACTGGAAGCAATCTCAACGGGTTCTCCGGACTCGACGACCTGCACGAGACCGACATCAGCAAGTTCACGAATCTTCTGGCCTCTCCAAAGATCCAGACCCCCGTTAAGGCGCCTCCAGTGGAGAAGGAGAAGGTGGAGCCAGTCAAGATGGAGAGCCTGGAGGAAGAGGACGTGCGAATGAAGAGTCTGCAGAATATCTTCGAGCGAATCAGCAATACTCACCACCATCCCACGAAGATCTACTGCATTCACAACACGACGGGTCTGTGCAGCGCCACCATCGACCCGAGTGGCTGTCATGTGGCGTGTGCCTTTGAGAACTCGTCTGTGGTGTTGTGGTCCGCCTCCAGGAGTTCCCAGAGCGGGAGGAAGCCTTACGCGAATGTCGGGTGCAAGAGCTGTGAGTGGGGTCTAGCGAACACGAGGGTGGAGCAGGATGGTATTTCGAGTGATGAGGAGCAGGAGATGAGAATGGACGCGAGGCAACTAAGACTGAGGAACTACCGAAAGTTCAAGAGGAAAAAGGAAGAAGCTCTCTTCATGTCGAAGCGATTCAACCAGAACATAATGTGAGTCGGCTATTTCATTATTGTCCGTCTGTCTGTCCGTTTGTTTGTTTAAAAAATTTAACTGATGATCCTACTTTCAGAGACGACACCGGTGGCTACACCCTCCGAGGCCACGCAAAAGCAGTGACAGACGTGCTCTTCTCCCAGTCCAGCCCCCTCCTGTTTTCCACCTCCCGCGATCTCACGATGCGAGCCTGGCGAGCTTCCGACTACAGCTGTGCCGCCATCTACCGAGGACACAACTACCCCCTCTGGTGCGTGGCAGAGAGCAGCACAGGCCTCTACCTGGCGACAGGCTCTCGCGACTCCACCGCCCGTCTCTGGTCCACTGATCGCGAATTCCCCCTCCAGATGTACGTCGGACACACGCAGGACGTCACAAGCATAGCTTTCCATCCCAACGGCAACTACCTGGCTACCGGCAGCGTCGACCTGACAGTCCGGCTGTGGGATGTGACGAGTGGGAAGCTCCTACGGGTGTTCACAGAGTCCAAGTTGCCAGTCTACCGAGTCGCTTTCAGTCCAAATGGCAAGTTCCTGGCATCCGCCGGAGAGGAGAGTCGCGCCCGAGTCTTCGACATTGCGAGCGGGTCTCAGCTGTGCGAGCTGAAGGAGCACCCGGGTGCCGTCTCGGACATTGTGTGGAACTCCAGCAGCTCCGGACTGGCCACGGCCACCAGTACAGGCGTCATTCGCATGTACGACCTCACGAATTTAGGCGATCAGGGAGACGAAAAGCTGACGCAGCCATCGACGTCGTCCCAGCACCCGCACGCCACGCTCATGCACCAGTTCGGGACGCAGTGCAAGCGAATTGCGAGGCTGAAGCTGGAAGGGGACGCGCTCACCTGCATTGGAAATGACTGAGTCTCGCCTCACCTCGCCTCGCCTCGCCGTTGTTATTCCGCATGTCCTCCTTGTCGGTTCTGTTCGTATATTTATTTACGTAGAAGTTTTTATTATTAAAAAGGTCCAAATTTGAACTGACTTTTGATGATGGAGACCCATAAAGACACAAGGGGTCCTCATTTTTGGGATTTGGTTTCTTAGAATTGCCTTAAAATCCATAATAAAAATAGAAAATCCTTGAGACTTTTCCTAGAGATCCTCAGATGCTCTATCACGGCTAAACTCCTCTAAAAGTCAGTTGGAAGTCATCTTAGGGAGTCTAAAAAAATGTTAGTATTTTTTGTTGTTGTTGGAATCTCAAAATGAGATAAATATCTCTTGAATATGCGCCTACAAATCTCGTAACTGTCTTGCATGCCGCAGTTTAGAGTATAATAATCCATTTGACGTGCACGGTAGTCAGTATCAGCACGAGAGCGATGTGCAGTTCTGCCATAATCCAAGCTATAATGCAGTTCCCTCTCTAATAGCCCGGCATTCTCACGTTGCACTGCCTGCATATTTCTAAACACGCGGAATACTGCAACAGTTCATGCGCGGTCTTCTGCCCATCGGCAGACTCATGACGGAAACGTAGTAGCAGTTTAGATTTTCCAGAGTCCGCTTCTGATTTTCCCATCCTCGACGTTGGTGCCGAAAGGAATCGAGAAATACAAATCGACTGAATAATTAAAGCTCGTGCTGACAGCAGAGAAGTGAGAAAGAGGCTATTGTGGGTATAGGGAATATCGATTGCAGTCGTTAGTTGACTTTCTGACCCGAATGAGAGTTCAAAGGTGTCAGGTGTTCTAGATTCACAGCTGATTGCGTGTTTGCCGGTGAGTATTTTGTGATTTCCTGCTCCCAGTGACTCGTGTAATCGTATTACAGTTGATTAGACGTCGATTAAGTATTTTTGAGGTTTGATTAGCAACGAGAGCTGCGTTTGCCTAGCTAAAGTGCGATTTTGTGCTTTAAAAAAGGGACAGATTCATGGTTTATTTTTCTACTGCCTGTGAGTATCTTCCATTTCGGACATTTAAGAGACCTTTCAATTTAGTTTGGACATGCTGAACACATATTTGAAAATGGAGCTTATTTCTATTTATATCATGTGGGTCAAACGTTCAACGACTCTCCAGTCTTCCACTTTAAATAAAGCCTGACAAATTTTCGAGGGAATTTTGCTCCAGTTGTAGCTATGGACCTGAAAATAATGTGGTCTTTTTGTTACCAAAAACTCAAAGAAAATCTGAAGCAACAGCCTGGCTCTAGGAACTAAGCTCTATGGTCCAGAGAGCACGCCTTTCACGTGCTGATAAAATGTGGGTCAAACTGTGACCCCTTCGATTTAAATCCCAATCTCATCTTTCTCAACTTCCACAATCTATAAATCTAAATTACAGATGAACAAAGTGGCCTCACGTGGCAACAAGATCGAGTCGAGAGTCGAGACCCGAGACCAGTGCATGATCATGAGAGTAGTCTTAAGCGGATTCTGACGGTCGACCCGAGTCATGCCATGTCTGTCCAGAAGCGATACCGTGGCATTCTGGTAAGTTCCATTCTTATTTCTTCCTCAATTCACGCACGCTGACCTTTCCAAGAGACCTGTTTCTGTCACATTACCGCAAACCCGGACAGACTTCTTTTTCTATACGCAAGCACCAAACTCTCGGTTTCGCGTTCCACTTCCTTTTGCACTCACCAGCTCACCGCCCAACCTATAGTGTGGCACTCCGAAACACTCTACCTTTACTTTCGATCTCGCTGATCTGCGCGCGACCTTGAACCAGTTTGAGACATCACATAGTGACATACTTTTACGCAGCTAGTCGGTACTTTGGTCTGCGAGACAGGTATCTCATAAGTCCAGGTTGCGGGTCAATAGCCGACGCCGTAATATGGCATAGCTGCAGATCGTGGCAGCGAGTTACATAATGACGTCTTCGTGCGCTCGGAGACGGGAGGTTGCAGATTTGCGAACGATCTGGGGCTAAAAAATGGACTCGTTTCGGATTTAAAACGCGATCGGTTGTATAAACTCGAGGCGAGGGGTCGATTTCCTGGAGCTACCTGGGAATCTTCTAAAAAAATTCACAAATAATTTTTTAAAAAATTATGCTTTTGCAAGATCTTGTGGAGAAAAATAAGGAGTCCAAAAATTTTACAAAAATAAGCCTCTTTGAAAATAGTGGAGAATCAGGTTTCAGGAAGAAAGAGAGACCCAAAAAATACCAGAAAACCTCCTGAAGCGCTAATAAATGTATGTAAACCGAGCAACTCACTCGCACCTACGAAATCACCGTGAAGCTCGTCTGCGGTCTGATAGTGTGGCGCGTAGAGGTGGAGGCACAAAGCAGCTAGGTTAATTTGTAAAGTTGGTTCGGCAGTTGGTGTCTTGCTCTTGATTTGTGCAGTCGTGAATGAAGTGCGCTCTTAAATATTTTTCTTTTTTCCTCGCATTCGCCTCACTCACTTGTGATCTTGATTTTCGAAACAAAAACAAATAAATCCAACACAAAAGAAGCGTAATTTGGGTTAGCGCGCGTTGCACCTATTGCTGGCTATTGAAACCAAAAGTTTTGCTGAAATTGCATGTACGAGGAGCTGCCGAGTTTGCGAAAGCGGTGTAAATTGTGTTATTGACTTTGCCTTGCACCATCATAACTATTTAGTTAATCACCTCGACGCGGATCGTGGAAAATTTTCCGTGCTCTCTGATGCTTTGGAGAAACATGAAGAAGATCTTGATTGACTTAATGAAATAATTTAATTACAATAATTGATTTGATTGATTGCGAAAATACCAAGAATGCAGACGCTGGCAGTTTTAGCTGAGGCTTCGGTAAGACATAATTTTTGATTCATTCAAAATGTCACTGGTGCAACGTAAGAATCATAAAATTCACGAGATTTTTAAAAACGCGTAAAAAAAATTTTAGTACATTTTAGCATTTTGCAAAAAATGCACTATCTGTCTGTCTATCCGAATTTTATTACTCGAGAACGAGAAGAACTAGAGAGCTGTAGTTTTTTGCATCGTGTAGGTCATAGCCTGAAGGGGTGCAGGCTAACAATTTTAAATCCCTCCCCCCTCTTGGGGTGGAATGGGGGGTGTTTTACGTTTGTATGAAAACTCCTTATATTACATCCAATTGAGCTGAAATTTTAGTATGTTGTAGTCTGTGCTAAATCTAGTAAATCATTGTTCCACATGTGGCCCCTACCATGTACAGGGACGGAGCTAGGGGCCCTCAAAATCTTTGAAAATGCACCCTTTAGCTTAATTTCCGATTTTGCTGTTTATTTTGTTCCCACAAATACTTGCCTTTTCGCCTTTGCCCTTTTTGTCCGCGTTTTTAATCTCGTCAATAATTTTTGTTGCTTTCAACACATTCCCCTTGAACGTCAAATTCCTGTTTACGCGCCACTTTAGAAATGGGGGAGCCCTTTATCGGCAACAAAGCTATCCAGAAGTCGTCTAACCGCACGCCAACCTTCACTTGCATGTCGTAATGTCGCAACGAGCGAAATTCTAATAAGTTCCTTGTTTACATCTCTCTCATCGGGTATCAACGTAAGCAAGTGCCCCTACATTTGCGCATTTTCGCTTCTGCCTCATTCTCATCCGGCAGCGATTTGTGATTCTACGCACTCGCGACGATCTTTGTTTACATCGACTTTATCGTGTGGAGAATCCACTCGCGTCAGAGCGAGGGCTTGTCTCGAAAACGAGAACCGAGAAGCCTACGTCATCGGATTCCGTGCCCGCTAATGACTTTGGATTTAAATTTTCTGCTTGATGGATGGGTTTCATTTCAGCTCATAAAGTTTTCTTGATTGAATTGCAAATTAATGAGCCAGAGTTTACACTTTCATGGAGCTCTCGGTTAATTATCTGTGGAGTTTTCTATTCAGAAAGTCACGTCAAATTCTACCCAGAAAATTATTTAACCCTGTAATGCCCTCAAAGCTTGTGATTTTTTTTACTAGTAGGTTTTGGTCCATCACAGCGAGATTCTTCATGTAATTGAGCTAAAATTTAAATGGGAAATTGTGTTTCCCAGACCAGCAAATTATGAAACAAAATTCAGAAAATTCTCAGGCCGATGACTCCAATTTAATTCAAAAGAAACTTCTTTTTGTTTGCCGAAAATCTTTTCTTCCGTCAACCACCAGTAATTTCTTTAAACGGCTGAAAAAGCAAGATAGAAAGCAAGAAATGTGGTCAAAAATAAATCAAAAAAATTCCAAGCAAAAACAAGGCGTTTGAGGGTTAAAACCTTTCAAGTGTCGCAAACGAGTACATCTAATTTTAATATTTTCTACGTCATTTTCGTCGTCGGTTTCCACATTTTGGTCGTTTTGTGAGCGGCAGTAAAGTCTCTCTTGTTGGGCAAGGTTCTGTCGCCGTCCTGTGCTCGGGCACACACGCGGGTGGGTTAGTAGAGGTCCAACATCGTCGTAGGCATTTCCTAAGTAAACCATGCATTTTTGCTAGAAAGAGCAACGGAAAACCTGTGTGCACCAAATATGGAAAACTTTGTTGTGTTACGCGTAAGTGAGCCGAGGCTTGCACGCTTATCAATAGCAAATGCGGGTGATTGGCCTTCTGGGAACGTGGAAAGATGTTTTTTAAAATATTTCGCAAACACCAAACATGACATTGCTTGCACGCAGAATAGCCAATGGCTTATTCAGATCCCTTTCAGTTATCAGTTCAGTCCGAGTGTGTCCCAATAGAGAAGCGATTTAATTATCATGGTTTAGTTACTTATAATTACTCAAGGTCGTGAGTAGATGTTGCAGCTAATGCAATGCTCTGTGTACCGGACGCGTGCGCCAGAGAAGGGGAGATTGACACCTGTTGCTGCGCGCTCAGCGCTTTTAGCAAGAATCTGTGAATAGTGACGAATTATAGCGCGATAATGCACTACAGAAAAACAATGATTTTCTCCTCAAACCGAGCCGTGTATTTCGCTAACGGGTGGGTCCGGCAGATTTCCCATCCCATCCCGCAGAATCCCCCTCTGCATGCTAGTTCGTTTCTAGCGAATGTCAACTAATTGAAAGAAATCTTTTGTCTGACCTACAGACAAGTCTATTTTTGTCAAAACCTCTTACGGGAGTTGCGTCTTCTGATGCCTTCGTACGGAGGTTTCTGAGAGCTTAAACCTTCAAGCGCAATTAGGGTTAATATCCAGTTGCTTTTTTCCAGCATGGCAAAGCCGAAGAATTGACTAGTCAGACGAAACCAATCCTATCTCAGAGCTCCACTTGCTCAAAGAAAAACAATGACTCTCACCACATTCAGTGCGAGAGACGAAAAACGAAGGAGGAGAAGGAACAGGAGTACGAGAAGCTGAGGCAGCTCTGCTCCTACGAGGACGCCCCGAACCACCTCAAGTTCAACCCCTTCATCCGCGAGGGCTACCGGAAGGAGCTGACGACCTGGATGTGCCTTGAAAGTGTCTTCTGGTGGACCAACGAGACGGTGAGTGCGTTCCAGGTCCTCATTGCGTGCTAAGTTGGGGTGTCTTGTCCTTCCAGATCAACATCTGGAGCCACCTGTTCGGCTGGTTCCTCTTCATCGGCCTCACAATCACCGACATCAGGTTCCTCAGCACTCACGCCAGCTTCGTGGACAAGATCATCGTCGGCGCCCTCCTGATCTGCTTCCAAGCCTGTCTCTGTCTCTCCTCCGTCTACCACACCTTCTCGTGCCGCTCCGCCAAAGACTACGCCTGCTTCCTCTCCTACGACCTCTTCGGCATAGCTCTCTCCCTCCTTGCCATCTACATCAGCGGCATCTTCTACGCCTTCTGGTGTCAGGAGTCTCTTCGTAACTTCTATGTCATCACAGTTGCCATCATATTTGCGGGAGCCATGTCGCTCCAGATCCCGGCGCTGAGGGTCAAGGACAGCGTGAAGATGATGATGTTCGTGGTGTGGGCAATCTATGGCATCATTCCCACTGGTCACTGGTACCTGGAGATGGGAGGGGCCGAGAACAAAATGGTTCAGGTAATTAACCCATTTTTGGTAACCAAAAAAAAAATTTGGTGGGAAAAAATTTTAGCTCCAGAAACTAGTTTCCGGAGTTTTTTGGCTTTAAAAGTAGAAATTGGCGAAAAATTAATTACACCCTTAGGTTTGAAAATTTACCAATCCTCCACTCGTTAAGAAAAGTCCAGTTTTGGGATTTTAGTCAAAAAAGTTTTTGTCGAAAAATGGTTCCTGAAGTTTTCAAACGGCTAGTTTTGCCTAAAGAAACACATTTCAGGAGTTTTTTTTGGCCAAAAAAATTGAAATTGGAGGAAAAAGTTTTCACCCTAAAATTTAAAAGCTGACTCCTCCTACCTCGTTAGGTGATTATGGTGAATATTTTTTTGTCGAGAAAACAGTCTCTGGAAATTTTAAACGAGTTTCAGAATGTTTTGGGACAAAAAAGTTTGAATTGGAGGAAAAAAATTTTGGATAAAAAAGTTCGAAAAATTAACCCATTACCGATCCAAAGTAGGACCTGGGTCGTAATGGGTCAACTGCAAGTGCAGCCAAAGTTTTCATTATCGCGCGCCCGAATCGTGCAGAAATGATAAAACATTACGTGATGCACATACTTAACATGTAAGTGAGCCACTCGCGATGACATTGAAAGTGAAAATATCAGGTTACGTGAGCACCTGGTCTTCATTGAGACAATGCGAGGCTGAGACGGGGTTCAATCAACTAAGAGTCGCGAATGTGCGAAACGCATTACGTAAATGATTCGCAAATGGGCTGGCGAATGAGGAAAACAAAAATAGGTATATTCCGACCGCTATGTAGCAAGCGACTGTCAATTCAAGGTTGGCCCAAGTGGGTTAATGAATTGTAAATGGAGATGTAATGCCATTCACCGGAGTTTGACATGAATTTTGACTTTTTTTGTTCGCAGCTTTTCATTCCCCGCGTCATCGGAATGTACCTCATTTGCGGCCTGGCCTTCGTGATTTACATTTTCCGGGTACCTGAGCGCTGGTTCAAGGGGAGATTCGACTTCTTCGGGCACTCCCACAACTGGTGGCACGTAATCGTCCTCATCGCCTTCTACTACTGGCACAATAGCGGTAAGGAGCTGTCCTCACCTTTCACGATTTAGTTGCTTTTTTGCATGCAATTTTGTCTCCATCCCAGGACTGATGTTCGCAGACTTTATGATTGAGAATGGATGCGTGGAAGACAGAGCCAAGTGTTACCTTTTGTAGATTTTGTACGAGAAATACACGTTGGGGGTTTTGGGGTTTTTCCTGAGTTTTCCAGCATGCTTTCCTCACTCACCTCAGTAACGGCCATTTTTGAATTTTCACACCACCTTGAGCTTTTCCTTTCACCGTGGTGAGATCCAGAATCCACCGTTCCACGCTTCTGTTTCCGTTTCCATTCGAATTTCCATTCAAATTCGAGACCGTGAAAAGCTAGTTCCATCTGAAAATAGCGCTTCCCCGAGGGAACAGAGCCACAGCGCTATTTTCTAGCTTCTCAGGGTCCGTTTGATGCTCTTTCTAATACACCTATTTTCTCTCCCTGCACCAGGCTTTGACTTCTTGGAATTTCGTCTGAACAATGGCTGTGCACCAAGAAACATGACTATCATTTGATTTAGCGAGAACAAATTATACTGCTTAAGTGTAGGTTTAACTAAAGTTATGTACATAGTGACTTAGCGAGAAATGTCTGTAAATATTGGCTAGAAGCAGGGAAAAGGTATAGGCTAATTACCACGAGGGATCTAATTTTGATTGTAGCTTGCAATGAAATAGACGAATCCATAGAAAGGTCAGAGGAAGTTTTGCCTAAGAGCTTTTTACTTTTTTCCGATGAAGTCAATAGTAACTAAGCTGGCAAGTTAGGTTAGATAGTCTCTGCTTGTCTTCCACAAAGTACACAAAAATAGCGCCAAAACCAGGAGAAACAGAAACAAATTCTATTGTAACGCCAAAAGTAGGACTGACTAGAAGAAATCAAAATTATTTGATGCTGTAACGTTGACGAAATTGAATAAATCTACTTTTCTAGAACTCACTTGGCATTTTCAATGGGCTAACGAGGGCCCAAATATCGGATTCGGCTGTTAGGCCAATAAAAAAGTCATTAAGAACAATTTCGCTTGCTGCGTTGCTCATCGAGTGCGCCTGAAAGTATGCAATCGTCAAATCACGTCTCTTACCCTTTCCGAGCCGAAATGGGACAAAAGATGAATAATTTATTCGGTGTAATTCGGAAAATATGTTTTCCACCACTTTTATTCATTTTTCATTCACTCCGTCTGCTCTCCCACACACGATCATTATTATTATTATTTTAAAAACGTTTTGAATGCGAAAAATTTAATACCCCTAATTCCCCATTGTGAAATGTGACATGCATGTAAAACACACATTCGAAATATTTTCAAGTCGAGTCATTTTTCATCTCCACCGAAGGTCACATCATGGAACGGGCACTGGCAAGCGAGCAAAGGCGAGGCTTGGGTGCCAAAACATAAATTACAAACTGAGCAAAAGAGTTGGAATCACAAAATAAATGAGTTAATCATTATTCAGAGAAAGTTCCCCTTCATATGGAAGAATGCGGGCGGCTGTGAAGGGGAGGCACCACTTGGGAAAAGCATGGCGTTGCTGGCGTGCTGCAAAAGTCAAAAATGTTTTATGTTTTATGTGAAATTGTATTTGTAATAATAAGTTGATCCCTTTTAATGCCAGTACAATTTTCTTCTCGTGCGCTCGCGATGTCGGGAGCTCGGGGCGCAATAACAAGAGCCTTGTCAAATTTAATCAGCGAATGATTTTCCATTTCTCGGGAAAAGTGGCTTCTCCAGCAAGTGCGCGTCTCGACTGTTATTTATAGAGAGAGAGAGAGTGAGGGAGGAAAAACAAAGGCACCATAAACCAGTCAATTTAGCACCAATTTTTCGATTTAAAGCCGCGCAAAGCCGCGACCCCCACTTCATATATCGCGCGGGAGGTAATGTCGAGAGATGTGTGGCACACTCGGGTTGCGATTCGCAAGATAATCTGGAATACATTAGCGGTAGCTTTGTGCGGATTCGTATTCAATTCTTCAGGTATCCGGGGGAAAGCCATGTAAATTACGGATTTTTCTACGCGGGCTGGTAGCAGCCTTGTCGAGTGCACTTCTCACATTTTACAGCCATTTTCATATCATTTTTGCGGGGGCTTTGGGCGAAACAAAACACGCCTGTTTCGTTGAATTTCGTGTCTGTCTGTCTATTTTCGAAGATACCTCAAATAAGTGGTCAGAGAGTGCCAGAGCTCCTCTTTTTTCTGAGTTTCTTCTCTCTGAGTTCTTCTAAGCACTTACCCCCATTTGCTTTCTACTGGACCCCTTTGTCTGAGTTCTTTTGAGCTCCCTGCCCCCCATGAGCTTTTTTTGAGTCTCTCTTGAGTTACTGAGCTCTCAGGAACTCTCCTCTTAATCATTAGTTATTATTATCTTATATTAGTTAGTTCTTTTGAACCCTCTTTCAAAATTTCAATGAGCATTTTCCCTCTCTTCTGAGGTTTAAAAACACCCACAAGTTTTTTTGAGCGCCCTGCCCCCTTTGAGCTTTTTTGAACTCTCAAAGTCTCTCTTGAGTTACGGAGTTCTCAGGAACTCTCTTTTTATCATAAGTTATTTTAGACCCACTCCTCTTATGAGTTCTTCTGTACCCTCTTTCAAAATTTCAATGAGCATTTTCCCTCTCTTATGAGCTTTAAAAACACCCACAAGTTCTTTTGAGCTCCCTGCCCCCTCTGAGCTTTCTTGAACTCTCAAAGTCTCTCTTGAGTTACTGAGTTCTCAGGAACTCTCTTTTTATAATAAGTTATTTTGGACCCACTCTTCTTATGAGTTCTTTTGAACCCTCTTTCAAAATTTCAATGAGCATTTTCCCTCTCTTCTGAGCTTTAAAAACACCCACAAGTTCTTTTGAGCTCCCTGCCCCCTCTGAGCTTTCTTGAACTCTCAAAGTCTCTCTTGAGTTACTGAGTTCTCAGGAACTCTCTTTTTATAATAAGTTATTTTGGACCCACTCTTCTTATGAGTTCTTTTGAACCCTCTTTCAAAATTTTAATGAGCATTTTCCCTCTCTTCTGAGGTTTAAAAACACCCACCTGTCCTCCTTCATTTATAGCTTCCTGCCGCCGAAAAACATCGGAAAAGCCTCTCTGAAGTGAACGTCCTTCCTAGCAGCAGTCCCCAAAGGCTTTCCTGCTCCTTGCATGTAGATTTTCTTCCTACTTTGTGTCACGAGATAGCGGATATACGGCGCAGGAAAAACGAGCAAAAAACGGGAAAAAGAAAAACAATATTGTATATAAATTTGCTACATTGTAAAAGGTAAAGGAGGTACGTACGTACAAAATGGAAAAGAAAGCGAGGAAGCGGGCTGCAGAGTGGATGTACCTTAATTCCTTTATATGAGGTGGCACACAATATGATAACAATAGGATGTGGAGTGGAAAAACTCGAGTCTGAGATACATTTTGTGCTCCGTGTCGCACAAACATATTTTACGATCGAGTTTTGCAACATTTCCCTTGGGAATCGCCTCAGAACGCGCCAGAACTACTAGCCGTGTGCTGGCATAAGCTCACCTCCCCTCTGAACGAGCCCGAACCTTTATCTCCTCCTCCCAGCGCAAAAATCCAATTTTGTTTCAATTCTTCTTTATTTTCTTTGGTTTTGTTGAACTTTTATCATCACTTTTACCCTTCAGGACACTTAATATCAACTTAACTAGAAGCACTGGCACAGCCAGAAGCACCAAGCTCGCCCCCAAAATGACTGCGTAGGCGTCTAGGTTGTAGAAAACGACGAAGCTCAGCTCCGGCGCCGCCGAACGGATGTGAGGGGCTCCCTGGTGCCGAATGACGTACTCGACCCAGTACTTGGCGGTCTCGAGGGGCGTCAGAGGCTGGTCTCGGAAGGCTCGGGAGGTAGCTTGGACCCGTTTCGAGTACGAGGGGTTCGACAGGACCTCCGTGAGGGCCCAGTCCAAGGCTTCTTCGGTGATGTTGTGGTAGTCTACGCGGAGTCCCCAACCCGCTTCCACGACCTTGTCCATGTTGGTCATCTGGTCTCCGAAAATCGGGGTTCCGACCATGGGCTTGCCGTGGTATACGGACTCCGTGCAGCTCAGAAGGCCTCCGTGGGTGATGAAGAGTCTCACGTTGGGGTGGGCGAGGATGGCGTCCTGGGGAAGCCACTTCTTGATGATGAACTTGTCGTTGTTGGGGTTGAAGGACTCGTCGTCCCACTTCCAGATCACGCGCTGCTTGAGCTTGCTGAGGGACTTGAGGATGGCGTCCTTGTGCTCCTGGGCCATCCGCGAGGGCCATATGTTTCCCCCGAGGGAGAAGTAGATGACTCCGTCCCTGGCCTCCTCAATGAATCTCTTCAGGTCCGCGGGGAGAGGCTCGGGGTTGGGGTTGATCTGCATGCCCCCGACCTCGATCATGTTGGGGAAGAAGGGCCTGGGCGTGTCGAGAGTGAAGTGGCTGTTGAGGAGCACGAGCGAGACCTTCGTCTGCCGCAGCTCCTGCAGCGAGGGCTTGGGGTCCGGGAACCACTTCTGGTAGAGAGCCTCCTGCTGCGGGTAGTGGACGGTGAAACTCAGGTACCGGTCGAAGAGGGAGATGGCGATGTTGACGAGTCTCTGGTACAGAGTCATGTGGGACTTGTACGGCAGCAGACCGTTGGGGACGAAGGACATGGGCGCCGGATTGGCCACCTGGTCGTTGGCCCACGAAGTCATTCCGATCGTGGACATGACAACAGCCGGACAGTTGAAGTGGTTGGCAAATCCTGTGAAAGCGAAAATCATCGTGACTCTCGATTAGATAAGATTAGTGACTTTTGATCCACTCACCTAGAAAAGCGTCGTTAAGGAAGGCTTCGATATAGAGCAGGTCAAACTTCTCGTCGGGAGAGGCCAGGAACTTGCGGACGTTGGGGTGGGACAGCGTCAAGTTGGTGAGGTCGTAGGTCTCGAGCATGAAGTCCTCCAGCATCTTCTTGGGGCTGTCGTCGAGCAGAACGAAGGCAGCATCCCAAAAGTCTACAAAAATCGTTAATTACTCAGACACTGTTTTGTTCCGTAATTGATTGATTGCGTTTTCGAGACTGAATAGTGGGCAATATGTTGGAAGTTTATTGTGAATGTGTTCAGTTGATTGATTGGGGTTTATTGCAAGGCACAAAGTCGCTCTAACGCTCACTCGGGTGTAATTCATGAGCATTTCTAATCTCTTATCAATGTAAAGGGCTTATTCTAAAGAGATACTTTCTTTTCAAAACATAATCCTTAGGCTTTGGAAATCAAACCCTTTCCAGAGTTTTCTAGACGAGAGACCTCCAAAAAGAGCCCTAGAATAAACCCCAAAAGAAGCTAACTTCCTCAGAAGCCCCCTAGAATAAGCCCTGAGCACAAACTGCGCGGTGTTTGAAAACAAACTTACAATCGTAGTACGTTTCCACGCCGGCTAGATGAATGTGTCTGAAATTGGCTGGCGCATTTTTGAGCGGGAACGGGCTAATCATAGTGACATGGTGTCCGGAGTCGACCAGATCGAGGAGCAGTCTCTGTGCCAGCAACTGATGTGACTTGGATGGCGTGTGGAAAATCGACAGTATTCTTGCGGCGTCAACAACAACAAGTACGGAGTGACATGCGATGGCCGCCACTAAAAATAGCACGGCGATTTTCATCACGCGGGACCGTCTAGATCAGCGTCTTCGTATCAACTGGGGGAGACTAAAATTTCACTGGACTAGCGAGCGACTCAGAGTCACACAGAACTCATGATGTTTGCCCCCTTTTGAGCTCATTCAGCGTGTGCAAACACTCACCAGACCTCGCGAGAATGTTTTGATAAGGCTACGAGACGCTACTCTGGCGCTGCACGTCGACTTGATAAATTGGTGATAAATGCTAGTGCTGGGAGCCTACACCAGAGATGCACTAGAGAGCGTCTCTCCGCGTCTCGCGTCGTCGGAAGCGGACTGAAAATAGTGTCGTGTCGTGGCGGTTTTTGAGACAATTACAGAGCACGCGTCACGTCGCGACCCATCGCGCACTATAATAAGAAATAAAAAATCAATGAAAAGTTTAGACAACTAATTCACATACGGACTCGCTGACGTACGCCAGCGTGTGTACGATTATGATTACCTTGACGACTCGCTTTGATAACGCGTTCTGCGCAGGGTTGCCCCCAGTAGCTTTTCTTTCGTTTTTTCACTCATTCATTTTCTCGACGTTCAAACCGAAAGACAGTTGGAAGACCGAGAAGCGCTGTTCCAATAAATCCTTTTCAATAAACTTGAACACATAAAATCCCAAGAAAAACACAAAATTTCTTTTTGTATGATTAGATTTTTTTATGTGCGAGGGTAAGACTGGGGGAGTGGGCTGCAGCAACCCTCGAGATCTGTTTTTTTGTGTCTTGTATTTCGTCTTCATTATTTTATGTGTATTTTGCGACGCTTTAGTACATATTCCGCCGGTCCTTTAGTCCTTTTTCCAAGAACGTTCGCTCCTCCTGCCGCCTGCAATCCGCCAGGCATCCACGATTCCACATGAGAGAAGACGAGGCGAGTATGGCTCAGGAGTAAGTACACAGAGGAAAACTGCTTCGAAAACGAGAAAAATGGTAATGTGCATGGAAAAAAGATGTGCCGTCGTGGTAGCTCAGTGGTTTTTATTTCTCGTAAAAAAATCATTCTTAAAAAAATTCTTGATGTTCATTATCAGAAGGATTTTTAGGATGGGACTGGGAGTAGAGCTCGTTATTAAAAAACCAAATCATCAATGAAATAATTTTCGTCAATATTTGGTTGATAATTTTTTTAAATATTTTTAACCCTAATTTTCAATGTAAATTAATAACAAACATAATTTTAAATTTAGAAATTAGGTTTGCTACCCTCGGCCTTCAAAATTCAATGAGTTTGCTTCCTCATTTTTCCTTAATATTTGTTTGATAACTAACAAATATTTGCAAATATTTGATAAGTGCTTGATTACGAGCTCTAACTGGGAGTGTATTTGAAAGTTTGAGAGCTATCCACATTACGCTGGTAGGTTTTTTCGCGGATTTGTAGGTACTTTCAGGAGAAGGAAAATGTCGAGGGTTCGAAAAAAAATTCACAATGCCCAAAAAGCACTCCGGCCCCCATGAGGAAGTTCTCCGCTCAAACCCACACGCACAGGACGGAGGCAGCAAGAGCGAGGAAAAAAGAAAATTAGATTATTTTCTTCATCGCCTCCTCTGTACTGCTTCAATATTATTATTTTTTAAGGATCCACATCGCATCATCACACAGAGCAAATAAAAGTGGCAGAGAAACGTCTGAAAGTAATTCGATTGAAAATTGGATTCTCAACTACTTAAGTAATGTTGTATCGAAGACAGTTGGAACGAAAGTTTGCTCAAGGTTTCCACAACTTTCTAATACTTTCGTCACTTTTGTCGAACGTGAAAATCTTGTGAATCGGGTAGTTTACATTTTTGGATCGAAATCAGGATCAGAGAGCCTCTAGCTAACGAAAAAACGACGCCACCGACGACGGGCGAGGAAGACGCGAATGAGGGAGCAGAAGAAGAGGAGGTAAAAGTCAAACTACACGCCATAAAGTACCACAATTCCAAGATGCTGCTAGTCTCCTAACAGCCTACCGTCTTGTCACTCGACAATCCCGGCATAGGTCGTTGCTGGGGATTTAGGAAGATTTTGTAGGATCCAAACGAATTAGTCTATCGTGCTTGTACGATTGATTTTTTGACCTTTTTATGCGCCGCTTTCTCTCGTGCCCTCTCTCGTGCTGGGCATCTTTAAGGCAGCTTTAAGGTGCCCACTGCAGCCCAATATGTCAACAAAAGGGCGCGCGCACTGCTCCGTTTTATGGCCCACATTTTAATAAGGTCTGTGCGCTTCACCCTTATTTTACGACGCAGAGGACAACGAGGTCGTAAAAAAAGAAAATTTGGTGCAATGCCAAAAAACATCGGATCGGCATCGGCATTGGCCTCGGCATTGGCCTCGGCACCAGGCACCAGCGCGAAGCGAGTAAATAACATTCGGCACAACCGGAATAATAATATGATAATGTGGCTCAATTTAATAAGTAAAATTTACATCCTTAATCCCTAATTTCGGAGAGATACAACAACAATATGCGCTTAATGTATTGGAAAATATGTGTGTGAGCGCCCTTTTGTCTCTTCTCCTAAAGTGGGTGGAGCTCATAAATAGTGCGAGCAGCGTGCGAGGGTGAAACTCAACTAGGAGCTCTCCTTGGAGACGGTTGAAACGGTAGAGACGGGAAAGGGAGAGAATGAATACCATTAGTGGTACCCAGATTGACGAAATTAATATAAAATGATGATGATTATTGTTTCTCGGCTTGCACCAGCGGATGATCCCGGCAGGGGGTTGCCAAATAGTGTGCAATCGAGGCCAGGGGTAATTTGGATTTAATAAGATTGATTAACCTAATAAAGTAATTGTGTTTCCGAGGCGACGACTGGAGTCAAAATGCGGACGGAATTTAATTTTAGAGCGCGCAATCGGCCGTAAGTGAAATGAAGTCGGTGTTTTAGCAAATTGGAGTCAGTGGCGGAGCACCACAAATTCCTCTGCAGGTAGAATACTGACTTAAGCAATTTTTAAGCTTAGTTTAAACTTAGTGGTTGGATAGGAAATTTATTTGACTTTTAAAGTATCCCCATGACAATTTTTTCCCTCCTCCCTATTTCGATTTAGAGGAGATTTTCTAAAACCTTCTAAAAATTTGTCATTTTTAAATTTAATCTTCAATATATTTTTTACATATACAAAAAATAACTTAGCAAAGCCCAGGAAGAAATAAGGGTACAGAAAAAGCCACCCTTAAGCTGAGAAACGATGCTCTTATGGAAGCGAAAAAGATGCCCCTAGAGAGCCCCCTTGCCTACGCCTCTAACTGATACTCTCGTGATCACCAAAAGACACTTAAATTTGTTGAAATAACCTTTATTAAATGTTATCGCTTTTCTTTTTGTTGTATTGGTATTATTGACTAGACAAAATTTATTATGTTTCCATTACTTTTATCAATTTTGGTAGATTATGATTCTTCTGCATTTCACGGTACTCGCACTCTTCTCGCTGGAAGCGAGAGAGTCAGAGGATCAGCACATTCCAGAGTACTCGACAAACTCTCACGAAAAAGATTACTCTTCCTCAACATTATTGTAATTAATTCAATAATATTGATTTTAGTCAATCTGGATTACAATTATTACGATTCATAATGCATTATAGGAAAATGAATTACATCATAATGAATTAATGACTTTACAACATCATTTAGAAGTTAATTATTTTTACTTTTATACTCGTATTTTACAAATCGATTCTGTACCTGAATAAATTACAATTTATTATTGATAGTAAATATGCTTATTATTAAAATGTTGGCTTGCTAAATCTCTAATTAGGTGAATATTATCATTTTCATTGTCTACTCGAAGGTGTGTGGAAGATGTATGTAGGGGAAAAGAGACGTTGAAAATGCGTTCTGGGACTTCAGATTTGGAGCTTACTGGAAATTCTACAAGTATCTCGTATAGTACAGAGCTGCTTTATGTGTCTCATATTGGAGAAACCGAATATTCCTTATCATTATCATTGTATTGAATTGAAGTATTATATTTACAGAGACGTCTAAGTATCTGGTTGTATACATTGTGAGGGAACTGAGGGGAGTTGCGTCAGTAAAAATTTTGTCAAAATCTTTGCGAGCCCTCCCAAACGAATTTTCCGGAAAATTATGGCTTTAGTAGTGAAACAGGAGCGATTGTTAGTACTGCTTCCACAGCCAACTGGAGTCCGTTGCAGCGATTGGAGCTAGAACGAGAAATGATCCGAGTTAGTACTTAAGCTTTCTCACAAACCGCCACTTTGAGGGAAATCACCCATGTCCTAGCATCCAATTGCTGCAACTGATACGTTCGGCACGCGGAAAAGCAATTTTTACCCTTCAGGCCCGCGTCAGTCACGCGAAAATTTATTACTCGGAGAGAGAAGGCGTTGCATGATTATTGTGTGGTTATTTGGCGCAAAAACCGAAGCCCTGGGGTATTAGGGAGCAATTAAATTGCTGTCAGAGTCTGATATGAAACCGATGTCTAGGAGGGGGGAGGCTCAATCGGGGATATCGTCGCTCCGGCTGCCGTCGCCGGCCCCAAGCAGGTCGTCCTCCTCGTCGCCATCGTCCTTGAGGTTCAGAGAGCCCCCGAGGAAGTGGTGGTGGGAGGTGGAGCCGAGGAGGGAGCTGTAGGCCGAGTCTCAGACAACCGTGTCGGAGAGCCCGATCCCGGCGTACTGGCAGGCGGACAAGGCGGAGGTGGTGCCGGAGCGCACGGGAGACGGGACAGCGTAGGGACTCGCGAAACTCGAGTGCTGCTTGGCCTTGAGTCTGAGGGTCGCAATGCTCGAGTTGCAGGTGTCTGCCGAGACGACTCGGTGGTGCGCCGAGTACATTGAGTACGGGTTGGCAGCATTTGTCGTGTATGGACAGGGTGAGGTCCCTTGGGACTGCGAGGAGCTGCCCATCCCCATTCCCATACCTGTGCTCATGCTGGCTGCCACGGAGGATGCGGAGGTGTTGAAGCAGTTGATGGAGTTCTGGTGGTGGTTCGTGGACACGACGGAGCCCAGGGGGTTCACGGGCCACGGAAAGGTCTTGGTGCCAAGGGGGGAAGGTACTTTGGCCCAGTTGTTGTAGTGCGAGTAGGAGGAGTACAGGGAATCGGTGTCAGCGAAGGGCTGGACGAACTGCGAGCCGAAGCCGTTCTTGAAGTCTGCCGCGGCGATGGCATTCATCTGGTTCCGTTCTCGCTTGCGCCACTTGGCTCGTCGGTTCTTGAACCAGACCTGGAACGAAAATGGAGAAAAACTCAAATTAAATTATATTCAATCAAGAAAAATCGTTGATAGAGCAAATGGGGGCATTTTCAAAATTTTGAGAAGGCGTTATGAACCCTCTCAACATTTTTTCAAATTGAATAAAATAATTTTTCTTCGATAAAAAAATTTTTCGAGCCCTTAGCTCCGTCCCTGTACATTGTACGGATCACATAAGTTACCATGATTTACTAGAATTTGAAAGCAAATTTAAGCTCTATCGGATTTAATATAAAGAATTTTCATATAAGCTTAAAACACTCCCCCCTTAACCCACAAGAGGAGATGGGTGTCTTTCTCAACATTCTCACCCTTTTGGTTCTTAAGTAAAAAAAATTCAGACGGACAGACAAAGCAGCCACAACTAAAACTGCGCTAAAAAATCTTTAGACAGACAGAAGAAACTTCCGCAAAACTTCCGGGAAGCCATAAATCACCGTCCTTCCCGAGTTCAGATCCCCAAAACAGAGCTAATAATGAACAAATCAATTACTTGGCTTTCCGCTCGCCTCCCCGTCGCATTAATCATTGCACTCTTCAGACCGTCGTCCCAGCTCGCTTGCGGCAATAAATTCACCAAAAAAGTTTTGGAGGAAAAACCCAAGCGTTTACACACCTCATTACCATTCACTTTTCTTCCTCCATTTTCCACTTTCCCAAACTCATTTTCCGCTCGCTGGCCACCATGGCGACCGGAGAAACTTGAGACTGAACGCAACCACTCAGGATAATAAAATATTCAACACATTTTATTTAAAATTCATTAAAAAACTTTGCGCTTCATCCCTTTCCCAGACACACACACACAGCGCACAGCCCCCCCAAAATGTCTGCAACCGACAAACTTTCCTTAATTCATTACATTATTCATCGACGCCGTCGTCCTTCTCCTCCACTGGTCTCCTCCGCACGCTCTCGAGTCTCGACTTGACATCACATTTACATATTTGCTCCAGCTCGCAAATTAGATATTCTCTGGATTCCACATAATGGCGGCTTGCCTGGTCGTCCGTCGACTTTTTCTTCTTCATTTTGAGCGGAATTGGTTATTATGTCACACGCAGGACGAAACGCGAGCGGCGCAAATGACATTCGACATGCAGCGAAGTGAAATGAGTTGGTTATAAAATGAACGATGGAAACGAGCGCGGAGTTCGGCAAGGGATGGGACTCAGATGTGGGTTCTTTTGGGGTATTTTTCGATCAAGAAGGTTCACAGAGGGCTCCTTGCTTTTTCGAAGTGAGGAAAATGGAGCCTCTTTGTCCATAGAAACTGATTCGTTAAAGCTTCAAAAGCAGGCTTCAAAAGAAAAGATCCTGCTCCACTTTCTCACAACAGGCCGAAAATTTCAACAAAAAAAACTGATCCAAATTTTTGAACCCTTTTTCGATTTTTCTCTTCTTCAGAGTAGATGGAAAAGCCAATAGACATAGAAAACTATGGAGTGGAAATACGAGAATTTTTAGCTCGCCCCAGGAACTGTCAAATTGCTTTGGAACTGTCAATCGTTTGAAAATTATCGCCTGTGGCGATATATGAGTATTTCCACTCTATGTATTTTTATCTCTATTGTAAATCCTCTCCTCCAAACAAGATAATTTTGAAAAATTTTGAAAACTCTCTAATATCAAAGATTAAGAGAGCCAAAAATTCAAAGCCCAATTCACATCCTTACCTTAACTTACCCCCCAGATCACTGTCACCAGAAGTTACGTCCCTGCCTTAAGCCAGGGAGATGAAGCGGAGGCAGGGCGACGTCGAGTTGTGCAATTTAGATTCAACGAACCATTTAATTGCTAGTTAAAGGCAATGAAGATAAATGAGGGTTTAAGTACATTTTGATTTTAGCAAAAATTTTCTCCCGTTCCTCGCCTCGTTTCCGCACGCTAAACCACCGAGTACCGCGTGACTCGACGTCCTGACACGAGAAGGGCACTCTGGAAATGGCGAAAGTGAAAGTGTTTGTTGTTGGATTAGTTTCTCTCTCATATTAATTTTCTACGCAGTAAAATTCGTGTTATTTTCCCACAAGACGCCATCATCGTGGTGCTCTGTGACCTTATCAGAGAGTCGCATGGCTCCGAGCACATTAGTTTTATTGCACCAGGGAACTTTAGTGCTGCGTCTGTCAATACGAGGGTCCGGCTCGGCGCCACCAAAATGACGAATTACCGTAATTTGATTGCGATAAAGTCGCGCTGTTTGCCGTGATATGATTACAGTTCCTCCTCACTAGGCCATCGGGAGGAGGAATGTAGGTGGGAATTCCGCGATACGGCGCTCCGTAGGCAGGACGAAAGCCACCAGCTGCGATTTGAAATCTTGCGAGACCTCGGCAGCCATAAATTACCGCAAAATAATCATCTTTTCCTGCGTAATAGCAGTTCTTGCGTCCGTCAGCCTCGGATTCGGTGTTCGGTGAAACAAAAATTTAGAAACACGGACACAACTTTTCGGAGCGATACCAGGGGTGGAGCTGAGGAAGGGGCAGAGACTTTTCTAGACTAGACTTTGATCTGAGCTTCTGAGAAGGTGTGGTTTTGAGACTTGAGGACGTCACTCTAAGGGCTTTGTAGTGGGCCCTGCTTGAGGACAGTAGGATGAAACTATGGCTTTGCTTTGGATTGGAGCCCTGAACGTTTTCTTTGGCCCGACGGTGAACAGTTGGTTGTGTGCGAGGCTTTTTACCTGCCACTTAAAACCCTTCAGCAACGAATACGGGAGAAGACGGCACCCCCCACTAAAAATTCAACCTCCGCCTCTGACAGACACCCGGGAAATTTATTGTCCCGCAATTTAATTGAAGTTAAATAAATTATATTATTCATCATTATTCACCTCAAAATTTATTATTAACTTTTTCTCAACAGCAAGAGACGCACGAAATGCGTGCTACGCACACCCTCGCTGACGCCCCGCCACCACAGGGGCACGCGGGAGGAAAAATAATAAAAATCTCAGTTTGAAATTCTAATAGATGTCACACAACGTGAGTTACATGTCGGAATAAGGTTGCAAAGCAATAAATCAAAAGGAAAATTGACAATGCAAGGCCCGCAAGGCACGTGCTCTGTGGACGAAATTAAGTGAGACTGGCGTCGGAGGTAGTGCCGTTGGGTAGGACGTGAGAGAGGCGAGGAAGGAAGTTTTGCGGGCGCCCACTTGAGTGAACTCAATGTTTAATTCGGCCTTTCTGCAAGGAACCCAGGTGTCTCCTCGAGACCGATGAATTTCCCCCAGTCATCGAACGAATTCCGAATGCATTCGTTTGCCAGCCAGAATATGTAAACATGATTGTTTATTATTATCTGATACACAATAAATTGGTTGTGTTTGCATAAATTTTGTGTAAAATTTTGCTACCTCGCCCGAGTAATCCGTGTTCGACATATTTACGGGCAACTGGAATTGACCGATTGTAAACAATACTTTTGGCCATTTTAACACTACCGCCAACGACTGCATGCATGTTCGACACATAAAATTATTCTGGTGTGTTGGCAAAATAGCAATATATCTGGGTCCGAGTGTGCTGCAATAATGTTAAATGCAATGTTAAATATGTGCTTTGCAGTTTCGGGAAATATATTTACACGGATTTCCGCTGTCCCGGACGTGATCTTCTGCTCTTGAAATTCTGACGGCTGAGCAGATGGTTGTGCTTTCTAAGATATAAAATAGGAATCCCACGTGTCTTTGAATTTTTTAATGTATCAGCTTTATCACCGATTTTGATTAATTTTTTTTTGAAACAGTTTTATTCTCCAATATTTCTCGTTCTCTAGGGTCATATCGTCAAAGTAAGCTGTTTTTAAGCTCCCTAAATCAATTCCTAAAGATTCAAGGATGTGGTAAAAGGTCACGGAGGTTCCTAAGAACCTATTTCGGCCCACCACAGCAGAAGCTCTAGGTCCCTTGCAAAGTGGGAAAGAGATGTCTCAGGTGTCTATTCCGTCTCCAAATAAAACTGAGGCATCTTCAGAGAACTTCCATTCTGGCCACATTGCAGATTTTGCAGGTATATTTTCTAAGTTCTGTTTCCAGTGGGAAATCCTGTTACAAAGAAGGGTTCTCTCTCGCAACTTCTTTTAGTCTTTGATGAAAAAACTACAGGACTAGTAATTCGAGAGAGTTTTCGCCCAAATAAACCAATCACTCAAAAAGTCAATGAAAACTAATTCTCTCGCTGACAGATATTACTTTCTGCCTAATTAAATTTCCGCATTCGCAAACATCACACAGCTCAGTGGTGTTTTGAATACGCCAAATCTAATCAACATAAAATGGTAATTTGGGAGCAAACACAACAGAAAAAAATGATACACATATTGTTCCCTATTGTTATTCACCCCTTTCCCGAAACCTCATCCCTCACATCGAATTCCTATCGGAGACATTTGTTGATGTTTAGTGGCAATATAAATTTTCCCGCTCATTACCTCGAGCGCAATTTCCAGCAACGGAAATCCCTCGGGGACATCGACTGCGGGGAGGTCAGGGTCTTGATTCCCCCCGAAAAAAAATAGCAGAGACAAAAGCAAAATAAGACGCAGACAAATAAAGCTGCGATGTTATCATTTCGCCATTATTATGAAAGAGTTGTTTGATTGTGATAAATTTACTGCCATGCCGCAGATTCTCTCTCATTTCGTGTGCCTTTTCCGTCCTTTCGCATACGGATAAAATGGCAGCAAGCGAAAACGATGTTTATGGAATAATAAATAAAACACGTATCGCGTGCATGGGATAGGAAAGACATCAATGAGGCGCGGAGCAAGAAGAAGAAGAAATTGGAAGACGGAGCAGAGAACCTTAATGATGCCAAACACAGCTCATGCGCGTAATCCCGCCATTATGTGAGTGTGTGCCGACTGCCGAGTTTCCCTTTCCTTTGCGCTCTCCATATTCCGGGTTTCCCCATTGTTACACACACATAGACTCACCCTCGGAAAATACAATAATATGTACAACATCATTATATGGAGCTGGCTGCTCTTAATCGTACATTCATCATTTTATATTTTATGTGGAGCATGAAGGAAAAATTTTTCAAGAAGCGGCGCGTCGTGCGTGTGTGGGTGAACGCGGAGGCAGACAATGGAAAAGTAATAAATTTTGGGGTGCTATTCAAAATGGAGTAGCGAATGTTTTTGCTGACAAGACCGGGCCATTTTGTACATATACGCGCGCGAGAGAGGGAGTCGTGTGACTGGGTGGCCAAGATACGCGACGGCAACATTTTAATCCCGCTTTAAAATACCTTTGTGAGGCTCGACCTATCTCAAATGCACTCTGCACCACCCAGCTATGCGTCCTCATGCATAAAATTCACATATTCGCTTATGCAATGTTGTTATTTGGGATATTCCATGCAGTGGCAGCCCATTTCCATTCCTCCTGCTCTTTTGGCGCCAAACCAGGGATGCTGATTTGGGGTCTACACTCCCAAAATAAATTTTTGAGATTTTTCAAAAATATTTTTACGTCATTTCAACCATTTTCAACCAGACTTCCAGGATTTTTCAGGGAGCCCCCCTCACGAGTCCATCCCTGCCTCTACTCGCAAGTACCGCCGCCATCCCTTGTACATTTTGTGAATAATAAATGTAACATAACATAATATTTCATATTTTATTGTTATAATTATAAAATATGGTCTATGTGAAATGAATAAAATTTCGTGTTTCATACGTTGTGTATGTAAAGGGGGCTTTTAGCTTTGCAGTTTCAAGCCTTTCTGATACTTTTGCCATGTTCCATTGAGCCACACATAATATGTTTCCCGCCGCCGTTGCACCCATTTATATCCACCCTCACACAGCCCCACGTTAGCCCTGTCATATAAAATGTTATAAATTATATGATTTTTGTTGTTTTGAATGCGAAAAACACAAGAATTGTGTAGATTATAAACGTAGAAAGTGGATTTGTGGCTGTCAAACGATTCTTTCGGGCTCTGAATATTTATACATTAACCGAGACGGTGTGGATTTTGATACGCTTGAGGCCGTTCGAGATTGGAATGGAGATTTGATGGGACCGTCTTTCTCCGGTAAAAACTTCTTCTTTCACTGGACCTCATGGAGTCTCCGTTCAGAGCAAGACAGTCGGCTAGCGTGCCCTTGAATCGTCAGTGTGTCTCAAGATGTTCAAGACGGCCAAAGAATTCGTCGATTTTTTGGAATTTTACCACGCGGAAATCTTCCTGGGTATCCTTGTGCTCTTCATCCTGCTCATCACGGTCCTGAGCTTGCTCTGCAAGCGCTCCTACTCCATCAAAACGTACAACAGACCCGGCCGAATCGTGTTCGAGGTGCGCAACAACCAGCCACAGCAGCATCTGTGGATTTCTGCCTTCATTTTTGGCAACGGAACCGAAACCAACATGACTCTCAACTGCCCCGTCAGCGCAAACGACCCCGAGATGGTCTTCATGGGACCCGATAGCTCCGTTATGGACATCAAGCTGTTCCCCCGCACCAAAAAGCACATCGTTCTCGAGTACAAGCCGGATGAGACGTCAAACAGACGACGTAAAGCAGAGCTCGTGATGCGGTTTCAGAAGCGAGAGGGAGTGAATTTCGAGGCAGTTCACTTCTCTCTGGTCGGCGATGCGGCGGGAGGCGTCGGAATCGTGGCTCGGAAGAAACTGAGCGCAGTGGCTGAGCTGTATGCCTTCTAAGCGCCACTCAATCATTCTGTCAGGGCAATTTTACGGTCAAATAAACCCCCACTTTTGCATGTTTTTTATCCGCAATGAAAGTCTGGTTGATTCCGTGTCGTCAGTTTTTAGCAGAAAGAAAAAATATGAGAGCAACTCACCCTGACTCGAGCCTCGGTCAAGTTGGTCCACATCGCGATCTCCTCCCGCGTCGACATGTCGGGATACCGATTGCGGCTGAAGGTCTGCTCCAGCTCGTGCAACTGCTGCGAAGTAAAGTGCGTCCTCTGCCTGCGCTGCCTCTTGTTCTTCTTGTCGTTCTTCGTGTCCTCCGTCGATGCCCCAATATTGTCATCGTGACTCGTGATTCCAGTGTTCTCTGTCTTGATGGTTGTGTGATCGGTGAGGGAACCTCTTCCGGCTGTGAAATACGATTTATGGGTTAGATTCGCTCATCAGCAGATAAGGTTTGTGTACTCGATACTGTGATTTACAACCAGAGGTGACTCGTGGAGACATTTTTTACTAGAGGGGGTTGATTCACTTTTTGGTGACCTTGGAAACATCAAGGCACCACTCTAGCTTCAGAATTTTCAAGACAAAATAATATCACGACCAAAATGAAACTTGCATTCAAAATATATTACCCTCTCTAGTCGAAATTCCTCGCACCATATGACCTTGGAAAAATCACGGGAAAACTTTTTCGGTACCACTCTAGCTCAGAATCTCAATGATAAAAATTTTTACGACCACGAAAATACTGAATTTTAATATTTAGGCTAGAGGGGGTCTAGCCGAAATTCCTCGCGCCAAATAACCTTGGAAAAATCATGGGAACATATTTTTGGTACCTCTCTAGTTCCAGAATCTCAATGATAAAAATATTTCACGGCCACGAAAGTATTTAATTTTAATATTGACCCCCTCTAGTCGAAAATTCTTGGAAAAAACAAATAATCATAGAGTTATTGGTACCACTCTAGTATTATGATCACAATGATAAAAAAAGCCCAATTTCAAAGTTTACCCCCTCTAGTCGAAATTCCTCATGCCGAATGACCTTGGAAAAATCAAAAGTTACGTCCCTGGCCCGGATTCCGTTCTCTTCATTGAAGAGTGTATAAAAATAATATGCAAAGCAAACAGAGGTCCCTGATAAGGCCCGAGTTTTGGCACTTTGATACAGACTTTGTTTGCTTTTTGATGGACTCGTGTGTGTATTTTGGCAGCTAGATGCGGTACCTCAGGTGAACGGACCAGAACTCACGAGGCCCCTAGAACACCCCCAAAATACCTGCCAGAAATCACATTCGTACAAGCTGATAAGCCCCGGTAGCACCGAATGAGCAATAGGTCTCGTAAATGTTTGTTTTGGGGCTCACGTAATTGCTGTCGTCCATGCTTGATTAATCGCGTCGATACTCGTGTTCGATCAAATTCTACCTCTGATTCAGTAGCCGAGTTTCTTTTAACAAATAGGCGTCACCACTATCTGCTAACCATGTGATGGAGTGTAGCCTGAATTTTTATTTTCAATTTTGGTCTACGATTGCCACAATATCAGTGATTGATGGATCACCTACGTATATGTAGATGACGTTTGATTAAAAATATTTCGGCTAGAGGCTCTCTGATAAGGAGGAGGCACCCGATTACAAGTTTGGAACTCCCCAAATAGCAAGGTTTTCCCGGGCTCAAAATAATTTTCCCGGAACACTCCTGGTCGTCAAGGAGAAGCGCGTAATCTTCGGGTGGTTATCAGGGAACGTAAATTGAATGGTTATAAAAATCAGGAGAAGGTGATTGATCGATTTGATTTTTGAATTAGAAATATAAATAGCATTGGGAGATAAGGAAGACGTCACGTGGGGCGATTTCGCAACGTTTGCTTCACTCACCTTTCCGATCCTTGGCCCGACTCCGGTTCGACGTCAGGGAAGTCTGGAAGGACATCTGGCTGTGATCCATATTGGCTATCGATGACATTGTACTATGGTTATTATCACGAAAATCGCCCGTCTCGGCCCACACTGCAATGGTAGGAAGAAAGACAGGCATGAGTGATTTTATTTAACTTTTGAATAAATACATATCGCGCTTGACGCAGAGCAAGATTTATTATATTGCAGCCGGGGCTCTGGGCGCTTTGAATATTCACCGTGTGTACTCGCCAGCGCTCATAAAAGGCAGTAATAATCTTTCGTACGATACGCGGTACACGAAACTCGCGAGCATCTCCGGGCTGAGACTTTTAGATTTATACGGAATATTTTATTGTTCGCCCAGCCGCAAGACTGCGCACTTTATTTTGATGTACTCCTTTATTTTTATTTTATAACCGCACCATTGACTATTAAAAGGATCATGCACGAGGATTTATGGGAAGTCTGTTGGCCGTACTACTTTTTCCTGCGTATTCATTAGCGTTTATGGGCTCTCTCGTTCCTGCAGCTTCGCAGGAAGTGCTCGAAATTAAATAAAAATGATGGAGTTTATTAAAAGCCTCTCGGAGGTGGAAAGTCGAAGCTGAACTACGCACCCGGTGGAGCAGGTGGAAGCGGGTAAAATTACGATGGGCTCATTTCGGGTGATAAAGAGCCTTTTTATCATCGCTAATGGTCCCCATGCGCGTCTCGTTCTGTAATTGTTGCTGTTTATTTTGAATTCAAATGTCACGTTTCTGGTTACTTTTTTCTCTATCTCTAATTTTTTTAATGCGACATCTTACTAGACTGCCCCATAAATCCTACGCGAGAGAGAGAACCAACAAATTTCTTGACAAGTGTTAAATATGCATGCATTTCGGAGACTATGGGCGAGCAGGAACGCCCCCCAGATGCCATAAAATAATGTCACACTACGAGCATAAATGCGACACACAGTCATTTGTTAAAACAAATTACTGTAAAAGCGGTGAACTTATTTACAATCATCACGCATTTGATAATTTTTTCTCGCCATCGGGACGGTTCTTTTTTTTTTGACGGAGAGCCGGGACTTAAAAAATCGATGGTGTGAATCGTGCGTGGAGACACAAACTGAAACAATATAATTAATCATTTGATCACGTTCGAGGGATGCTGAGACCAAGTCGTAATTTTTTAACGTGTGTTTTCGTCAACTGGATGTTTGTTCAATTGGTGGCCCATTTAATAATCGGGATCTTGTCTCTTTAAATTTTTTTTAAGGCACATCTAGACGAAGGAGATTTTAGATATGAGTTTTCAGGACTCCCACCCAGTCTGATTGAAGCACTTTCAATGGGTAATCCATCTGAATACACTCTCTGATCGGCAAAACTAAACAGACAATCGAACAAAGAAGAAAGCACGGAAGGAAAAGTTGATGTCTCGAGTCTGGGGCACAGGGAGAAGGGAAGAGCAAACACGACGCACTCCTCTGGCATGTGTTGTGTCTTTCTTTTCCTCCTCCAACCCATCGCAATGTTTGTGTTCGTAGGCACCGCACTCGCCGGAGATGGAGTAGAATTTCCACTTCAGTGCACATAGATTAAATACTGAAGGATTATCGTGTCAAACAGAAATTTACACACGCACGATGCAGCTGCCGGATCATTTTTTATCGAGGGCAGGAGACGGCTCCCCGAATGCGATCTTCCGCATTCTCGGCAGGCGAGCAGCGACGGAGATAGGAGAGGCTGCCAATTCATTCTCATTACGAGAATGGGCCATGGCTCTCTCTGGTCAACGACTCGCCATGCCGTGTTTGGAAGATTAACTCTTTTATTAGATGGTTATGATCTTGCAGCAGAAAAGGGCGCCTCTATTATTCTATTATATTATAATTTGGCATGAAATAACAAACAATAAGGCAAGTGTATGTGGTGGGGTGTAATTTTTCTAGTGTAAGCCATATGGGACCAATTTTCTCTGCACCATCCTCGTTCGCCTCCGTTCTCTCCTGACAAATGGAAATATCATTATCATGCCCGGCCTTGCGCCTTGTGCCGGTGCCGGTGCCAGAGTGCTGGTGCTGGTGCTGGTGCTAAACCACACACATACGAAATGCGTATTAAATTGTTGTATATTATTATTTTATGTGTAGATGATGTGTGCCGGGGCAGAGATAAAGAAGAGAGGATGCCCATTAGAGGAACAGATTTTCGCTTACCGCAAAACGTTTCGTCCTCTGGAGAAGCATGGAGAGAGCCTTTGTTGCCTTTTAATGAATTTAAGTTGGCGAAATGAGGGTCACATATTCCCGTTTGAAGGCTCAGGTTTATCGCAAATGACCCCTAAGGCAGTTGAGGTTCCGAAAGTGAGTGAATCTCGGTGATTTATGGTATTTTTTGCCAGATGTTTACTTAGCCCGGGTAATGATAATAAACATTACAAATAGTGTATTGTGCAAAACATCCCTCAGCCCATTGCCATACACATTCGGGCATTCAAATAAAATAAATTCAGGACGATTTGTCTTCTCTCTCTCCTTGCCAGTTGCCACCGCATTTTTCACCGAATTAAATGCCATAATTTATATCGAATTGCCCTTTTTGAGGAGAGACAGAGAACCCGATTCCCGATTCTCAATTTTCGCAGGAAGAAGAGACACACCACGGATTCATGGAAGAGTGGAGAGATCTTCGGGGGTGACACCGACACGACTTCGAGGTAACATGTGTTCGGGCTAATAATCGTAATAATTTATAATGATACAAAATCAGTGGCAGTGGGGTTCGCCATTAGCATACCATCTGAGTGAGGCAGATTAAAAGGAGGTGTGGCTGACCATAAAATTGATGCGACTGCATATCGAATTACCCCTCGGTTCCGTGATGCTTGCCAGACTGCCTGGTGCCTCAGTCACTGTCCCGGACCCGCAACCGGATGGAGATGGGTTCCTTGAACTATTAAAATCGGATTCTTTTTCCCCGAAACTTAATGATTCCCAGAAGAGAGATTAGCCGAAAAGGGGTTAATGAATGACTCGGCTGGTTATTTCAATTCCGTCGCTGGTGAATCAGTGACCAGAGACAACCCTTTGATTTGATTCACATCTGTCACCTCGTAATAAGAAATTAATTTGTCACTGTCTGCTCTAATGTATATCGATGTTGCGATTGTGCGAGATGGTCACTGATAAAGTTGGAATTTATTCATTTCGTGGTAAATATTTTGATTGCATTTCTGAGGATTGATGACATGTGAGATTGAGAGGGTTGAGAGTGACCTGGGGGGGACTGTGTTCGTTGGCAAGTCTCGAAAGTCTGAAACGTTCCCTGACACACACAAATTTATTTCATCTCCGAACATCTTAATCCCCCCGCCCGACCTTTCACGGATGAATGTCTGAGATGTTGAACAAAACGCGGGCACGAGAGCTGGGAACACGATTTTATTATTATTATTGTTTGACTGACGAAGACTCGAGCCGACTTGACTTTCCTCCATCCATCGCCCATCGCTCTGCTCTGCCTCATCTTCGCACAAAATAGAGTATTTCCAACTTGTTCTAATCCCACATAATCTCGATTTTCCTTTTGAGGATTTTAGGAAGTAATTTATATGAGCATGCAGACGTTAAATAAACTCTCGATTTCTATTTTTGCGTTGTTGCCGTCAATTCCGAGGCACGGGAGTTTTACAACAAATGCAGATTATTTTTGGAATGTAATCACTAATCCCACCTCGTCGATGTTCTATTTTTCTCAATTTCTCGACTCTAGCGAGAGGAGTCTGCGGCGGCATCCCGGGTCGACGTTTTGTGGAATGCAAAATTCACTTTGAAGTAATTGGGAACCCCCAGCCCGGCCTCACTTTGGAATATAAATGAATGGGTTTTCGTAACAAATGACGATGATGAGCTTTGAATAATTAGGCTGAATGCTGTGTGTTTGTCCAGAGCGGCAGAGACCTATCAAAATTTGATGTTACGTATCTGTCCAAATAATCACGCTTGCTTTCCACTTCCCATTCCAGAATAAATTATTGTACATCTAACAGAATTAATTATTAGACATCAAGGAAACTGACTGGTGCGTATATATATTTGTAATCCCAACTTAATTAAGAGCAATGAGTGTACACATATTTCGGTAACGCGCCGTACAATATAACCCATTTCAGCTTCCGCCTCATTGTTTTTGCAAAATGGCTACGAAAATTTTGAGGGTGCGCGAGTGGAGTTCGGGTTGATGCGAGAGTCAGGTACCGCCATGGCCCCACAGTCTCTCCAACCAACTCTCCACAAAGAAAGGGTACACGTGAAGGTTATGCAAATAAAATGTAAATTTTATCACATTTTAGTTCAGTCACCTTCATTGTCCTGATGGCGCTTGACGTGTTTACGTGTTTTAGACTGTGGATGTGGAGAACGGAGCACAAAGAAGCATCTGAAAGACTGGCGCGACGCGGAGCACAGGGCAAACATCATAAAATTTAGTCTGCATCGGGCCGTAACAGAGCAAATAGACGGCAGCAAAGGGGTTTCCATGGTGAAACTCATATTCGGCCCCCATGATTACTTTTGAGACTACAGAGGCCAAACGAGACCCTCAGGGATCCCGGTAAGACTCAAAATTTTTGCCCGCCATTCCCTCCCCCCCTCTATCCCAGTTCGTTCCAAAAACTAGTAATTGAATTTGACCCTCTCCCCCCTCTTGACCCCTCCCCCTTCTGACCTCTTTCTGGCTCCGTGGCTTTATTATGCTTTCAAGGCCAAAAAGTCATGGAAGAATAATCGTCTCCGAGTCACACTACAGGCTCAAATCCCAACGTTCGGAAGATTTGAATCTTCTTCTATGACTAACTATTTGACGTAGGTGGCCACGACAATCAATATTCCAAAAGGAACCTCATTTGTTTGTTTGCCTTTTGAAGATTAATAAAAACCTCATAAGTAGACAGAACAATGAACAGTGACAAGAAAGTGGATGACCGCCTGAAGAACCTGGAGCAGCTCATACACGACGCGACGTGGGGTTTTACGAGCTCCTCGGCGTTCCAAAATTTATCGACAGCCGAAAATGTCCTCACGAGCTCCACTGAAGACATGAGCATGGTGGAGAAGGAGATGCAGGAAGCCAATCAGGCTCTGGAGGAAATGGAGACCTTGCTCTCCGATATTCACATTTTTAGTGACGACCTCAACAAGGATTTGCAAGATATGGCTTCTTCGCTGGGAGTCAAGCTTCCGCTTTTGTTGGACGAAAAAAATGAGACAGAAGTAGGCCTAAAGAATTTCGAAATCAAGAAAAACAAGGGAAAAAGAGCAGGACACAGGGAAAAGTCAGAGGAAGCCACGAAAAAATGAAGAAACGTTTTGTGCAAAAATATTCCACAATAAAGAAATTCCACTCCAAAAGCACTGCCTCTCGCCCCTGAGCCAGCAGACTGTAGAGCTCAATCAAGTCGCAATAAATTCCACTTCCAAGACAAAACCTCCATTGAACCATAACTAATTATGAAAGAGTGGCGCTCACACCATAAATTACAATTTCCAACTGGCTGCCTCCTGCTCGCAGCTCGCATGAATAATAATACAAATAATGATGTATATTTTTTGGCAACAAGTGTACAAATTTCCCATAAAATACTGCTACTCTTTTTTACACGCTTTGCTGTAAAATTTACGAACATCATTTTCTCCTCTCTCTCTCGTACTCGGTTTGGGATTCAAAACATGCACGCACGACTCCTTTTTTGCCCCACCATCACCACCACCGCCACCACCTCCTCGCGGGTTCCTCCTAATATCGCTTCAGACGTCATACGAAAATGTGAGATGCCAGAAGTTTGATTAATGTTTGGAAAATTTAAAATTCGCTGCCTGCAAAAGGCTCAGAAATTTCGGTGAATTTTGCGTAAACTTGACGGTGTAATATATCTTTATTTGAATACGTGGCATGGCAGGGAAATGGAAGGGAAATTTTGATGTAAATTCATGGTTAATTAGTCACCCTAGTCTTCTATTATTACGACGACGCGATGAATGGGTCGGTGTGGTGCGGAGAAAAGAAAAATCCACACTCGGTTGAGCATCCGAGAGATGAACAAAGGAGCAATTTTATGCAGGGGTGACTTTTCAAAAGCGGTCCAGGACTCGATTGGTGTCGGCGGCAAGTGAATGTTGACGTAATTGAGAGAGAAGTTGTTATTGTTGTAGCACGATATGTATCACATTACATCATGTAATCATGATTATATTGCGCGTCGCGTCGCTTCCGAAGTCTCATGCTAATCGCATTATGTGAGGGTAATATGTTTGTTATTACTTCATAATCTCGTTTTAATCGAATTTTTCAATGCATACACGCCGATAAATTTGTCTTAATTTTATCGAAATCGGTAATCAGGTCCCGGGGCACTTTGGTCCGTCTGTATGGACGCCAATCAAGATATTGGAAGACTTCCAACTCAATTTTTTTCCAAAAAATTTCCACTCATGCGAGAAATTTTTTTTGAAAGCAAAAAACCTTGATTAAAATTCAAGATGGCGGCCAAAATTATTTTCTGTTTTTGTTTGCAAATAAAATCTGAAAAATCTCGACCCAAGATTTCTCCCCAAATGTCCAATAGAGGGTTATCGGCCAAGCACAAACCCCCGTGACCTTGGCACCGTCTGGGACGTGGGACAGTAAAAATCTACTCACATTTCAACTTTTCCAGTGGCTCATGCAGACTTACGGATGGCGTGTGGGTCGCATGGTGGTGCGGATGGTGCGTGGCTCCCACATCGGCAGGCACCCCATGTGCGGCATGCGGATGCAGATGACTTAATCCCGTACCGATGCTGCTAGGTGTCATTAAACTAGTTATTGCCGATGATACGCTTACAGCTGATGACACAGTATCGTGTAGCGATGGATGATGACTGTGCAGACCACTTGTATGGTGATGATCCGCTCCATTGTTGTTCGTTCCGTTTCCCGCACTCCCACCACCCCCTCCGCTTCCACCTCCGCCACCGCCATTCGCTACGACAAGGTCCTGCAGGCAGAGCCCTGTCGAATCTGTCATACTGTCCATGCCTCGTTCCATTCCCAGATGTGGATGCGTCGCCGGATATATCGAGGTGGACGACTGGCCTCCACTTCCACTGCTAGGTGGAAATATATCCTTGTACGATCGAAGATAAATCGTCTTGGAGCTGTTTCGTGCGCCGGGCAATGAAGAAATGTCTCCTCTCTGTCTCTCTCTCGCTGTCTCGAGATCTGTGGACGGGAGAAAAAACGAGGTAATTATTGGAAGATGACAAATGGCTCCCGTATAAATTGATCAAAAACACAAAATTAACTTAATCCCCTCAACGACGACATTTGAGGCCTCATTAAATCATCCTTAATTATGCAGCTTTCAGCCGGCTGTCTCCCAGACGAGCAGTCGTTTTTCGCGCTCGCACGAAAAAAATTCTCACCCGTTCATTGCGCCACTAATGCCCAATCATCCGGGCTGGGACGGCGACGACAAATCGACGGTGCCGCAGACTGGCACCGAGACACACAGACACACTAAAAAGTAGGTAATTTTCAAAGCTCAAATTCGAAATCCTTGTTTATCCAAACTTGATCTCCTAGGATGTAATATTATAATCGCACAGCTTAAGTGAGATTCGAAGAATTAACTTGGAAGAGAGCAGTGTGCGGCGAGGCGGATGGAATTCGTGTTTCTGCCGATGACTTTTTGTGCGCCACTAGTGATTCGGAACCTCGGAACTGTCAAATTTATTTGTGGTGTGCCAGTGATGACAAAATAAAAAGCCAAAGGATTATTTTCGAGAGTTATCTCGTCCATTGTCTTGTGACTGCCGACGGCGATTCGGGCGCTATTTCGGGACCGCTTCAGCACGTGGGAATTAATTGTCGAGTGGTTATTTTGGGAATTTTAGACCTTCGAACCTATTAAAATTTTCATTTTTTATTTCAACTAACCCTGTGGTCTCTTGGCAGTCACTGATTTTTGGTCTGAAAAAACTCACTTCTGCCCTTCAATCTGCCTCAAAAACCTTTGTTCCTAAGCAGTCGATTTCGAATCTTCTATTTCCATTATTGCTTCTATTTTCACTACTACAAAAACGAGTTTCTTCGGTCAACTTAATCGACAAATTTTTTTTGTAAAAAATCAGAAATTGAGTTTTTATTAACAAGCAGAAGTTCGGTCAGAATTTTAATTATGAACAACGAAATTCGTTTTCTCTAGTTTCCATTTTTCCGGCCCAAAAACTCCTAAAAAGTGCTCCTTTAGGTTAAGTTAGTCGATTGCAGCCTTCAGGGACCATTTTCGAGACAAAAAAATTTTGGACAAAAATTTCGAAATCGAGTTTTTGTAAACGAACGGAGGTTTGGCCATTTTATGAATTTCAGGTGAAAATTTTTGTTTCTCCAAATTCCGTTTTATTGTCCAAAAAACTTCGTAAATGTGTTTTTAGTGGTAAACTTAGTCATTATAATGCTTCAAGGATCATTTTTGAGACAAAAAAGTTTTGGCCAAAACGAGCGGAGGTTTGGTCCTTTTTTCAAATTTTTGGTCAAAAAAAAAATTTTCTCCAAATCCTACTTTTTCGAAAAAAAACGCTTTGTAAACGTGATTCAGGGGCTCAACTAAGTCTATTGAAGGTCTAGTTTGGAAACATTTGGGATACAAAAAATTTTCGGGAAAATGCCTCAATTAGAATTTTTTTACCAAGCCAGAGGTTTAGGAAAAAGTTGAATTTTCAACGAAAATTTTGTTTTCTGCTATTTCCAATTCCTTAGGAAAGCTAAGCCGTTTGAAGATTTTTGACATTTAATTCGAACGGCCTCGGACGGCCTCTGAACATGGGCTTCAATCAAAACGCTCATTTTGGTTAGAATTAATCCAAGCGTGCGAACGCGCCTTCAGGAAGTCAAATTCACAAAAAACTAGGGATCAGTGAGGGCAATTACAAAACCGCTGCCCGAAATAGCGTCAATAACGAATTTATGAACCAATCTAACTTTTTTTTCGGCAAAAAACCCCCCCGGCAATAACGAGATTCTGCAGCGCAAAAACTACAAACTCTTGCAAAAAAGTGAATATGAATGTCCTGTTCATTGGATTGCAATCTCGCGTTCGGTGCTGCATCCCGACGAGAAACAGGACTGTTAAATGCCTAATAGATTTCAATTGGTGAAGTTTGGACTATTTTGCGGAAAACAAATGGCTCGTCCTGCGTCTGCGATACGGGCAAAGTGTGATAGTAAATGGATTTAAATGCAAATGCCCCCTCTCCGGGGAGAGCCAGCCGGTGATTTATTCACTAAACAAGGTGAGATATTATGGAGTTATCGATTTTGTTAACAGTTGCAGGGTGCGTTTTTAAGTGCGTGAAAACGTGATAATTTATTTGAACAAGCACCCAAAGTACCATGCGTTCGCACTAGCTTTGGGGCTTACTTCAGAGCTCCAGTTTCAGGGGGGCGAACTGGCGAAGAAGGAACGACATAATCTCTACTGATCATGCGTTGCTTCCATTATGTTTTTGTAGCATTAACATAAACACAGACACTCCCGCACGCACACACTGAACACCCGTGCACTCTCCCATATCCCCACAAATCGATCTGTTGCTTGTACGTCGAGATGCTGAGTCGAGAGGCGAGTCGAGAAAGGAGGGAAAAGTCTCGGTCTCGGTCTCGCAGAGAATAAAAAAACTTTAGATAACCAAATCACTTTAAATGGCTTCATTTATAGTCTCTGGCAGTCTATATGGCTCTGCCATGCCATGTGCCAGCGCCAGTGCCCGTGCCAGCGGAGACTCGGAGAGAAGAAAAAGATATTGTTATTGGGCTCAACACATTCCGCCACCAAAGTCGTCCATATGCCAAAAGGGGCACACACAGTCCATAATGTGAAGCCAAATGTCTGTTATCCAGTCTTAAGAGGCTCATAAGTTAAATGTCTGTGTAAAATGTGTTGCCGCTGCTGCTACTGCTGGCGCATGGTCTACCGACAAGCCCATGACAAAATTTATTGCCCTTATGTGTGCTGTTTGTCAAAAACTATTGTGTTTGCCTCGTCTTCAACTTTCTTGGCGTTTTTCTCCGATTCTCTCTCCCGATTTGTCGTCTTTAAAGCAACAAAAATAGCTCTTTTATGGACTCGAGAGGAGTGCTGGGATTTTAAAGTGCAAAAGTTAACATTTGTTTAAATTTTTCAAGTAGTTTTTAGAGGATTTGAAGGGCAAAAGAGTTTCAAAAAGTCTTCTTTAAAATTTTAGAAACTGTCGAAAAAATTGTAAGGGCTTTGCTTAGGTTCCAGGAGCTTTTCTCTAATTTTGAGAAGCAAAATTGAGGGCTCATGAAGTCTTCTTGGATTTCAGAAGGATTATTTAAGTTCCAGGAGCCTTTTTCGAATTGTAGCAAGCAGATTTGAGGGCTCATGTAGTCTTTTTGGATTTTACAAGGAATTATTAGATCTTTGAAGGCTCAAAAAGCCTCTTTTTGAAAGGGAAAGGGACTTTTGAAGGTCTTTATTTAGTTCCAGGAGCTCGCAAACTCATAATTCGCTATATCTCGTGCCCGGAAGCCGTGGGCAAAAACCTCTAATCCACTCTCAACTAATATTTGGCTGCAATTCCGCGCCCGATTGTCTCCCCGCCGCAAAAATAGAAACACAATGTCCCAGATGACTTGCTCCTTTAGTACGTTACCTCTTTTTTCGGTGCACCATGAGCATCACAGCATGAAGCGAGATAAAATATGACAATATGCAAATAGAAATAAAAGACGACGACGTGAAATACGTGTACAAATCTTGGTTGGAGCCAAATTGACTACACGACACTATAACGCTCTTATCTAAGTCAAACAGTCGTCGAACGCATTGTGAACAGCGAAACGACACTTGGAAATAGACATTAGACCTACTCCTGGCAAATATTGCCTTTTTTTTCTCATTTCGAGCACAGAAACCCCACATACACAAGTGGGTTTCATCGAGGCTCGCAGTGCAGTTTATTGCCCACTTTTCGCATCAATTCGGTGTTATCGATGCGGACGGAAACCTTGAAATAGTTGCGTTGCGACTTGCGTCAAAAATGCATGTTGACAACAAGATAGGAGGTGTGGAGAGAGTGAGAGAGACTGGGGACTGGGTGCTGATGGGAAGGAGGAATAGGAATATGAGCAAACAGGCCCACAGACAGGAGAAAAAAGTGGCCTTATCACATCAAACAGATATTGTATTTGGTGTGTGCTGTGTTGTTCAAACATCGAAATATCACTGATAAAATAATAATAAAACATTATGTTCTACAACATACTGTGCACGATATATTGGAGGCTATCTCACAGTCTGGCTGGCTGGAAGGATTTTCGATTGGTAGGAAGTCGTAAAGAATGGCTTTAAGGAGTTAGGGGATTTTTAACGCTCCGGAGGAAAATATTTAGTGGAGAATGGGCATTTTAATAGGCCTCCAGGGGAACTCCCAGAGCTCCGAAACGCCTTAAAACCCAGGACATGCAGCCTTTGAAGAGTGTGCTCATCTGTAGAGTCATCATTCGCCTTTCTATGTGCCCTGGGAGCTGAGATTTATGGACCTAATGTTGCCCCATAAAATTCTAGACTCCTCTTAAAAAAAGAAACTGTTAGATTTTTACGACGGCCCTTTGAAAATTCAGCTACGAAAACAGTATTTCCTCTGATTTTAATTTACACATGTAATTAATGGGATGCTATTTTTTGTTCAACAAGCTATTTTTAATTTGTGCAAGGCCGTTTAATTTTTGCAGCACGTTTCACGAGTAAAACTTTTCAGCTAAATTTTTCATCGTTAAGAGTTAAGAAACCAGAGGACAGAGGCCATCGTTAAGAGGCCAAAAATTTCAAAGAACAAAAATTTAATTCAAGCAATAAAATATTGACACTTTTACTCACTCTTCAAATTGGAACTGGAGCACTTCTGGGAAGTCCAAATCCGTCCACTTGAGCCTGGGAACCGGTTACTTCCCGGTGAGCTTCACTTTTTTCCACAGTTTTTCAGTTTTTCACTTTCTCGCGTTTCTGCCAGCAATTAGGGTTCAAGTTCAAGTAAATATTATGTCCATATTACACATACACACAGAGCTAAATCCCATCAAAGTATTAAAAAGTATTAACCGGTCTTAGGCTGGTGACAGTCAAAGTGTAAATAAGCCCGAGCTGGCACGTAGGCTCCGATGCACCCGTTCGTACGTCAAAATTATTATTTATCCGCCCGTCCTCAGCTCCTTCAGCCGCGATCCGCAGACGACACTTCACCGTAATCACAATTAAGACCTCCTTATAGCTTTTTCGCCGTCATCCCGCACCGTCACTGACTTTCCCGACTTTCCGCGATTTCACCGTTCTCGCCGCTCGAATTTTTCAGCACCGCAGATAGCCGCAAAAATGGGAGATTATTGCAGGGACAACATTAAAATTGTACTACTTTATTGGACAACAATCAAATACGATTTAAACCTCGGGGCTCTATATATCATCTGTTTGGTTTTAACAGCGATTTTCCACAGAGCCCTACTCTTTTATTTTGAACGCACACACTGCACGTGGCGTGTCTACACGCGATACGCCAGCACGCGAGCGCGTCTGTATGGGGTCTCTCTCTCGCAACTTTTCACACGTTATATTTTCTACGGCCTCTGGTCGTGTCCCGTGCCGTCGTTCTGAGTCATATGCGGCAGCCCTTGGACGGAGTTTGTCTGCCGAGCTGTCTTGGGGTTTTCGAATGAAGACACTTGACTTTTGGAATCTCCTTCTTCTTTTTGGGCCAAAGCCTGGCTCGAAAAAATTTTTTTGCGGGTCTCCGAAAGTGCCGACGGCACTTTCGGCTTATCGGAATTCCTTATCACCTCGCGAGCTTCCATTGGACTGCTCGAGATTTTGGGAGGTTCCTGCCACACTGCCCTCCATTTGCCTAATTCGTCCCCCAAGCTCCCAATTAAATCGGCTTTCGGCGACTCAAACGCGCTATCTCGCCACTCTGACCTCCTGGACCGAGATAGGTGTATTATAATTAGGAATCAAGGTGCGATCGTAGCATGAAAACGCACAAAATTGACGAACCAATCAATCAATCAATCATCGATAAGGCATTACGCGAAAAAGGGGTGACAGGTCTAATTATATGGGGACGAGCTCGAGCGGTTGAGCGATATATAATTTGCGGTGGCCCGAGCTCCAACCCGCGCCAAAGTGACAGGAGCGATAAAACATGCGAAAGACAAGGTGAAAAGCGCAATTCGTGTTCCATCGCACCGCCACACAATGTTATAATAAGCCAACTTTGATTAATTTTATTAGCAGTGAAAAAGTCAAGGCTCACTGATCCTTCGTCTTATGCCCCAAATCCCAAATATTACCTCGTAAATGTCGATAAAAATTCAATTTGCAAGCCCACTTTTAACCCTTACCGTACACCCATGGCCGCATGTGTGTGCCATCGCCATGTATACGGAGATGTGTGTCAGCATCAGGAAAATCTAGCCTTCCAGAAGCACATAATTTTTCTCGAGTGCTTAGCGTAAAGCCGAGAGAGAAGACAAAAAAATCAACTTTGTGCCCGCATATATTTTTCTACCCCCATTTTCCTAACGGCATTGGCACGGAAAAGCGCACGACTCGCGCCCTGCCATGGATCCCGTATCGTATGGGAAATGTACTCTACGTAGAGACTTCATAACTTATTTTAAGACCACTCCTATTTGTCAACTAAGATAAATTTCCCAAGTGGAAAACGGCGCGGCGCATGCTCCCGTATTGCCTGTGCGTGCGTGAGTGTGTGTGTGGTTCCACTTTTTACTAGGTTTCCTTCGCTGACCCCTCATTTAGGCTCCCAAAAGACCCCCAGCAAGTCCAGGCTTCATTTTGGAGGGTTTCAGAGGGACTCGGACGACATGTTGCCGAAATTGAATGCACGAAAGCTAGGCCCCGCCCATTTCTCTCAGTCTCTCTCGCGGTTGCGGCTTATGTACTCGGCGCGTACAGAGAATTGGAGTCGGTATATAATGGAAAAATGGGAACATGCCGAGGAGGAGAAGGAAAAGCGACACAGGATGGAAATTTTCTGTTCGATTGAGTGTAAGAAAGAGTCAACTTGAGGAAAATAATTTGCTCTGATGCACATTTCGGGGTGAGTGGAAGTACAGTCAGTTTTAGACGGGAAAAGTTAATTTCACCCGGCATCCGACAGTCCAGACTCGAGTCGACGGGACAATTAATAAGCTCTGATCCTTGGCGGTCCTGCCACTGCACACTGCAGAAAGAAAATTGAGTGTCAAGAGCACTTTCACTCGCCCGGAACTGGAGTGACATAATGCTTGTCCTCCTGCAAATCTTCTTCATACAGCAATAACAAATGTAAATAGTACTCGAAAAACAGTTTTACGTTGTCCAGGGCTTATGTGTCTATGCAGCACGAATGTGAGCACAAACATGAGGATGTGATAAAGCCTCGTAACTCGGTATCACTCCAAATGGAAGAGATAGGGGCCAGGCTGTGATTTGTGTCGTGCATTCGACGTGCTTTTCGTGCGTTCCGAGATCCGTCGGCACTTTGGAAACCCGTTCCGTCGCACCATTAGACCTATTCCAAATATGGCCTTAACTTTGCCAACGGACGAGAAAAAGTTCACGTACTCGTTTTCAGGTGTTTCAAAGCATTTCAGGTGTGACAACTCATGTAAAAGTTGAAGGTCAGGAAAATACGATTTCTTAGGCCTGTATATTGTTCACCTTTGGTTAGGTAACCGAGCTTTAACCAAAACACCGTAGCTTAGATTTTCGAACAAAATGAAATTTTAGCAAACTACTGACCCGTGTAATTTTAAAAGTTAACCCGGAGACCGCACTTTAAGGGGTCGGTTAGACACATGTTAAACTACCCAAAGGTTAAAAATACAGGCCTTAAAGTTGCCTCCATAGATAGATAGATTTAGGGTGGGGCAGAGGGTAACGCAGGTCCTGAAGATCCTATTGTGACCCATCCGTCAGAGACGGATTGCCCCGGACTCAGGGTTTTAAAGCCCCAAGTCCTGTAAAAAGCACTTGCCCCCACTATCGTTTTGAACCTCGAAAGTTGAGGTCTTTTCTGTCTCTGGTTTTCTTGCCCAGGAAATAACACTCGGTTAAGGGAATTTCCCTGAAAGTTCGCGGAATTCCATCTATAATCCCCTCTCCAGAAGCCCCCGACCTGCCCATCTTGACTGCTTAATCCCCAAAACTGCCGATAGCGTAGTGTCTCTCTCTCGGTCTCCAACGGCGATAACGAGGAGGAAGTGAGCCATTGAAGGCCCCTTCAGCTAGTTCGATAACGCGTCATTGTCCTCTCTCGGGCATTGTTTGTTTATTTCACTCCTAATTCGGCCACAAAACAAATATTGATAAATCATAAAAGTCACCAAGCCAGGACATTAATAATCGCACCGAGATGCACGCAGACTGCAGGAGCAGCGGCAGAATGTAATGAAAAATTGAACAATGTCAATGAAAACGGAGTGCAGGGCGTGAAAACAGAGGCAGACTTTATTTATTACGCCTCACTGTGGCGCATTCGAACGGCAATTTCCTTTGTGTCGGTTTTATTGTCGGACCTTGCGGTTTGAGGAAAATCGTCCGTCTGTTTGTCCGCATGAAATCACGCTGGTCCCCAAGCAGGCTCTTTTGCAGTCATCCTCGTTCGCCACTGCGGCAGTATAAGCACTATTCCAATGATATTTATTTGTTTGCTAAAAGAGGACAATTTTTTATTTCCGCAAACGGTAGCAATTTATTCGGCGACTTCGTCTTTGCTTGCATCCCGTATGTGCGCTATTGTGACAACCTTTGGGTGACTTTTTTTTGGGAGGAATATCACAATATTTGTTTATCTTGTGTCAGAACGCACACCATTCATATAAATTATTATCGTTTTCGAGGGAAAATAATGCAGGAGAGGAGGAACAAAATAAATTGGACTCACCCCCTTTGGTTGTGACTCTCTCGTTTGGGCAAAAAGTCGTCTTTAAGACCTCCTTAAAATTTAATGATTAACTTTCAAATTAGATTTTCTAACTACGTCTAGCTTCCTGAAGTTCGCTGTTACATATGAATAATTCGTAAAAAATTATTTTTTAAAAAATATTTTGGAGACGTTATACAATAAAAATTTCAAACAAAAATGGGAAATTTTTTTTAATAAAAACAATAGTTTGGATTCAACTCTAAATATTGTAGAAGAAAGCTTTTTGAAATTTTTACGTTTTAAGTAATTTTTAATGATTTTTTAAAACTGAAAATTTTGAATCAAATATGACGGCCAAATTGGAAAATTTTACGACTCAAAAATTGAAAATGACCGTCAAAGAAATGAAGCAAATTTCGAGAGTAGAAGAAACACTAGTTTGCCCGGAATAAATTTTTCAAAAGTTGATGGGTCACCAGTGACCCCTCGGTAGCCAATTGGTTTATCAGAAAAAGCTCTCAAAAATAAAATCTCTGATTTCTAGAGACCTCAAACCCCCTTCACCCAAAAATAGTACCATATGGGCGCTGACAAATAGGATACAAATGAGCCTGGCATCGAACGTGCCGAAAATCGCTATTTGATGACCTCAGCCACCTGTCCCCTGCATCGTTTTGTGCATTGATATCGGAGAGTAAAAAACAATTTGTTTGCTCTGCTAAAAAGTCACAATGAATCATCATGATCGATGGTGCGGCAGCAGGAGCGGCGATTCCGTTGTAACAAAAACGCCCCGTAATGAAAACATCTTGGAACTCTGAATCCATTTAAAATTTAATGATGATGACAATAATGATGAATTCACGAAAAGTGGTAATGGGTTCGCTTTCCGGGGTCCACGAGGCCTCATACAATATGTGCGAAAGCAACCCATTCAAAATGAGATCGAGATGAATGGATGTGTTTTGGGGGTAAACACGCTAAATGGCGAACAAAAGGAAGTCTCACAATGATACACAATACAATAAAGCGGAGAGAGAGGCACAAAAAGAGCAAAAGTTTGCACCCCTACCATGCCGGTGTGCCTCCTGCGGTTTGGATTCATCATTACGTCAACAATATATGCGGAATGAGGAATTGAATTCGAATGATGAGCTGGCGGCAGGAGTGCTTAATGCTTCCGAGAGAGATGACAATGGAAAATGACTTGACTTTTTCTACTGCCACGGAAAATTTGAGAGGCGCGTTTCGGACTTTTTTCAAAGGGCTTATAAAAAGTGGGCCAGCAGTAGAGTTCGATCTTGTTTTCTAAGGTTGCCATCACACTACAAAAAATTGCCCGATTTTTGGCGATATTAGTTGCCCTGATTCTGATTATTTGCTCTGGGCAAAAATTGCCTCAATTTTGAGGCCACTGGAATTGCCTGAAATTGGCCAAATCGCGGCAATTTAAATTGCCTTGTGTGATGGCGCTATGAATGTCTTGAGACGGTAGTATTCAATCAAAAATCATGGTTATGTTCATTTTTTTTTTAAATTTGTCATCTTAGATACTGTTTTTGATTTTTGAGAGTCTTCTTTTAATTTTTAGCATTACTCAATCGCTTTTTTCCGGACCTTAGAGGGTTAAATTGACCGAAATACGGCTTTGAGACAGCCATTTTGGAATTTTAACTTATTTTCCTAGACTTTGGTTGCTTTAAAATCAGTAACCTGGACTCGTAAAGAGTTGTCAATTTCACAAAACACCCCCTGGTATTATTCCATTTTCTCTGGGAAGAAACTTTAAAATCTGTCAATTTTGAAGAGCCACGAGTCCAGCGAGTGTCTCCACTTCCCGCAAAAACAACAAAAATGGACTCTTTAGCAAACAAATCTGCGATTATCTAAGTCTGATTAACATAAGTTCCGAGTCACAGTCGTCGGCGGGTGTCGTATCAGCGCTAAAACAAACCTTCTCGAGAGTCTCAAGCTCGAGCTCCAGACAAGTAAATCCGCAAAATTTCTAAAACAAATAAGCATCGTCAGCATCCTGCCTCTTGTCTATGTGCGTCAGGGAACACGCAAAAGGAGTGACGGAAACAACAATGGGATGCCACGTGGCCGCCAAACGAGGCCAATTTTATGAGTAAACGAGGGCGGGCCACGTGTCGGGATGTGTGAACATGCGTCTTAAACTAATACGGAGGTATCTCCGCCGATTCACTTAAATCAATTCAAAACACCGATTAGACACCCTTAATCCACTTTCGGGCCATTTTTCCAAAGTAAATAACCCTCGCTCCTGCATAATTAGCTGCATCGAATCGCGCCCGTGCTCTCGAATTAGGCGATCATGAAGCGTGTAATTCGGGCGCCAGCCTCGCGCTGATTGATGATCTGGGGTCGGCACCTGAGGCACCAGGAAATGGTGAACACTCCACGCTCCGGCGAGAAGCGAGATTTTTCTAAGTGAATGGAGATTAAAGTCATTATGCATGCAATTGGAGGGATTTGCGGAACCTTTTAAAAAGCTTACTTTTTAATTTCTCCCGCGTTTGCTCTACATGTCCTCGCACGTCACCACGCCACTGTTATTTTTTCATATTTTTATATCATCGGCATTCAATAGCACGATCCAAATTGTTTACAAAGTGTTATTTTTATGTTTTTCCTTTGCTCCGACCATCCGACGTCGGTGTTGGCATGGTGAGTTATCCTCACGCGTCGAGTCGCGTTCGCGTATACCAGAGAGGAAAAAGGAAATGAAAACAATCGAGGATGACGATGAGAGAACTTCATAATTGTTACTTTTTATTTGCATTGTAAAAAATAATGTTCGATCGGGATGTCTGGTGGTAGCGCGAATGACGCAAAAACTAGAAGGAGTGGAGAGGGAGCTCAGGGTTGCCCGATCTCATCGTTTTGGGAGGTCTCAAAGGTCGGAGGTCGATTAGTAGAGGTTCTAGAAAATTCTGTTAAATTGTTTTACATTCACATTTACATTTATTGTCTCATCAAATAAAGATAGCCGTAAATTCTTAAAATACAAAATACAAAAAATCACCCAAAAGAGGTTTCGTCAAAAAGCAAACAAAAGAGCCAGGTAGAAGGACTACTGAAAAAGAGGCCTCGTCAAGAGCCTCGCCCTGAAGGTCTCTCGGGTGTAGTTGTCGTCATAGCAGTCGGCGTTCAAGTTGAAGAGACGGATGCTCCTGACGACAGGGCTGTTGGCCTCATACCCAGTACTGCAGAGCGGGAGTTCCAGCCTCCGTGGGCCGCTCTGAAGGCGTGTGTTAGCGGTGATAGGTTTGAACCTGAACCCTTCTCTGGAGCCAGGGGCTGTCGATCTGCCCTCTGAGGGCGTCGAACGCGAGCATCACGCTGGCCTGGTTGCGGCGGCCCTCCAGTGTTGGCAGATGAAGGAGCCAATTTTCAACCGATTTTCAAGGTTAGTTTTAAAGACGCGATCGTAGAATTTAATCAAAACACTTCTGATTTGTATTTTGAGATTTTTAAAACATTTTTTCCTTAGAAAAAGGTATGAATGATTTTTTTATTTGTTGAACATCAAAACCTTCAATTAGAAATTTGTTTGAAATCGTGAAAAAAAAACCCAAAAATCGTTCAAAATTGTGAAAAACTCTATTGGAGCTCTATCGATTAGCTTTGGGACGGGTAACCCTCTCCGAACCATTTTAATCATCAAATGGCTCCGTTTGCATGCGAGGTCTGGGACCGTAAAAAGCCCCATTCAGCTATCCAGTGTTATTCATTTTTCCCATTTCAATTTCACGTCGCATTCAATTGCCTGCTAACTGCCCATTGATTGCTCTCCTCGCAGTCGTGGATGCCTTCAAAATGGCTTTATGAAGTGCCTAATAGCCTCGTCTCGGATCCCTCTTTCTTCCATGCCGCTTTTTACTGCCTCACAAATTGTTTACAAATGGGAATTCGCTAGTTTACGGGAAAATTCAATTAAAAAGTGACCAGCGGCTCCGAGGGCTTTATTGGTGAGGAGTTGAAGTTTTACATTTGATAACGAGCCAATTTATTGGAGGATTAATGGTGCACATTGATTATCACCAGCTGATGTGTTTGACTGATAAGGTTTTATATCGATTCACCTGCAAATGTCATAAAATCGGCATGGTCAGACCCTGAGATCGGGGAGTTTGAGTACCAAAACTTTGGCCAGAAAGTTTGGGTCTCCTCTAGGAGCTAATCTAGCGTAAAGGTCAGGATTGGCGACCAGAGCAACCCTTGTGCGAGTGCCACTAACGAGCTCCGACGTCGACGAGAGAGATGAGAGATAAAAAGAGCAAATTAACTTAGTGTCATTCGCAATCAAGATGTAATATGTTTCATATTGCCTTTCATCTTGTTGTGTAATTTCATTAGACCAGTAACACAATACATGTAATTTGGAGCATATTGATAAGACAACAATTCAGCAATGTTTACAAATGCTCGTCGGCATCGGCATAAAATGGGGTCCGATTTACGATTCGGCATGCGGCAGCAGCACGTTGACTGGCAGGGTTACATCTGGAAAGGGCGGGTGAAATGTTCGTATGTACACATCAAATGGAATGATTCGAATGTAAATCGAATAAATTAATGCAGAACGGAGATAAGGTAACGCACATGTAGGGGTGTCGCGAACCCTCGGGTTCGGCCTTTGTCTTGTTCAATTTGTCGGCATTCGACTCGGGGTCGACTTGTGGGAAGATTTCGGAAGGTACTGCGCCTGAAAGTATGCAATGCGCCGTGAGCTGGAAGCAGCGCTGGAGCGGGCAATTTTACGAAAGCCGGCAGCTTTTTATGACGTTCATAAAATTAAAACGCCAAATCATTAAAATTCAAACAGGAGCATTAATATTGAGTCGAATATCGCGGATGCATCAACAATGAGCGCAAACATGTGTCAATAATTTCGAAGCAAATGTCCCGATACACGCCATTTAAATTGGTTTGTCTCTGTACACTTTGCATTTTTAAACAATAATCATAATTATCATTGCATTTTGGGACATTTGGGGTGCTGGATAAATGTCGGAATAATTTAAAAATTAAATGAGGGATAATTCGTTTGCTAGGATAAATGTACCGAGAGGCTTAACTTTTATTTTATTCGCATTCGGTATCAATTATGTTATTATTTTGTGTTGCTCATTTCGACTACGGGAAATTCGGCGGCGCTACAAACAAAGAAACGTACGTCCCACTTAACCAGACACGAAACGGGCTATAAGGAAGCGCCTCCTAAAGTTCAAGCTCGAGCACCCTGAGTACCAAGAAATGTAATATTAGTTCAATACCAAGGTTAATGCCGCTTTAATCACCAGAACTAAAATTTTATCGCAATCTTTACGGTTATTATTGCACCCAAAGAACTCGTCTGGAGTCTTCAACTGGCTTCAATTTGCAGCTATGCGTTTTTTATAAAAATTACTACATCCCCCGATCCTTATGAATCGCACTTCGCCGCTCGCACATGTCTGCTGTCAGTCAGTCGAAATTCACTGCAACAGTAATGCAGGCAATAATGATAAAGCAATAAAAGCCGTTGAGTTGACGAGCAATGACAGTAATTGAATGCGATATTTGCATCGCGTGGACTGCGGAGGTGAGCAGACAATGGAGGGAGACAAAAGGGAGGACCAAAAAGGGCGCGAAAAATACGACTGTAATGAAAGGTGTTCGGTTATCTTAAACCGCAAATTAATTCAGTCGACGAGAGGAGTTCGCGAGTCGCCGGCAGCGCGTCGGATTGCGGAAAATCAGCAGAGGCGTATTTTGTCTTCATAAAACGCCAGGCTGGCCAGTGACGGAGACCCGAATAGGGCTTTTAAAGAGCCCTAGCTTTTTCTCCTGCTGTATAATAAATATATAAATATATAAAGAGCTGTAAAATATATAAAGGGTGCATTTTCAAAGATTTCGAGACGACCAACTTTGAGGATCCCTTGCTCCGTCCCTGTACATGGTAGGGGACACGTGTGGTACCATGATCTGCTGGATTTAGCACAGACTACAACATACTAAAATTTCAGCTCAATCGGATGTAATATAAGGAGTTTTCATACAAACGTAAAACACCCCCCACTCCCCCTCCAGAAGGGATGGCGGTCTAAAATTGTTAGCCTTCACCCTTACAGACCATGTCCTACATAATGCAAAAAACCGCAGCTCTAGCTCTTCTGGTTCTCGAGTTATAAAATTTCGGACAGACAGACAGACGTACAGACAGACTGACAAGAAACCCTTCCAGACCCATCTCTGGCCAAGTCCCGTTTGCCTGCTCTTTTTCTTGGAAACGCGTCTTTTGTACCTTTTTAATCCCCCGCTCGCTTCTCGACATAATTTTTGACCTACGCCAAGGATATCATTACGGGACGCGAACATATGCAGCGATAATGGTAATATATGTTTTGTAAATGTCGCTATGACTCGCGACAAAAGACGATGGCAATGTTGAGGCTGGTCAAAAATGCAGTGAAAAATTCCAGCGAAAAAAATAACGTAAAAGGGGAGTAAATTAAATTGTAACATGAGCTTTAGCATTGGGGCAATTAATAATTTTGTAATTTCGTAGGCTACAACGACAAGTTGCCGGAAGGATGCAAGAAGTCTGCGGCCCAAACCTGCAATTTTGTCATTTTTATCTGTCGCTCGGAGTCGGGACGGAGGAGCCGTTCTGAAATGTTTTCAACGAACCGAACATCGTCCAAAGCCGTTGACCCTGAAACCCTCCGCTAAGTGTCGGTTTCTCGCATCTAATAAATAATAAACATAACAAAATGCACCAGAGACGACGATGACCTCTGTTTCTCTCAAATCCACCGGAGCGTCTCGTCCACTCCGAGTCAAAGACAAACGAACTTGTTTGCGTGCATTTAATGAAACCGAACTAACTTGAGGTGAGGCGAATAGGCGATACCTTTATGAATCAATTAATAATTGAGTCACATAATTTGTTGTCTTGCTAAGATTATTATGCAACGACATGAGTAGATGTGAAAATTACACTAATTGACGACTGTGATGCAGGTCTGTGCCGCACATACAAGATTAAGGCTAAGGCGTAACGCGTGAGGCAACGAGCAGGCCCAAGGTCGCCTCGGATCATCTGAAAAAAATACTCGATTCTGATTTCGGTTCTCATTGAACTTGAAAACGACGAACGACAGGAACTGCGCTTCGAAAAAAAAAACTACTGCTAAGTGGCCCCATGCCGTAAAATTGAGGTAGTGAAGGATGACGGGGAAGCGTAAAAAGTCACCTCTCAGGAGCCAATTACGACACAATTAAAAATTGACTGCCAAGGACGCGTTTGCTTTTAGCTCCAACCATCGCTCATTCGCCCGCTTCAAGTTTGTGTCTTGTCAAAAATTTTTTTCTTGTGTTCAATCATTTTGCGTTTGAGAGTGAGACACGCGGGAGCTCCTAAATCCGCTCGTACGAAAACAAGCGAGAAAAAGACGTCATTGGAAGGTGGACCTGATGGGAGCAATGTCATCTATAAATGGTACTGAAAGGCTGAGAATGGGTCGTTTTCCTCATGACTGCCGAAAAACGAGTTTGGTTGGCGTGTTTGAGGCGAAACAATGAAGTTTGGAGAAGCTTTAGTCAGTGATGTAGACGAGGGAGGGGGCTTAGTTTCCTTTAAATTTTCAAAAATAGATTTGAGTTTCTTAAGGCGCTAGATTTTTCCCATTTAGATCTATAGGTGCCCAGTTCAGTCCTGGAAGTGTCCATTTGGTATAAGAGACCTTTAAGAGTTTCTAATTCAGCGCTGAAGTGCCGTAGATCCTTGTTACGCCACTGGTTTTACCGTCTTTATTGCTCTTTGTGATTTTTTTGGTAATTAAATTTTTTTTTTGAGGGATGTGTTTTGGCGGGTGAAGAGAATGGCCTAGCTATTGTTCAACCGAAAGAAGAACCCAAAAGGAAAGTCAAGGCCTCTCATGAGAATTCTCTGAGCACCCAAAAGGTTCACTTCACTCATTAATTTTATCGTTATGGGCCCATTAAATCGAGATAGAAGCCGCTGAAGCACGTGCCTAAAAGCTGCCTCTCCAAGTTAGGAATATGCAAAATTAGAGTCATGAGTCGAATTGGCAGACGTGATGCCGAAGTCGTACTCCGAGTCAGCGAGTGCGATTGAAGGACTTGCATGTGAAAAAGAAGAAAATCAAAAACTGGTGATCTACGCGGCCGTTCAGCGTGTGGCTGCACACGATCGTAGCAAGATTTTTTCCCGACCCGTTTCATTCATGTGAGCGTTGACGTCGCCCGCCAAAACTTTGAATATACGCTTTGGAGACACAAACCGAAATGGTTAGTCGATCGCTGACTGTCTCTCGAGACACAACGCCATAATCCATTCTAACTTTTGATATTCGCCAACCGCAGAGGCGAATAAATAAATGAGTCAGAATTTAGCAGAAAAAAAAGTGAATAAGAAATCGCAGAGAGAGAGGAAATTTCGAAAGTGAACAGTGATCGACGAAAAAGGAAAATTAAAAGCGCGAAAAATGGAAGCTTATCTCACGAAAAGTGTAATTCTACGAGCTTCAGTGAAGTTTGTCACCTACTTCAACCCACTGATTGTCCTATTGCTGACAACCCTGGGGGTCTTCTATGTCCGGTACCAGAATAAACGCTCGAAGTTGGCGAAGCACATCGACAGGATCCCGGGACCGATCCCTATGCCGTTCATTGGGAACCAGTTTGAGGCCGATCTGGACCATTCTGGTGAGTTGGTGTGCTCTATTGAGTTGAGATTTTCAGTAGTTCAAAAATCGGTGGTTCCATAAATTCCCCTAGTAACAAACCTGCTGCTAAAAAGTGCACAAAAAATATGAATAAATTAGCAAGCGACCAAAAAGCAGCTCCGGACCCAGGAGTTCAACAGCGCCATCAGAACAATCGCTGATTCCGAGCACGTCCACTCTGGTGCCTTGAAACCCGTTGCTGAATTTTCGAGCCTCGCCGAAACCCGATACTCTCTCGTCTTCGCTCTCCGGTCCACTCGTTAGCCAAAATCCAGTTTTCGTCAGAATTCAAATATTTCAAATTTACGACCGCTTTGGTGCATCTTTCGCGGGGCATTGACCACTTTGTGACTTGAGTGTTGACCCAAAATTTGCTTTATTTAAATATTACCACATTTTATCTATGCAAACTGGCTTCCGGATCGGGAGATTTGCTCTTGCTGTTAGCTGGTGCGAGCTACAATTTTGATAGCTCGAATCTAAAACCAATTAGAAGCCACATGCGAAGTGACCTCCGAGACGAGATTTGGGGTTATCGTGTGCCGGACACAAGTGGTGGAGATCGGCTATACGGAAGCGGCCTTGCTGATAGTTTTTTGGTGATTTTTGCGTCTCTTTTTTGAAAAATGCAGCACAGTGACGCGGCCAGGTAGGCGGTCAAGGCGGCACATCAAAGTTATTTTTTATTAGACTTTGTTAGTCCCGGGTTTCCCCACCGCAGTGACAAATTTCTAGCGCTAATTAACTACGTCACGTTCTATCTGCCATCAAATATTCCCTTTGGCGCTCTCATTCACACCAGAGACCTGATTAAAATATTAATTTTTAATCAACAGTTGGCAGTCTCCTGATTGCTGCTCCTGAGTCTGTTGAATCGTTCGATTTCGAGTCACTGGACCCCCAAGGTCAAAGACATCCGCGACCTAAGCCAATGTTTGTTTTCACAAAACAGCAACATTCTTTTGGGTGTTATCTAAATGTGTCGCAGCTTTTGGGAGAGCGAAGCAACGCGGATCTCGAGAATGTTCGGGCGTCACGGCCACTGAAATCCAGCACTGAATGTCGCGAGAAGAGTTTTTGCTGAATTGAATCCCAATGAAGTTTTTTTGTCTACGTGAAATAGCGGCATAAATTTGGTTTCAAGATCTCGGAAGATATTCGGTTATTGTGATTTTTTGGAAGAGATAAACGAGTTTCAGTCGAATCACCAGATGCCGGCAGATTCCAGAGATTGGGTGCCCTTCGCACCGCTTCCTCTTCGAGAGGCTTGGAGTGGCGCTAAGAATGAGGATAATTCCCTCAAGATCGAGGCCTTGGAGCATCAGTTCCTCGTTCGATCCGTTCTAATTCTGGTTTTTGCGATTCCGTCCTTGGCATCGCGAAACGGGTGCATATGTGCAAGACATTGACGCCGCTCCTTTCACTTGATGCCGTTCTTTTGCTCTCTGCTCTTCCTCCTTTTATTTCTTTGCCTCATTTGGGTACTGATTCGACAGCAGGTGGCTCGAGGCTGTTCTCTGATTTTTGTTTTTGAGTATTCAGAAGAGCATAGAGGAGGTCTTGATTCTTGAGATTTCTTTGGAACATTTTTTCCGCCTCAAAATTCATTTTAAAGACTCATCAATTAAGTCAAACGTTTTTTCTTTAAATGAGCCCTTGGTAAAGTTCATTCTCTGAATTTTGTGTGGGTTCAAAAAACTGACAAGGGCATCTAAAACGACAAAATTAGGCACCAAAGGCTATCACTTTTTGTTCCCTTGGAATCCGATTTCCCCAGTTCCGCTAGTAAGCACAAAAAGCCCAAGGAACTGTCTCTCCTACAGACATTTCAAAGTCAGGGTCAGTGGGACCGGTTCCTCAAAATTTCTGCCTCCTAACAGTTATTTTTTACCTCCCTCAATGCAACGAAGCGGTGTTTTTCAACCTCAAAGACTTTTTGCGTGCCGGCATCAACGGCATGTAAACACGCACAGTCTCACGAGTCACGCTGCAGCAGAGCAGCTATCGGTGACGGGATCGCGATTTACGACAAGGGCTATTAAAAAATGCACAAATCAGGCCCGAAGATTGAATATTGAATTATTAATTCCTTAACATGAGCATTAATCTTTCCCCACATTCACACCAAATAAATTGCAGGGGACACGTGAGACACGGTTCATTGTTATCTCAAGTGCACTCATTATGATCAGTTTAACTGCCGGCCACCTTTCCGACCACTTTGTTCGTCGATGTTTGTTTTTATTCATACGGTGCGTGAAAGTCAAGGTCGACCCATGCGGCTCACACTTTTTGCTCAATCCACGATCGATGTAATTTTTAGAGCCTACATTGTCTCCAATTAGCCCTGCCATGCCACCGAATGGCCAGCACGCGGACTAAGACCTATTACGCGACGTCTTGATATAAATTAAATCATTATGTTAGCCGGATGGCGAGAAATCCGAGTTAACCTTTACCTTGCCTTGCAGCCGGTTTGGCTGGTGTGACTCTGAAATGGTATTTTTTGCTTTTGTTTTTGACTTTTTCATTGATTCTTCAATTACGGTATCAAATTGGGCAATCGGGGGCAATTAAAAGTCGAAAATCTGTCAGCTGGAGCGTGTTTTAGCTTAATAAGGTCATGAGGGTTCGGAGCACGAAGGCAACATTCTGGTGGTTTTTTTTTCTTTTGAAAATCGAATTTTAACGAGTCCTTTAGCTTCCCTTTTTTGCACTCTCGACTTAAGATTAACACATTATGATGATTACATGGACATTATCGTTACTTCTTGCTCTCCGATGGAGCAGGAGGTGAAAAATTACTTCTGTCACGAACGACGAGTAGCTGATTGATGTCAACTCCGGTCATTAAGGGTCTTTAATTCTGGTTTGGGCCGAAAAAGTGGGAAATTCGGCTCCGTCTGATCAAAACTCATTCGAGTAGTCAATGAAACAAGTTTACTATCAAAGCATGACAATGGCCTAGTCCCCTGCTGCCCCAGGCTACTGAGCAGCACCTCCAAATACCCACATTTCGAAACCAGATCGGCCAAAGTGCTCGTATTTCCGACGACTAATCATGTTCCGGCTGTTGGCACGAGAGACCAAAATGCGAAACCTTCGGGCGAGTGAAGAAACGCTGCTGCTTCGCAGAGCAAATCAAAAACGTCAACTTAACGCCCAAACCCAGAGAACCGCGTCGCACGATGTCGTCTCGATGGGTCGCAGTCGATCTTGCGGCCGCCCGGTTTGTTATCGTCGTCACGGCTTTAATGCTTTTCTTTTGTTTTGCGTCTCGCTTGGAACTGGTTTTGCACGTTTTGGCTAATTCATTGATAATATAATGAAACATTGCTATTCAATCCACAACTTCCTTCTCCAAAAGCTAAAATTGGCTCACACACTCATTCCAGAAATCCTCAACCGGCTTATTTCGTTGACCAAGTGGTGGGGCAGACACGGGATAGTCCGGACGTGGGCGGGATCGAGGCCTCTGGTGTTCGTGTGCAAGGCAGCCACGGTGGAGCCCATCATGAGTAGCAGCAAGCACATCGACAAGAGCCCTGAATACGACTTCCTTCACCCATGGCTGGGCACCGGACTCCTCACAAGCTTCGGCAGCAAGTGGCACTCGCGTCGGAAAATTCTCACGCCCGCTTTCCACTTCAAAATCCTCGACGACTTCATCGAGATCTTCCACGAGCAGGCGCAAGTCTTGGTCCAGAAGTTGCAGCAAGAGGTCGGGCAGGGAACCTTCAACGCTTTCCCGTACGTCACTCACTGCACCCTGGACGTCATTTGCGGTAAGAACTTTCTCGTGAACTCCCAAAGTCGCCATTAGATAAACACTGTAAATTCGCTGACGCAAAGCGACGAACCTGTCGGTCGATAACACCAAAGACGAAACTTCCTAATCCATTAAAAACCAGTTTCGGTGACGAATTCGGGTGTTGATAATTTGTTGTTTTGCTGTTACAGAAACTGCAATGGGAATAAAGGTTAACGCTCAGAACTGCTCCGATTCCGACTACGTGAAAGCAGTGTACGAGTAAGTGGGGGTCAGTGACCCTAGAAACCAGATTTTAACGAAACTCTCTGTTCCCCAGAATCGGGTCCATCATCCAGACGCGTCAGGCCCGACTCGTGCTGCAGCCCGAGTCGCTATTCAAGCTCTCGAAGCACTACAACCGCCACCAGGAATGCATCAAGATCCTGCACGGGGTCTCGAACGGCGTCATCCGGGATCGCAAGGAGGAGATTGAGCGCAGGAAGATCATGAGCAACAACAACGTCCTGGACCAGAAGAACAACAACATTCTGGGCAACGAGAGTCTCGAGATCGGCGAAAAGAAGCGACTTGCCTTCCTGGACCTTCTCATAGAAGCTTCCAAAGAGGGAACAGTGCTGTCGAACGAAGACATCCGGGAGGAGGTTGACACGTTCATGTTCGAGGGACACGATACGACCTCAGCGGCCATCTCGTGGTGCATCTTTCTATTCGGATCGAACCCAGACGTGCAGGAAAAGATCTACGACGAGCTGAAGGCCGTGTTTGGGGACGACAAAACGAGGCCTGCAACCATGAAGGAGCTCAATGACCTCAAGTACCTCGAGTGCTGCGTGAAAGAGGCCTTAAGACTCTTTCCCAGCGTGCCCATCATGGGAAGGCAGATCACAGAAACCGTCCAAATAGGTAAGGAAACTTGTCTGTCTTTCTACTTCAAGTTTACCCCCATTCCTGACACCATTATTGACCTAACTGTTTATCCCATTTTTGTTTTATTGTTGATTCCATTTTTGACTCCATTGTTGACCCCCATTCTGACCCCATTTTTAACTTTATTGTTGACCATATCATCGACCCCATTGATGACCCAATTGATAACCCAACTTATGCCCCTTCTGTTAACCCCATTGATAACCCAACTTCTGACCCTTTTGTTAACCCCATTGATAACCCAACTTCTGACCCTTTTGGTAACCCCATTGATAACCCAACTTCTGACCCTTTTGTTAACCCCATTAATAACCCAACCTCTAACCCTTTTGTTAACCCCATTGCTGTCCGTTCGCGAGGATTCATAATTGGTTGACTTTTGCAGGAAACTACACCATTCCGGCTGGAACGACCGCCATGGTTGGCACCTACATGCTGCATCGAGACCCCGAAGTGTGGCCCAATCCCGAGAAGTTCAACCCAGACCGCTTCTTGCCCGAAAACTGCTACGGCAGACACCCCTTCGCGTACATCCCCTTCTCCGCTGGCCCGCGAAACTGCATCGGCCAGAAGTTCGCCATCCTAGAGGAAAAGGTTATCCTGTCCTCGATTCTCAGGAACTACAAGATCGAAGCATGTGAAAGGCAGGAAGACATGAAGCTCATGTGCGAGTTGATTTTGAGGCCGAAGGACGGAATCAGAATCAAAATTACCGAGCGACCGTGAGATATGCGACTGTAGACAATTGTTGTTAGAACCTAGACTTAAGTGTTAGATCGATAAGGATCAAAGAAGAGATTTTATGTAGGAACCCAAACCTGAGTGCATTACTACTATAAGCAAGTTACAATTTTCTATAAAAGCTAGAACCTTAAGATGAGCGAAATACAAGCGCGTGATAGTGAAACGGCCTTTTCCTGGAACTGTTCCACGGGTCTCTCGGAGAGACGCAGGTGAGTCTTCATTGGCCACGAAGCCGGCCGGTGTGCAACAGGTGAGGGGAAAGCTCTCTGTTTACGAACACTTTTGGGGCTTCTTCGCGAATTAAAAACAGCTGGTGAGGTTTCTTCGTCGCGGCAACGCCACTTATAGTCAGTCATTGTTCTGCTGCGGTCGTGAAAAGTCGGAAAACTGGAGGATAAAAGTCATTTTGGATTAAAAATTTAAAACCACAGAAATTGGATTTTTCCAGAGAAATTGTACATTGGAAAGTGTGACTGTTGAAGAGTGTTCAGAAAAGCCCTCTAGAGCCTGGAAAAACCGACGAAATATAAGACTTCAGTGCCACGCAAGCCGCTAATTTAATTAGTGAAAATTATTACTGGGAAAAACATTGCTTTAAGGTGATTTTGAGATTAAAATAATATTCCTTCTGTACAAAAGGCGTTGACAGCCTGAATAAGTTTCATGGGATTTCGATTCCTGGAGAAACAGTTAAAAGGACTCCGCTCTCAAAAATCAATTAGAATCAACGAAATAAGCTACGCGATAATGCGGATTATGCGTTTGATGACCCCTCAACATATCGAATATCGACTAAACTAATTTGGCGCAAAAACTGACGACAGCAGCCTTGTGAAGGGCCTTCGTGGAGATGCTTTGCATGACCTTGGGACCTCCCTCATGACCCACTTGGTTGCCGTCTCGCCGCTTAAATCCCTTGACACCTTCCCTGAGCCGTAATTGGATTCGCTCTTACGGCATCAATAATCGCCAACATTGTCTCACGCCGATATATTTCACTTTTTAGATGAAGATCGAGAACCTTCCGGATCCGGGGAATCGGTTTGTGCTGGAGGACGTGATTGGCGAGGGCGTCTGCTCCAAGGTCTACCGAGCTCGGGACAACGAGACAGGATGCAGGCCCGTCGCGATCAAGATCCAGAAGTTCGAGGCGGACCTGAAGGAGAGTATTTTCGAGGAGTACCGTGTCCTGAGGGACTACTCCTCGCACCCGAACCTCCCGGAGTTGTACGGCGTGTACTGCAAGAGGAACTCCAATGGCCCGGATGAGGTCTGGTTCGTGATTGAGGTGAGGCAAAAAATTGCTGTCTGTCTAAAGGGGGTTTTATAGGGGGTTATTTATGGAGAGTCATTTTCGTAAGGGGGACTTTTCAGGGGGGAAATTGGACTCGAATATTTTTGCCATTTTGAGGTTTAATTCCAACCTAACTCACCTTTTAGCTCTGCGAAGGCGGATCCATCATTGATCTGGCAACTGCCCTTCATGCTGCAAATCGCCGTCTCACGGAGACTCACCTGGCATTCATTCTACGAGAAGTAGGCAAGGCTCTGTGCCACCTCCACGAAAACCACGTCATCCATCGGGATGTCCGGGGAGCCAATATCCTCCTCACGAAGGAGGGCGAGGTCAAGCTGTGCGACTTTGGCTTCTCCAGGGACACAAACACGACGTACGGGAAACGCGGTACTTGTGTGGGCTCCCCTAATTGGATGGCGCCGGAGGTAATCACGTCTACGACGAAGGGCGACGAGGTCTACAACAACCGTTCGGATGTTTGGGCATTTGGGATCACGGCAATTGAGCTGGGGGACGGAAAGCCGCCGTTTGCGGACATGCATCCGACTCGGATCATGTTCCAGATCGTGAGAAACCCACCACCGACCCTCTACCGGCAGTCCAACTGGACCCAGACCTTCAACGACTTCATCGGTGAGTGTCTCGAGAAGAACCCTGACTGTCGACCCGTCATGGTGGAGATGATGGAGCACCCCTTCTTGAGTGAGCTGCCCGAAAACGACTATCATGTGAGTCCAGGCCCTTCTTTGTGCCTTCTGACCCCGATTCTTGCAGCTGACCCAGGAAATCAAGAGCTTCATCATGGACTACACGTACCAGAAGACGCCACCGAAGAAGCAGGGTCAAGTGAATGTCGCTATCTGCCGAGGACTCCTGAAGCACTACGACAAGCGACCCCACAAGATGCTCGTGGAGGACCTGGCTGCCTTGGAGCGGCTCAACGAGGACTCGGTGATCGAGGAGATCTGTTCCAGAGTAAAGAGGGGCTCGTGCTACTCCTTCATCGGAGACATCCTGCTGGCAGTCAACGCGAACGAGACGACCATCGACTCGCCAGCCGTGAGTAACCTGCAATCTCAATTGAAGCTCTCTAAGAGCCCGTCTTTCAGATCCACAACAAGTACAAGTTCAAGTCCCGCTCCGACAACTCGCCTCATATATTTGCGGTGGCTGACAGCGCATACCAGGACATGCTGCACCACGAGGAGCCCCAGTACATCCTGCTGGCGGGGGAGAGCTACTCTGGAAAGACCCACAACTTGAAGATGTTGATGAAGCACTTGCAGGTGAAAAGACTCAATCCCATGTCCAAATTGGGGCTGACAGTCACATTTCCTCACAGGTCCTGGGCGAGGGTTTTCCAGCCGTCCTGGACAAGGTCAACGCGGCCTACTCCGTGATCGAGACCCTGACTCACGCCGGAACCCAGACGAACCCCAGATCCACTCGCTGCGTTCTGAACTCGCAGATGACCTTCAACAGTAGCGGGAAGCTCTCCGGAGCCATCTTCTGGGTCTACGCGCTGGAGAAGATCAGAGTGGCTTCGTCGAACATGTGAGTGAAAGCTCGAATTTCCCAGTAGCTAGAAAGCCTTCTCTGAACTTTCAGGGACCACTCGAACTTCCACATCTTCTATTACTTCTACGACGCCATGGAGCAGGAAGAGCGACTCCGAGACTTTTCCCTGGACTACGGTCGCCATGCCAACTTCCTTCGCATCCCAGACTCCCCGAGCAAGACCAAGCTGACATACGTGCGAGACACCCCGGAGGAAAATGTCCGCAAGTTCAAGGAGTTTGAGACTCAGCTACTTCTGCTTGGATTCACGCAGGACCAGTTAGAGATCATCTACAAGATGCTAGCGGCCATTTTGCTGCTGGGAGAGCTGCGATTCCAGCTGGCCGAGAACTCGTCTACCGCTGCGGACCTCGAGAACCCCGAAACGGCAGTGGAAATAGCCAAGATATTGAAGTTGGACGAGAAGAAGTTCCAGTGGGCGCTGCTGAACTACTGCGTGATTGCGCAGGGACACGCGGAGCGACGTAGGCACTCGGTTGGGGAGGCTTTTGAAGTCCGGGACAGCCTCGCTAGCAACATTTACACGAGGCTCGTGGACTACATCGTAAACGTCATCAACGCCAAGCTGGCTTTCGGACGGGCTATTTAGTGAGTGATATCTTTCCCTCCCTTTCTGATCAAACTCTCTCGATACTTGCTGAGAGTCTTAATATGAAACTTGGTGGGGTCATGATGTGGGTCTTTATAGGCGCACAGTATGACTTTTGGGCGTTAAGGATCACTTAAATCGAAGGAGTGGTGTGATCCGGCTGAAATTTGGTATCCAGGGGTTTTTGGGGTCGGTCCACTTCGGTCCAGGAGTTCTTGGGGGAGGACACTTTTAGCTCTTTCAAATAAAAATATATAACATATATGTATCAGCTATATATTTTTTATATAATATTTTTTAACAACTTAATAATAACACTAGTAACTACAAAAAATTTCAGCCAAATCCGTCAAGTCGTTTCGAAGTAATAGGTTTTCAAAGTGTTCACCGTCTCCTTCCCAGAATTTCAGGTTTTTACACATGGGTCCCTTTGAAGGACCATATCTCCGGAACGAGTGGGCTGATTGGCACAATTTAAACGCAGAAATGACCACCAGATTCCAAACTTTAAAAAAAATATATTGAAACATTCCGCCGGTCATTTTAAATTTTCGATTTAAAAGATCCTAAAACGCCCAAAAGTCAAACTGTGAGGCGTCATGTGAAGGGATCTTGAGGGTCTTGATACGGTTCTTCATCGGTCTTGAGGAGCTTGGGGGTTTTGAAGAAAATCTATTGCTCCATTTCAGTGGCGACACCCACACCATAAACCTCTTGGACATGTTCGGGTTTGAGTGCTTCTCTCGCAACCGCCTGGACCAGCTCCTCGTAAACTCTCTCAACGAGCAGTTTCAGTACCACTACAACCAGCGGGTCTTTGTGTGGGAGATGGTCGAGCAGGAGGAGGAACACATACCCGTGGTGGCTCTCCACTTTTACGACAACAAGAAGGCCGTGGACCACCTTATGAGGAAGCCAACGGGGCTCTTTACGCTCCTCGACGACGCATCCCGGGGACGCCACACCGAGAGCTACATCATTGACAACATCAGTGCGGCCAAGAGTCCCTTCATGAAGCGGGCCAGCACGCACCAGTTCACGGTGGCTCACTACACCGGGACAGTGGTGTACGATGCGAGGGACTTTAGCGAGAAGAACCGGGATTTCCTGTCTCCCGAGATGGTCGAGACGATGAGGGGCTCTCAGGAGGAGGTTCTCAAGATGATGTTCACGAACCTGCTGTCGAAGACGGGGAACCTCACGATGGAGAACGACGAGGAGACGGGGAAGGGGGTGAATCAGAAGAAGACTAAGGGCAGCAAGTGGGGGGCGGCCCTGGTCGCGGAGAAGACGAAGGCCCGCAAAATGAACACCCTCAGCAAGGGCCAGTACTCACAGGTCCACAAGATGCGGACCGTTTCATCAGTCTTCCGGTCCACGTGTCTCGAGCTCCTCAAGATGCTCTCGATCGGAGCCAACAGCGGTGGAACTCACTTTGTCCGGTGCATCAGGGCCGACCTCGAGTACGAACCCCGGGGCTTCCACGAGGACCTGGTGAGGGTTCAAGTGCGGGCGATGGCCATCTTGGACACAGCTCGGGCACGACAGCGGGGATTCCCCTACCGAATCCCCTTTGGCGAGTTCCTCAGACGCTACAAGTTCCTTGCCTTTGACTTTGACGAGAGTGTCGACATTTCCAAAGACAACTGCAGGCTGCTCCTGCTGAGGCTGAAGATCGAGGGCTGGGTCATTGGCAAATCGAAGGTGTTCCTCAAGTACTACAACGTCGAGTATTTGGCCAGGTGAGTTTTTATTTCAAAATAGGTATACAAAATTTTAAAATACATGATATTTTAAGGCTAAAAGCTGTAAAAATTTAACGTTAAGAAATTTGCTCCACCCGCACAGGATATTGGGAGTATTGGGACGTAGAGTTCATGTTCATGGTTTCTTGATTAGGTTGTTTTCTTATAGAAAGCGTGGGTAGTGCAGTTTTTGTTTGAAATGTAAAAATCGTTTAGGTCGGAGGGCTTTTCGACCCACTTTCCAATGCCACTTTTGTCACAAGCCTTAATAAAAATCTGCTTGACCATCTGATAATCCTGGCTGGCCTTCTTGAAGGTAGAGTAGTTTAGAGTTCTAGAGGTAGAGTCACTACACTCCTGCAGTCCATGCGAAGATCCAAGAAACCGAATGAATATTCCTTTTTTCGATATTCGGGACCATTCAGTGTTCTTTTCCTTAGGTAATGGGTCAGTATTGAACCTTGGTTCAATACTTTCAAAAGCAGAAACAGCTCCCGTTGAACTGTTGATAACCTCAACGTCCCGAAAACTGAAGCTCCAAGACAGGCTATGACCCACCGGAGAAGACGAAAAGTTGGGTGGATTTCGGACAGCACTGGCCTCCACAAGTGCTGGCTTGTTAACTTTGAAACCTTTTGGAAGATCTCCAGGGCTCAAGTGCGTTTCAATTCGTCCTATAGAAGCTCCATAAAAGTTATGTTTGTCAAAACTGTCTCCCACAATAATGGAGGAAAGGTAGATAGGCTCCACAAAGCGGTTCAGAAGAGCTCCTTGGACTCCCAGGACGTTCCAACGCATGATCTTGTCGGAGCAGGACATTGAATAGGTCTCGTACTTCCTGTCAGCGTCCTTCCTGAACGTCAGAGCTGCTTCCCCTTTGAGCCGCAAAGTTCCTGCGGGGAGACAATTTTCAGTTTCTCTCGTCATACCTCTTCGGACTCTGGAGTCTCCACACGGCACATAATTGATGTAAAGGTGTAACTTTAAATTGGGCTTCAGCTTGTACTTTCCAGTCTCGGAGTCCGGTTCATCGCAAAAATATACTTTCTCTCTATCGAGATCCAGGAAGTCAGAGAAGAGTTGCCTAACAAGTCCTCGACGAGCCAAAATTTCTGCATGACAATCTACTATGCGAGTTCCATCGCTTTTTAAATTTTGTAGTGGAACAAATCTGTTGCCGGTGCCAAAAGTCAGAACCTACAAAATATATTAGAAATAGATAATATATAAATAGATAGCTCACTTGATGGTGTTCAGGATTTGCTTCATCCGTCATTATGATGGCCGCTATCACCATGAAAGGCCGATTTTCCCTTGAAAGATTTCTCGTTATTTCATCGTATTTTTTGAACACGAGATTCTGAAAACGATTGGCAAGATTCCAGGAAGACCTCGAAGCAACCCCAATTCTTCATTCAGAACCTCTGCCGCCACCAAATATTTTGCATCGCTGGTTTTTGCTTTCTCGAACACTTGATCCACCAAATTATTTTGTGTCTTGGATAAATCACAAAGATCTCCTAATTTGTCGATATCAAATATTTTGAACAAGACTTTAGTTGCGACAAGTTTGCGGGCATCCTCCTCCGACTCCATATCACCACTCATAAATTTCTGGCCATCTATGTTCATGCTACAGTTCACCAAAGAAACTCTCTTATTGCGCTTACGAAAGCAGTGGTATCAACGCAGAGTACTGATGTCATTCAGAAGCTCGGTTGCACTTTTTCGCGCCATGCTTTGAGGGTCAATTTTTTGTTTCTTTTTCATCCACTTTTCTTTTAACTTTTCTCCATTTTGAGCTTCACTTTCGTCGTCAATTTCGTCTTCACTTATTTTTGACGAGCCAATGCATCCAGAACTTTCCACGGCACCTTCTATTTCATAATACCGAGCAAATCTTTCTATTTCTTCCGATTTTTCGAGCTTCTCGTCGTACATAAAGTCAATAACCTTTTGAACCGTTTCCTGGCTGAAGCCTGCGATGGGGAAGACAATTTTTGACGCTCCCATATTGGACTTCTGCCACTTGAAAATTCGACCAAAGTATCCACTTCTGAGAGCCAGGAGGATCCTGTGGACTCTCACTGGTTCGCTCCAATGCTCTGATACGAAAAGAACGTCCTGGTCACTAATTTCATTGCGACGAAAATCTCGAAAAATTTCCATTAATTTTTGTAGCTGCTTTTCGCTCTCAACTTGCTCCATCGTGTACGTGCTTTCTTGATCGTGAACTTGACCCAAATGAACGTCAAAGGAGGACGTTTTGGCGTTTTAACAAAGCTTATCTGATGCGGCGATAACCGAGGCCGGAAATAAGTAGACTACTCTCGATAGCTTTTGGCCTCTTATCGTAGGGGGTTCTCAATATAAATTAGTCATTTCATCCTTCGCTACTTGAGTATGTTTATTTTAGATTGTACGAGAACCAAGTGAAGAAAATTATCAAGGTGCAATGTATGATGAGAGCTTTCCTCGCCAAGAAAGTCATAGCCAACAAGCTGAGGGCTATCCGACAAGACTCGAGTACATAATCCCCTCTTTCTTCTCTCCTGCGCCCAGAATGAAGCTAAATTTCCTTGCAGCTCGGAAGAAGAAAAATGTGACATCTCAGGCGTCGGTGGACTCCTCCATGTCCCAGGACGAGGCGGCCTTGCGCATCCAGAAGGCCTATCGAGGCTACACTGTACGGAAAAACTACGGCCCCCTGGTCAACTCGAAGACTGGGAAGATCGATACGGCTACCGCCAACTTCATCGGGTCGTACGCTCGCAAATGGAGGGCCAAGACGATATTCCAGATCCTCCTCCAGTACCGCGCGGCTCGATACCAGGACCTCGTTAACTTCAGCCAGCAAGTCCACTTCTTCAACCAACGACTGGTTACTGGCATTAACGCGGTGAGCTCGTGCGTTTTGATAGACCGGATTGACCCGAAGCAGTTCCAGAAAGAGATGCTTGGCATCATCAAGCCGGCCGTTCTGAAGATCCCCTTCCGGTACGACCTGCTCCCGTTCTTCAACACGACCTACATGTGCGACCCGACCGAGCGGGGCTACGGAGGCTACGAGTCAGACGAGGAGGCGTGGGACACCCCCCTGAGGAGACGCAAGACGACCTCGGCTGATATCGCGAGGTCCACCTACATGGACCAGGACAGGCGCTACGGAGTCGATGATGAGCATCTCGTGAACGAGCCCTTCATGAGGGGCCCCGGCAGCACCATCAGGAGGTAAGTAAATTCAACATTTCAGGCCCCACTCTGACTTGATTGAATTTCTCCCCAGGATTGCCCCTCGACGCAACTCCGAGGCTCTAGCGGCTCGGAACTACGCGGGCGTGGGTGGCAGCAAGTTTGCCGGCCCCAGCAACTACTCGAGCTCCTACTCGCCCACGCCGTATGCGAGACCGAACGTCACTGACATCCGGAGTCGCTTTAACGAGAGCAGCCTGGAGAGTCCGCAAGTGGTCAAGGCTACGGTGTACAAGAAGAAGCCAGCTCCGGCTCCACCCGCTGTTTCGTACTCGAGGAAAGGTCCGGCACCGCCAGCACCTAAGAATTGGGAACCGAGGCCAAGAGATGATTATTCGCATGAGTTGAGGAAGGCCGATCCGATTCGCGAGATGGAGGCAATCGGGAAAATGAAGTCGGACGATGTAAGTTCAGCTAATCCTTAGAGGATCCTTGAAAAATATCCTGGGAGGTTTTTTATAAGAAAAGATCCATTGAATTTTAAAAGACCTTCTTGAGAAATGTTTGGAAGATTTTCGGAGAATCTTTGAATGATCTTTAACCCATTGAACCCTAAGAATGTACATGAAATATATATCGAAAAAAGTCTCGTCAGAAACAAAAACTAAAACATCACAAAGGGACTAGTTAAAATTCCTCCTGGAGGACAGCCTAAATCTAAACGTCTTTCGGGAACAGTCGTCGTCATAGAGATCCGCGTTCTCGTTGAACAGCCTGATGCTCCTCGTCACAGGGCTTTTGATCTCATAGTCCATGTAGCACGGTGGGAGTTCTAGTCTCCGTGGTCCGCATCTGAATTTTTCCTGCAGCCAGGGGGCGTCTATCCTCCCCCAGAGAGCGTCAAAGGCGAGCATCGAATCTCGTCCCCCTTTCCCATCAAAATTGGGATCCTTCAGCCCTACTTGACACCCTTTAGAGATTACCCCAAATTTCTCGTTCCAGGAAGGGCCAGACAATCCCCCCTTCAACTTCCAAGGCATGCTCCGAAAGACGAACCACAAGAGAGCATCGATGAAGCGGAACACGGACGGGATACTGTCGGTGTCGGGATGCACCATCGACATCGAGGGGAACGTCGAAACGGGAAACGTAGTGTTTCAGAGCAAGCAGCGGCCCAAGTCGTGCGAGGTGAGAGGCAGCTCGCCCACCGCAGGGCCCCGCAAGTACTCGCTTCAGGATACGGGAGACGAGAACGCCAACAGGGCCTTTGCTCCCGGGCTGGTTTTGGAGGAGGAGAGCTTCGCAGCCGACCTCTAAGAGCCCATGTCTTCAATTCAGTTTTATTGACTCACAAGTATTATGTATCAGAGAATTAAATAAAGGCTTTAAATGAGACGGCTGCCGACTTTGGTGTACGAGACTTGCCAGTAGTCGCTCTTGTCCCCTGCAACTATGGGGAAGACGTGGTCGTAGACGTGGGGCGGAAAAAGCGGCTCCTCGGAGAAGAACTGGGTCGTCTCGAGCTTCATGAACTTGCTGGTGGACTTCACGTGGACTCTCTTGGCGCTGGGTCGCTTGCCCTGGACCACCTCCTTTATGCGGTCGTCGACGATGGGGACCTCTATTTTGTGCACTGCCGTTTTGAGGATGCTCCGGAGCTCTGTGGGGTCCTCCCGCAAGAGGGCCTCCGTGATGGGGGCCTGGATGCTGTCGAGACTAAGGTTGAGCTGCAACAGGAGCAGGTGTTCCAGGACGAAATGGACCTGCGCTAGTCGGGAGAGCTTCAACTCCACCTCGGGCTGGCAGAATCTGCTGTTTTGAAAGCCCAGCTCCTCGCTGTCTTTTCCGTTTGAGCTCTCCAGGGTGTTCCGGAGATACGTTTTCCTCTTCTCGTCCTCCTGCGCTCCCTGGGCCGCGTTGTAGAGCGACTTCCGGACGTTGATGACCTCATTCAGCTTGACTGGGGACGGCTTTTTGTTGATCTTGAGCTCTCCCGCGTCACAAATGTGGCTCTCGGTGAAGATGAAGGCGTAGTCCCGCGTCAGTTTCTCCATACCAGTTTCCAGCAGGAGCTCCAGAGGCTGACTTCCGGTCAGATGCGGGATGGCGATCCGTCTCTCACAGATGTCTCGGATGAGCTCCCCCAGTTTCGTGCTGGCAGTTGGCATATTGACAACGTTGCACTTCGCTGCCACCTGGAAGACCGTCTGGAAGGCCCTCTTCAAGTCTCGAAAGGAGCCGCACATTTTCAGCTCGTCCCAGAGCTGGTCGGTGGCGTCGATCAGAGGCCGAGTCTTCACCTTCACGACCGAGTTTTCGATCAGGGAGCGCGTGTTTAAGTCCACATCTACCTTCACCGACGGCTCCGGGATGCTCTGGAGGATCTCGCTCAGCTTCTGGTTCATCAAGTCTAGGTCATTTCCGGGGACTCCACAGTCGTACTCCAGCTCCTGCTCCTCCCCGTCCTCACGGAACGCCACAATCGACTCGTAGATCTTGTTGAGGATGTAGATCTGGTTCAGCAGGCCCGATGCCAGCGACTGGTTCTCAGTCTGGTGGAAGGTCTGGTACAAGACGACCTGGCTTTTGTTGAGCAAATTCACGCAGCTCAGCTCCCTGTCATCGGTGTTGGTGAACTTGAGAGTTGTGTTGCAGAAGAAGGAGTAGAACACGTCGCAAGTCACCTCGATGGACCCAGGAGAGCGAATCATCTCGGTGTGGCGGCGCACGATTTCGGGAATGTCGACTTTCGAGACCTTCTGCGCCCGGACCTCGACGACGCCGCGTGAGAACCAGCCGGGTTTTGCTTCGAGCTCGAGAAGTAAGGTGCGAGCGGCGTCCTTGGCGTCGCAGAGGACCCACAGCGACCCCAATTCTTTCGCCATTACTGATTTGCTTATGATCTCTTGGATAATACCGCGGGCTCGCTCCACATCGAGGCCCTGGAAGCTCTCAACCTCCTCCCACGGATTCGAGTGGGGTAAGTTCAGGGAGATCTCCAAGCCCTTGACGTCGCAGTCGTCCTTCAGAGGCGACCCCACGATTCCGTCGCTCTCCCGGCGGCCACTTGATTCGCAGCTCTCAGGAGAAGTTGAAGCCTTGACGTGTGCCTTCGGAGCCTTTTCTTTGAAGTTCTAAAATTGCAGTGGATATTAGTGGGGAGGATTCAAAGGGCTCATAACTTACGTGAACAAACAAAATTTTTGGCGAACTTTTGTTGGTCAGGGTTTTGATGTACAGAGGCGGGAAATCGTGCAAAATGTCGAACCCTTCGCTGACTTCCTTCAAATACGCCCACGTGTTGATTAAATTGGACATTTTGGGGTGTTTTGAAGCTTAAACATCGACGGACGAAAATTGGCGGTTTTTGTTGAATTTAAATGCGCACTGTCGTCAGCTGATCGGCCAGGGATAGGAGATCGTGAAATGTAAAGGGTCTGTGTAATCCAGAAATCGCCCCATACGTCCCTGGCAAGCTTGAAATCGCAGTAGCAGAACTTCTAGAACCCGCAGCCAACATGACTATCGCGATTTTTGGAGGAACAGGAATGACAGGTAACTGCTCGCTCTCTGAGACACCGTTCGAGCTTCTGAAACCCTCTCTTGTAGGCCAATGCGCCGTGAGATACGCTCTGGAGAAGGGGATAGGCGTCAGACTCCTGATCCGCAGTGAGACAACTCTGCCCTCGGAGTTCAAGGGCCGCGTCGAAATCGTCAAGGGAGACGTGCTCAATCTGGAGGACGTCAGGACGACCATCGAGGGCGTGGACTCGTGTGTTGTGGTCCTAGGAACGCGGAACGACCTGGGTCCGACGTCGGTGCTGTCCAAGGGCACCGAGAACGTCATAGCTGCGATGAAGGCAGCCAACGTGAAGAAGATATCAGTGTGTGTTTCAGCATTCCAGTTCAGAAAGGTGGAGGAGATTCCGGGGATTTTCAGGGAGCACAGCAAGGACCACCAGAAGCAGCTGGAGCTGGTGAAGGCTTCGGGCCTCGAGTGGAGGGCCGTCCTCCCGCCGCACATCTCGAATGAACCAGCGTCGCAGTACGAGGTGGCGCACGACAGATCTCCCGGCCGGAGCATCTCGAAGCATGACCTGGGCGCCTTCCTCGTGGAGTGTCTGGGCCAGGAGGAGCACTCGGGCAGGGTCATCGGGCTAGCTACGAAGAAGACGACACCCATACTGATGATCTACAGGATCTTCAACGCCATCAAGGCCATTCCGGTGTTTTTAAGGATTTACTTGCAGCACAAGTTCTCTCAGGGCAGGATAAAAAATGAATAAATTTGATTGTTTTAAAATGTCCACTTTTTCGACCCAAAAACTCCTGAAATGAAAGGGACTTTTTCTTTGCAGCTAATTTTCAAAAAGAGCTAGAGAGCCTTAGGGGTATGGGGGAGGGGGGGTTACGTCTATATGAAATTTTACCCCTGCATAGTCTGACCCCTATTTCTTCCAGAGATGGAGCTAGGGGCCCCAAAAGTCTAGCTTTTGTATAATTATTTATTTTGTTAGGGAAAAGCTTAAATACAAAACGCTTAGACATGAATTACTCAGTCCTCGTTGAACTCGAAGGGCTCGGGGGCGTCGGGCTCCTTGGCGTCCTCGTTCTTGGGTCCGCAAGCAACAACAGGCTCCACCAGGACCTGCTCGTCCTTGGAGTTGTGCTGCATCATGATGATTCCGCCGATCGTGATCTCCTTGAGAGGTGCATAGGCGGACCCCTCGGGCATACTGAGGACCTTCAGCTGCTGCCGCATGACGCGGGCCGGGTTCTGGAGGATCTCGAAGTTGGGCTCTGGTTCCTTTTTGGCGGCCTCCTTGGACGTCGAGGCGCCCTCGTCGGCCTCCTCCTTCTTCTTCTCCGTCGCCACCGCCGGGGACTTCTTTTCCTTCTCCTTCTTCGTCTCCGTCTCCTTGACTTCCTCGTCCACCTCCATCTTCTCCTCCTTCTTGGAGTCCTTCTTGTCGCCTCCCTCGCGTCTCTTCTGCCGGGCCGCGATGGACAGAACCGCTGTCGTTACCTTTTCGCGCTCCTCGCGCTTCTTCTCCTCCAGGGGGGCCGGATAGGCGTATAGGGAGGGTCTGGCGGCCGACTTGAACTCCATCTTGGGCATCTTGAGGTCCGAGTTGAGGCCGATGAGGCTCGTGGGCGTGAAGGCCAGGGACAAGCAGTGGGCGAGGGGGAACCAGTACCAGTACTGGGTGAAGACCAGCATACCCACTACCGCCTGGAGGTTCGTGTGGCCCGTCCTGGACTGCAGCGAGACGGTGGTGTTGCGCCCGCCTCCGTCGATGATGCCCTGCGCCAGGATGGCCCCGAACTTGGCCATGACGTCCTCGTGCTTGTTCGTGATGACCTGCTGGTAGGTCTGGCGGAAGAGGGTGCTCTTGGGGCACGTCTGGTCCATCTGCTGGATGAGGATCATGGCGGAGGCGATGAGGGCTCCCTGTCTCACAAAGTTGACGGGGTCGAAGCGGGCCATGGGCTCGAGGATCGCGATGGCCTCACGGAGCCCCGTTCCAGCACAGGCGATTCCGAGAGCCATGGCAGCTCCATACCTCACGTGGGGATTGTACGACTCGGAGAGCAGGGAGACTACGGATGGGCACTGCTCGGGGGTTCGGAAGAGGAGGAACCCAATGGCAGTCACGGCAGCCCGACGAACATCGTCGTTGACGTCACTGACGGCGACGTGGAGGAGCTTCCGGATGGCCTGATTATTGCCGGTTCCACAGTACGCCATGGCGATCGTGTACATGCCGCTGCGACGTAGAACGGGGTCTTTGTCAGAGGACAGGCTGGTGACGAGGGGGTCGGCTTCCTCGAGACGTGCGTACATGGTGAGAGCTATGCCGACCGCGAGACCCCGCAGAATCTTCTCGTGCTGCGTCTCCTGGGCGTACGAGACCATGTCTTCGATAGCGGGGGCGTGCTTCGAGCCAAGCATGACCTATAAAAACAGTACACTTAGTTTTGGAAAAGAAAAATGTCCCAGTAGAGGGTTAACTCACCATTCCCATCGCAATGCCTGCCGCCTCTCCAGTAACTGCGTCGTCCTGGTACAGGTTGAACTTTAGCTGGTCATAGACGTCCTGTCTGTGGGTCCCCATGGCAGAGAGTCCCAAGCCCAGACACCCACCGTGTCTGACATTCTCGTTTTGGGCATCCTTGAGCTGCTGCAGCAGGTAGTCGATGATGTTGGCGCCGTGGTTGGCGTGGATGAGTCCCAGAGCGTACAAGCCACCACCCTCGGAGTACCCGGAGCTGGGCCCGTTTTCGCGGGGGAGGTAGCTCTGCATGAGGGCCAGAGACTCCTGCTCGTGACCCCTATGGATAACCCCCAGGGAGGCTGTGGCCGTTAATTTAGCCCAGTTTGTGGCCCTAGCCAGCCACTCGAGGTTGTCCCGCAGGAACTGGTCACTCGTGGTGCCTGCATGCATGAACCCATTCGCAATGACGGTGGCTGTGTGGCAGATGGAGACTCGAACGGCGTCTTTTGTGGCTCGCAGAATCTGCAAGTCGGCGTGGTTGCTTCGGATGAGGAATTGGAGCTGCAAGTCGATCGAAATCTCGCCCGAGAGGATGCTCGTGAGCTTCTGCACGTTCGCCTGGTGCACCTTTTCCTTGTCATTGAGACTCTCAATGTTCCGCTCAATCTTCACATCGTTCGACTCTTCGTCCATGGGCTCCTCCTTGACCACCGTGCTCGTGCCCTGGGGCTTGAAGTTGGAACTGAGGGCCGAGGGGATGGGTGCTGTAGCCTTGAGGGCGTGCAGGACCTGCGTGAGGAACTGCTGGGTCGCGGATTCATACAGGTCAAAGGCGATCTGGTACGCCATGAGAACCAGGTGGTCGCCACCCTGTGTGAGCGTGTCGAGGAGCTCGGCCACGGAGAGCGGATCCTCGAGGAAAATTAAGCACTGAACCATGTTGACGTAGTCCGGCACTCCCAGGCCGCGGTAGAGACCCACGAGACATCTCAGGACGGTGTTACGGAAGGCCCGGTTCTGGATGAGGCTCATGGTGATCTGGAAGGCGTAGGCTAGCATGCCCACGACGTCATCGGACTTCATGATGCTCTGCTCCACGATGTCCATGCGGCGCGTCTCGAGGGCGATTCCGAGGGCCTGGCGATACTGGCCGTCCTCCAGACACCTCAGGATCATCCTGTTCACGATGGCCTCCAGACGCGGGTCGATGGGCTTCGCGTCCGAGGGGTTCTCGACCAGCTCGATGCGTTGCTTCGTATAGAAGTCGATGCACTTGGCTATGATGGTGTCGACGTACTCATTGCGGGCATTGACGTCGAACAGGTCACCGGCTCCGAGGGCGTAGGTCAGGGAGTCTTCGAAGGAGCCGAGGTGGTAGTAGACCTTGGAGGCCACCAGGGCGGCGAGCTGGTGTTGGCTGAAGCTGTTGTCTTCATGCAGAATCTCACTGGAATACAAACTCCAATCAGACACCTGAAGGGGGGTCGGCGAGTTTTGCACTTACATCTTCTCCACGGCCTCTGAAATTTCGGGCCAGAACTCGTCCACGATGCTGTCGAGCTTCTTAAGCGCGAATATCTTGAGGTCCGCCAAGGGCTCGTCTAGGAGGGCTATGATGCCGGCTGAAACGGGTAAAAGTGGAAAATCATTAAAGTGACGAAGCACTTTTGAATGCCAGCCACAAAGAACGGCCTCAATTCGCCCATTTTCGGTCGAATCCTGAGATCCTTCAGCGACTCCGCACTCACCGGCCGATGTTATGTGCATCTGAACCATTTTGAAGTCTTCTTTTGAGCTTTTTCACTGAAATTCACACAGATTTTTGCAAGTTGTACTTATTTTGAAGATTATGTTGACAACTGTCAAACCTATTTGACAGTTGAAGTATTTGACGTCTCTGAAAAATTTGATTAGCACAATTCGATCGGCCCTCTGAGGCAAATTTAGTGAATTTCCAGGATGTTGGCCAAAAAAATGAAGGGAAACATCGAGCGGATGTTCGATAAGAACCTCACAGACCTCGTGCGCGGAATCAGGAACAACAAAGATAACGGTGAGTGGGAGTTTGCGAGAAACTTTCATTTTTGGTGACTTTTTCGTTCCATATTTCCACTGAGTTTCTTATCTCTCCGCAATATAGAGACCAAGTACATAGCGCAGTGTATTGAGGAGATCAAACAGGAGCTGAGGCAGGACAGCATCAATACCAAGTGCAATGCAGTGGCCAAACTGACTTACATTCAGGTAGGCCTCGAACTTTGCCAACTCACCGAACGGAGTCAATTGGAGGAATTTTTATTGCCTCTCGTTGACTTTTTCTAAATGAATCACCAATTGATTTTCTTTCAATTTTTAGATGCTGGGATACGACATCTCGTGGGCAGGCTTCAACATCATCGAGGTCATGAGCTCAGCCAAATTCACGGCCAAGCGAATCGGCTATCTCGCGGCCAGCCAGAGCTTCCATCCGGACACGGAGCTTCTCATGCTGACCACCAACATGATCCGCAAAGATCTGAACTCCACGAACCAGTACGATGCAGGGGTGGCCATGAGCGGGCTCTCGTGCTTCATCTCGGGCGATCTGAGTCGGGACCTGGTGGGGGACATAATAACTCTAATGAGCTCCACGAAGCCTTATCTGCGCATGAAAGCGGTGCTGATGATGTACAAAGTCTTCTTGAGGTACCCAGAGGCCTT